>BGZK01000430.1:0-421933 GCA_005406025.1 Eumeta japonica | reverse complement strand
AAATATTTCTGTACCAAGTTTTTCTTCGTCCTCCCAAAATCGCGCTCTCTAAGGAAAATAAATTTATTATACATATTATATAATTTCTAAAACATTTATTTGCTTAAAACATTTGGATCCATCATAAAATACTCGTATTATTTACGAAACTAACTTTATAATTGAATATTGTTCGGGCACAGCCTTATTAGACGGTATAATTTATTCGTATAATCACTTAAAACCCATTCGGGGTACCTACGTAAATTTTATTAGGGTGCACATTCGTCAAAAAGGAGCATTCGAGGGAATTACAGTTAATTACCCAATTATTCTCCATAATTTTGATTCAGCCCATACGTCAAAGAACAAATTAAGACCCTCGTACAATATGCAAGATAAAATTCGTGTCTTATAATGACCCGGCTCGGTCTGCTACGTTTATGAAACTGATTTATTTCTTGCTTTGTATCACTTTGTTGAGATTTGCCTAATTACGTTCGTATTTGTAAATCATAGTAACCATTTTTCAGTAACACTGAGATATAAAAATGCGCTACGAAACCATTTTAAATAATTAATCACACGTAACTTTTAGATTCACTTAGCCAGAAAAAAACTCGTTAAGGGTTGAATTCTAGTACGTGATCCGTTTGCAGGTGTTTTAGAACATTACCGAAGCGTAATCAAGACATTAAAATAAAAAAAAAAACCAAGACTTAAACATGTGTCATCCCGTGTAAGCAAAAAACACTTATCATAATCCGAAACATTCCAACCGATGTGAATGCGCTAACAATGTAAACAATACCGATGTTTTTCGAGATAAACAAACAGACTTTATTTATCGGTATTCTTTAATTTTTTAATGAAGAAGTTATTTTGTTATTTCATTATTTCATTTATGAGCGTAGTTCGCAACATTATTATTGGTAAAAATTATATACGAATTTCTGTACATATTTTCCTTACAAAATAATTATCAATATCCATCTTAATGCATATTTTTCGAATGGACAAAATTTGTGTTAGATGTTTTTTTTTTTTTCATTATTTCTTTTTCCTTTTGTTTTAATTTAGCAAGTTACATACGCATTTTTTGTACAACATATATTCATGAATAAAAATTAACAGCTACTCGATACAATTGTTCGGTATTAAAACCAAACTTTGAAATACAAAAAATAAAGTCGGAATCAATGTCAAAATTCTATGTTTATATTATTGGCAAAGTTATAACATCTCTAATGGTACTTAAATAAGCAAAGGAGCTTTACGTGGGCCAATCTCAAAGTCCCTGAGGTGTCGTCACAACGAAGGAGAACCTTACTGTAAGGTCGTCCTTTTTCTTTTTCAAAAATAAAAGGCAGAAAATTGTTAGTTTCTGCAGTCCAAGGTGTTTGTTTTTTATGTTCTAAAACAATTGTTGTATAGTGATCTGTCATTCCGAACGAAGAGACCACCATCTTTTATTCGACGCTTTGATCTTGTTTTACTTTAGTAGGCAACTCCTCAAAAGGATACACCCACTAAGCAGGTTTTTTGGTTTCGGGATTGTAACAGTAAATTCGACTTTCGTCACCATGTCGTACATAACATTGAAATCGCCACCGAACGATCTTTGTATCATTTCGCGTCACCATTTAATACGACGGAGTTTTTGAGCGTCGGCCAAATCATGAGGCATCTACCAAGCAGAACGCATCCCGGCGGCTAAATATTCATGAACAATTTTGTGCACATATTTCATACTGACTGAGCTTGTCTAAATCTGCTGGCAGGTCATTCATTTGCCAGTCTTTATCATGAGTTGCACAGCACTTACGTTGTCATCATTGAAGGACGTACTTCATACAATCTTCAGTCAGATTAATGACACCACGTTCAAACTCGTAAAACGAATTAAAAACAGTGGCAAGGGATGGAAATTCACCTTGAAAAGCCAACCAAAGTTTGTTATAATTGTCTTTTTGGCTTAATTGGCAACGAAATTCATAGAAAATCATTGTATGAAAATTTTCTTGCGTAAAATTTATGTTGACGTTAGACAAGAAAATTTCTTTTTGCAGGCAATTTGTAAAAAGTAATGACAGACAAATATACACTATAAAGTTGGCAAAGAGTTCGATTTTTAAAATTTTAATATAAAATTTTTTTTACTTTTTTCAAGTGCTCAGTTATAAAAAAATATGTGCCACCTTTTTAGCCTTCGCGATTGGAAAATGGCCTTTTTGATGAAACGAGATAGTTATTATACGACTCTTTATAGTGAAAGTTACAAAAAAAAATACGTAAAAAAGTGAAACATCCACAATATTTCAAAAGTTTTGTGTATTTAGCGTATCAACTACCTACTGATAAGGTCATATTAAGCCAAAACTATTTTGAATGCTGCTCGTCGAATTACAATCGATGGAACTGTTGAGAGGATATAAAATGCTTATGAACACACACACATGCAGTCATTCGGACGTCATTGTAAAAACTGTTCTAATAGTTTCCAATGAGATCCACGAACGTCAACACCTCATAAAAACTATTTTTATGAGGTGTCGATATTTAAAATCGGTTATAAAGACATAACCCAATAAATAAACCCATAAATTTTACTTTTTGCATTTGGTAGGCAGTATTAATAATATAATCGATTCATTTCATTCGTTTATAAATTAAAATATCCCGACTCGTCCTGTCTTGTGGCGTATCCGTATTCCGTGATCCTACAACCATGATCTCTTCTAGCTTTTGACATTCGCCATTGATGGCTATTCGTACGAATCAATCTTTGATATGGGCTCATCATATTCTTTTTTTGTCCATCCCGTGAGCGGTGGTGGCTGAACGGTTAAGAGCAGCAGCTTCAGGAGGTGTCAGGTTCGATCTTGGCCACGGGTGAATTGGCAGATGAGTTTCTAACTTATGTCAAGTCACACCGCTCGCTCCGTGCCTCGGAGGGCACGTCCAGTCGCCAGTCCGGACGTCGTCGTCGCGTCGATGACGACGACGCGCGTCGGCAGCTTCACGACCCGCACGGGGCCAGCGCGGGGGGCTTGAGGCCCGAGCTCTCACAAACCAAAAGATTGTAGTAGGATAATTCAGTAGTGAGATAAATTAAAACCTGACACAGCTACTTCACCTTTGGTTAATTCAGGGCACTAAAGCTTTTTACAACTCAAAAATTACGTGCTTTCGCTCGGCGAGAAATTTCGCAAATTTCCGTGATGATTCGCCTTAAACGTGCCTCTAGGAGTGTAATATTAGCGAAGTTTAGATGCGAACGACATCTAATTTCAACTTTCACTGACGACGTCATATTAAGCGGTCTTAAGATATATGTAAATACAAAAATTGCAATTTTTTTATCGTATTATTTTATTTTTGATATCTTACAAGATCTCTTAACAAAGTTTTTGTTCATTTTTTTATATTTGACCTAACACGTAAAAAGTGCTGTGCTGTTCTGACAACAATTAGTGTTGTTAATGAATATCTACTGAAAAAAATAGATTAATTACAGTGTTGAATGTAATTTTTTATTATTCAATCACAAATCATTTACTAGTTATTTGGACTGAAGCAATACAAAGAAGCATCTGGTTTTTCGCAAAATTATTTTGTTTTAAGCAACATATATTCTTAAAAAGGCCACATTTATCAGTTTTCACTATCGACCATTATTAGAAAACTTAGGAATTCTAATATCATGTAAAGTTTAAGACACGAAAGTTTGTATAAATGTAAAGTATACACAAAGATTATGGTGAGCCAACAAAGATGAAACATCATTTAACTTACTCTTGAGACATCGAGACAGACGTATCTACTTCTAGGTATAATTTTGGGTGATTAGAGCTTAATTGTTTACGTGTTCCAAATATTTTAGCTATTTACAGAGAGAGAAAGACATGTAACTCAATATGCTAGTAGGCAGCCTAAACAATGTATATACTATATATAAAGGTATAGAAAGAGATGTATAATAAATAGTACCTAAACAAGAACAATAAAAATTATACCTTAATACTATGTTCGTTTTAGATGATCAATTTGAAAATGATTACCTCATTATATTGGTAGAAATCTATGAAATACAATGAGAAGAAAATCCTGCCAAATTTCGATCTCATTGTAAATATGCGAGAGTTTTGAAAAATTCCAAAGACTGAAGAATTGACCAATGAGTTATCAATTGCAAAAACACTCGCTCTCTGCTTCGGTGACCGTGGATGTGGTCGTCGCATCGGTGGAAATAGTCGTCATCAGACTCGAACTCGTATTGGGCCAGCGTGGAGGGCTTAAGATTCGAATTCAAATACGTCTTTATTCCTTAGGTCATGTAAACACTTGAAATACGTCACAATACTAGAAGAATTTATATCTTAATACTTAGGTTTATCATTTTGGGGTGCCTTCGAAAGGCAGTTTTCCCTCAAGGAGAACAAGCAAGAAACGTGAGGTTATTTTTTTCAATTCTAAAAACATTATGTTATAGAATCAAACATATATAAATGTATAACATAAAGAAACAATTTCGCTAGAAGTCGAGTTGGTTGTGTCCATAAATGTTTGTCCTCTAAATATTCACAAATTGTGTAATACCCTTTTTTAATAAACCATTGCTTAGTAATAATTTTAACTAAGTTGTGAGTAGGTACATGCCTCGACAATGGGATGATGGCAACCTATACACACATGTATATATTTAAAATATTCCATAGTGTTTAACATAATATACCAAAGTAGAGAATATAGCAATATCTATTAAAATAACAAATAAATCATATTAAAGTAAAATAAGGAAATATAAGCGAATAAATGAAGTTTCAGAAATACGAGGATAAATATTAATATCGCAAAAGCGAGAGCGCGGGAATGGACCCAGCTGTACAGATAAAGGTTACAGGTCAATTCGAAAGTCAAAATTCATCTTTGAAGAGACTTTCCGCTAAAAATGATTTTAAACGGAGGTCATAGAAGAGGCGCTTAATCATTATCTTGAATCGTAAAAGTGTGAAGACAGAGATAAAAGATTTGATATTATCTCACGATGAAAGTAATAGGTTTGTTTGTTCAGCTGATATGATTTACTGGCGTAATTAATAACCCTTTAATGAGAATTCTTTCATTTAATCTCTCAAGGTCCTATCCAAAAAAATAGATGTTTATTATCAAGAAATTATTATAATAGAAGAAAGAGTCTAAAGGGATTGGTATTAATTTCAAGCGCCCACAAACTACATCCATTTGTGTGAAACTATCTCTATTTTCTCATATCGTTCTTTCGTGTTCTTCATTACGTTGAAGCGAAAACTTTTTTAACACGCTTTGTGCCTCAGAGAGCATGTCGAGACGTCGGTTGTCGAACCAATTGAAGACGTGCGGGCGTTGTCAATCGCTTGATAACGACGGTCTTCATCAGCTCCCAGTCCTCACCAGGCTGGCGTGGAGGGCTTAAAGTGTAACCACCTTCGATCTGAAATGAAAAGAATTGGAGGGGGCGTATCGCAGCAGTGGGCAATCAAAAAATAAAACCTGATACAATGTACTTTGAGCCCGGTTCGCGGAACGTTTTTATTGAAAAAAAAAATACAAGTTTAGGAAAAAATGATATTCGGATGTAATTTTTTCGTATAACTGTTGATTAAAAGTGTATTCTTCTCATATATCAAAAGTTTACACTGAAATTGAAAGTCTATATCTGTAAAAGAAGAAACTAACAAACTGATTTACTGACTGATCGATCAAGACACAGCTGAAACTGCTGAGTTTAGAAGCATGAAATTTTGCACAAATATTCCTCATGTGATGCAAGTGTGCACAAAGAAAGGATTTTTAAAAATTCCAACCCTATGAGTGCAAAAGGAGAGTTGAAATTTTATCTGACACTTCGTTATTTTTCGTAATACCTAGCGTTTTCAAACTCACAGTAAATACTCTTTATTAAGAGCAATAAAAAACGTAATTACTGATTTTTCAAAATTACCCTTAAAAAGAGGTGCAAGTTTGTATGGAGAACTATTTTTTTTGACTTATCGATTCCAAATTCTAAGAATAATTATATTCTTTATCAAAAATAATAATTATTAGATACCTATTTTTTTAATTTTTCAAAACTACCTCTATAAGTGATTAAATGGAGTTGTTATAAAATAAGCTTGGGAACTAATTTAGCAACAAAGACTATGAATGTCAAAACTTGAAATTCAGATGATTTCATTATGACATTTAGAAGTTCATTCTCTAAGGGCTTAACATAAGGGATGAAACTTTTGAAACTCCACCAATTTTCGATTAAAAATGTAAAAATGGTTTAAAACAAAAATTTGCTGTATCACTATTAAAAAAAAAACATTGTTGAAGAGGGTAAAATAGGGGATGAAAGTTTATAAAAAGTAATAAGTACAATGCATTATTATTTCTAAACACCACTTGCATGAGTTTATCTACCAATTATCATAATTATTACTTCAAAAATGAAGAAGTTTCATATAAACTTGCATTCTTCATTTCAACCTCTTAAGGAAAGGATTTCCAAAAATTGAAAATGGCGTGTACCCAGAACTAGACGGCATGTTAAGTATACCCGCTGCATTATGCAAAGCAATTAATACAGGCAAAGACCTATTAAAAAATAGTATCCTGACATAGCGTTCATAAGGGATAAGCGTTTGGAATGGTTATGTGAACGAGTTATTTTAACACCACAAAAATCGACCAAGCAACTCTAATCAATGATCTTTTGATGGAGTCATTTCAAAGCAAAGGAATCGTATACTATTCCATAGATACGGTAGTAAATACCGACGAAGCAGTCCACTATCCTGTTGAGTTTTTAACTACTATTAATCCAACAGATCTTTCATATCATAAGCTCTCGCTACGTGTCGATGCACTTGTGATGTTACTTCGGAATATAAAATCACGGAAATTATGCAATGGAACTAGACTGCAAGTTATGGCTTTGAAATTTAGTAGGAGCCACTATATTGACGGGGCCGCACCAGGAAGGAACAGTATTTGTTGATTCCTAATGATCTGCCGTTTGAATTCAAGCGCCTTTAGTTTACTTTAAATAAGTCACAAGGTCAAATTTCTAAATTTGCAGGAATCGACTTGCGGCAGAACTGTTTTTCACATGGGCAATTTTACGTTGCCTGTTCTCGTGTGAGCTTACCTCGTGGTCTAGTTATCTTAGCTCCATCCACAACAATGGTTAAAAAATGTTGTTTATAAAGAAATATTGCCATAATAAACTTACGTTACATCCTTAGCTCCGAACGTTGTTCAATCAGTCCGTAAATCAGTCAGCCAGTTGGTTTGTATTTTTCCTTTTTTCATATATTTAACTGTAATCTTGAGTCGTTGTATCTTTTACGATACCTGATGTCGACCACCACGCGGACGAAGTCGCGTGCAAAAGCTAGTCTATATATATATATATATATACGTGTGTGTGTGTGTGTGTGTATAAATCAAATGCTGTTCATTAGTTTTGATAAAATCCAAAAACAGTTTGACCGATTTGACTGGATCCTTTTTTTTGTGTTTGTAATTGTTAGGGCTACGGTTGTATAAAGGAAAATAATCCTTCTCTATCTGTCTACGTTTCTGTTTGTCCGAGGTATCTTTGGAACAGTTGAAACGATCAAGATGAGGCTTCCACAGTAAAGTATTTAGAGTACTTTTAAACCGGAAACATTTAGGGTTCCTGGCTTAAAATTGAAAAATCTTTGAAACCAATTTATCGGAATTTAATCAAAGATAAACCTGGATTCATATTAAACGTAGAACCAAAATTAGGATAGATCGAGACGAAATCGAGTGCGCAGAGCGAGATCGAAAACATGATGGGCACAACGTTATTAGTCAATATAAAAGATGGAGCAATTCATTTTACGTCAATACGGACGAAGCCTAATAGTTTTACCGATTTCAATAAAATTTAGAATTAGATACTTGGAAGCCTATAAAAGTACGTAAGATATATTTCTTTTGGGTTTTGAGAGAAACACTAAAGATTCTTACAGCTTAATCTTTTCGAGTAAAATATAGCATGGAAATAGCTGGAAGCCAGTGAAATATACATATATTCTAGTTTTATTAATTTCTTTGAGATTTGCACATGTTTTTCCATTTAGCACAGAAAGAGTGTTTTGAGTGGCTTATAGTTTACGTGTTTACATTCTGTGAGATTAATAAGCACTAGGGTGGTCGTTAAAAATTAAATTTTTGCGACGCCCCCTAAAAAGCTTTCTTTTGATCAAAAACACTGGAATTTATTTTTTTTTTATTCAAAACAACACGTACTTCTAGACGATCTAAAATCATTTTTGGGTATAGTCATCTTTTTTGGGAATTCTTCATGAAAAATACAATTTTATTCGAAATATAAAAAATTATAGAACTCAAATCAATAAAAAAAAAAACAGTAATTGATCAAAAAACAAAAACAAAAATTTTAATTAAAAAAAATGAGAAAAAATGATTATGAGACTGGAACAAATCAGGAGCGAGGGTGTGACCGGAGACGTACTACAGGCGGTTCGGGAGCGATCACGGGAACCGCGAATACTAATATGAACCCTTTTAAGACCGCAGAGCAGCGGGCAAAAGTTTACAAAAATAGGAAGTGTATCTGGTGTGTATATGTTTGTCATATTTCCATGACTAGATCACTGTCCAATTTGATGAAATGTGTTCGAGCGATAACTTGCATCCCGAAGATGGTAATTTATTACGTTTTATTGCAGAATATGATATCAGAAGATAAGCGCGCAAACGCAATGCGCGAGAAGCTTAGTCCATGTGGGCGAAGCCGCGTATTTGTAAAACTGAGCCTATTTTAAAAATACTCTTACGTATAGAAAGGTAACACCAACGCAGAGTGATGTAGTTCGGGCATAGTTGTTTTGACAATAAAATTTACCCGAATCGAAACTGTGACTATCTATAGCAGAATTGGAATAGAAAATGGGACTGGTAGCAGAATCAAGAGTAGAACGAGGATCAGAATCGTAAGAATGACCGCAGAAGCAGTACAAGGATTGTAATCGAAACTGAGACCAGGGTCGAGGTTGATGGCAATGTAAAATATGAAGGAATTTATTTCATTTCTACGTAGTTAAAAATATGGACATGTACTACACGAGTACACTACCTAATGGACAAGATATAGTAGAGTCTATCGGGGCAGTTAGTTGTATTATAATTATTTATTGTTAATAATAAAACAAAAATTACTAATGCTAATCAACTATAATATATTTGAAGATTTTAGTTGATTCTAAATAGCGAAATAATTTTGCAGGAGTATAATGTTGCGTAACGTAACACCCATTTGCAATTAAAATCATTAAAACTTGTTACGTGCGAAAACTATAATTCTGTTGCCTAAGATAGTTTAACAACAAGCTAAACTTAACCTACCCACGTAATCCCTTCATCGCGTACACATCTCATATACTATAAAATTAGATGCAAACGCTGAAAAGACACGTCATGATACATTTTCAGTTCTTACTTTTCATCTAAAAATTTAACAGGCATCCGGTTGTCAAATTTTAAAAGGCAGCAACTGTTACTATTAGGGTTATTATTTAAGTAGTATTTATTATTTAATCTGTGGCATTAGTTCTAATTGACCTGCGCCGTATTGACGTATTACATTGGTTTATTTCTATATTTTAATTCAGTTATAAGAAATTAGATATTTAAACAAAGATCAATGTGTTATTTGTTGATCTTTGTTTAAATATCTAATTTCTTATAACTTAATTAAAATTGTGTTATTCGTTGAAATATTCACCATTTTCTTAAAACCGCTGTATATTGCTTTTTAAAAACGTATCACGCGAAACCATTTTAGATTTATTAAGCCAAGAGTTGATTCATGGCGGTTGTTTCATTACAAACAAGATCGTAATTTAAAAATGAACATTCGCTTTTTTGGCGCCACCGTTTTATTAGGTTTATTGAAGATGCAAATTAAAAGCTAAAATGTTTTTCTTCTTTACCTGCTACGATGAAAATATTTCTTGTCGCGTATACATCGACATTACACAGATTTTTCAAAAAAAAAAAAAAGAAGTTTAAACTTCGTTTCTGTTTCAGAAATCATCAAAGTTCAAAATTATTATGAATTTGAATTCAGGCTCAGGAATAGAAATCATAAAAATAAGGAGTGATATCACGGAATTTAATACACATTTTTTTAATGTTTTCGTTAATAAAATTTATTAATCCGTTATTACTCATAGATTCAATTTGACGAACCGTAAAACGTCACTGGAAATTAAAATCCCGAAAGAAGCAGCATACGGGAGCGTCCGCAGCGCATTTTTAGAGTCCGCTAATAAAGAAAAATAGCGAATTTGCCCGCGCGCTTTCGGCCCGCAGGCAAATTGGAACAATGTAATCTTTCTTTGTACAGCGTCATAGAGTTATGAGTTTCACGGCGAACAAGCGAACGAGCGTTAGGTGATGTTGAAGCTTTCACGACCGCCTGAAAATTGACCAACACAATTCCGAATTGTAGTTACACTGAAATTTTTTAATAAACCAATTCTGCGTGTTAAAAACTAGTGATCGTATACCGTAAAAGGACTTAAATACTTCATAGTGAAGGAAATTTGGAAATTCATTTTGCTTAGAAAGTTGAAGTTTATTAAGGATTTTATTTGTGTAAGAGTTATCAATTACTTACAATCATAGTAACTCATCTGCTTATCCTCGTCCACTTCGATCTGGAACCAATAGAAAAATACATAATAAAGTACAAATATTTACCTAAATTCATTCACACTTTCCTAAGATCACCAGTACATGTCGCTCTACCCCTCTGTATATTCTATGAGGATACAAAAGAATCGTGCAGCTTTTAGTGAAATTCGCACACGCAAGTGTGTTCCGATGGATCTACGTAAACGTTTGCCCAGCTGTGGACATTATTAATCATATTATTTTCCTTCAATTGTAATTATAGTAGTTCATTATGACGTCAATAAGACGTCTTAGAAGCGACATTTCACCTTTATTAGGCGGGCAGTGACAGTGGCGTAACAATCGATTCGCTTATCAAACATCTATGCATATTCGATGCATTATTTGAACGTCTCATCGCTAGGTTTTCCGATGTGCGCCTGTGCGTGTCAAATCAGAAGGGTTCTTTTGGATTTTTTTTGTTGGATTCATTGTTTTTTTCGACACGAGTATTGAAGTAGTATATAATGGACAGGGTACTTATAAGAGATAATTCAGACCCATGATTCTTTGATTAAAATTCATTAACTGCAATGAACTAAATTGTGAATAAGAAATACATTATTACCATTGAATCGGCCATAGATGATATAACAAATAGGCAAATAGCACACTACGTATATCGATATACAAAAAAACATGATATCAGCATGTACCCTAATATTTTAAAATGCGACCCTTTGATAGAAGTACTGGGTCAATCCACAACGCTCACAATTTCTTATATTAACATAATTACTCAATTAAAAATGTAATTGACTATATAATGCATGTTCAATAATAAAATTGATAGCGTTAGCGCGAAATGTTGACTCGAATCTAAAATACCTTTTAGATTAATTTGATCTATAATATATTTAATGAAATTTCAATTCAGTTCCATTTTCAGTTCCATTTCGTATTATGGCCGATTAAATTTAAGAAACACTAGCACTCAGTTCCAAAATTGGGGGGCAATATTGCCTACACTGTCAGGTACAAGGTGCACGCCATACGGTTACTCTCGTTTTGTAAATATTTAAAAAGGAATTGAGTCACATAACTGTACTTGTTGAATTACATTTTGTTACAAATAAGAACAATAAGCAACTTCTGTTATCATTGCCAATCACCATAGATACGGATTGACCAACGAGTTCAACATTTACACGACTGTATGACTCTACATATTCCAATATGGTGACACACTGAAACAAATGAAAAGCACATAGACCACACACGGCTATCGTGGACTTTTCATGTTTCGTGAACACTCTGGGATTTCACGTTTCGCAAAAAGTGAAACAATTTAATGTTATCTATTACCTGTGCTGTGTATTAATAGCATTGTGTTTCGACTTATCGCCTTTTCAATAGATGTACTATTCAGTATGATGGAATTAAAACTGATTTAAGGCTATACCTGAGCGTTTGCGTCTACTTTTCTCCATATTTCACTAAATAATAAAGATGCAGTAAAATTATAAATAATAAATGTCCATTTCAATAGCTGTCTGTATTAATTTTATAGAATTTATATTATTTATTACTGGAACAAAAATAGTTTACGTTCCTTTTGAAGGATTTAAAATCGCATTTTAATAAAAAACAGTTTTTGATTCTCATTCATACTAAAATTTATTATAATGATATTTCACCTAACATGCGCAATAAGTCGTAACACGTCAATGTCAATTACTTTCGTACTCATTTCCACGTCAACTAACTAAGAGCAGTTCAGTCTATTTCGTATTACGGCTTGAAACAAGGTAGCTCGTCCGCACGGTAATAGGGGCGTGGCCAGCTGAAGTTGTCGAGTGTGCCCGCTCCAGGCCGCCGATCCTCGTGCTCGGAGACACAAAGCGTTTCAGCCGCGCCAGCATTCACGAAATCCACGTTACATTTCGTATTTAAATAAGGGGGATTCGGACGAATCACACTAATTTGTGAACGTAAAAATAAACAGGATAAGAATAATTTACGTGGAATTTTCTAACTTGGGGACATTTTCTGCGACCTTATTATTTTTGTATGAAAGCGATACCTAGGTATTGCGTAAAGGGAGGGAAAACGAGATCTCTTTGATCGTGCCTTTAAAAAGGAATTCGTATTTTCACGATAACTTCTTATGAAAATACTCAATATTTTGTAAAATACAGCAAAAACCTTTGCCGCGTCTGCCATTAATATGTAACACTTCGTTGCATTCGAAATCCAATTTATTATCTTCACTTATGAATTTAATGTTAGTTTACACATAAATATATCATAAATGTATATCGATAATTTCCAACTAGAGCGACCTGAAATAACAGTACCAGCGTATACGCATCGACCTATTAAATACATGAGTGATCATATACTTGTTTTTAAACAGGCATTATATACCATATATACGATACAATAAAAAGAAATCAGTCAAGTGCGAAACGATAATGCATACGAGAGGATTCCGTCGTCGTACTTGTATTATTTTCGACATTATATTATGTATGTGTATACCTAATGTATTATTTGAATATATCTATGCACTTAAACCAAATGGATATAATAAATGAGGATACTTTTAATATGAATAAATAACTGTTGGATTATAATCATTGATAAGCTCAGCAACGCCCATTTTAGGTGAGTTATCACTTTTTTATTTAAATTATTTTTTGCTTACAAATAATTTTTTTTTGTTTAACCGCTGTTAATATTTACAAGTGATTTAACTAAAAAAACTATTATTATTGATGATGATCGTCGTTGAACACTAAACCCTACCTAATTTGAACTCATTTGAAAAGATCAAGCAAAAAAAATAATGAAAGAAGGGTCAGAAGTTATATGAAAAGATATATTAAATATTGATTGCATAAATAAACTGAAGACATTTATAAAATTATTTATAGAAAGTATGATAAAAAATATAAAATCTTTGAATTCTTTTATCATCATTTAAAATTGGGAAAAGTGGTTTCCAACGTATTAGTTTATTACGATAACATTTTATATATGATAGACGAGCAAAAAATTCACAGTCGTAAAATAAATTCGGTATTGAATACATTTTTTACTTTACAATAATAAAAACTTCATCTTTGTTTGCTTAAAAGCACCAAATTGTTATTTGAAATAGTAATTGTTAAAATTATCTTCAAAAAAAATATGCGCTGCTAAATCAATCAATCAATCATACCCTATAAAGCCTTTCGTCCGACCAATCAATTGGTTTCAAATTAGCTCTTGATATTAGCTCTGATAATACTGTATGCACTTAGCTCTAGACATCAAAGTCAACCTACACACGTTGTTGACCTGTAATTAAGGCTGCGCTCCATAGCGTGCCTAAGCGCCGAGCCATTTATTAAGGCCAAGTTGGCTTCAGGTTACAAGTGCCTATTATTAGAAATACCTGTAGGCGTGCTCGTATTGGGAAGACTTAGGAACGTTAAAATCTGTTTGAATGTATTGAGGACTCCGCTTCGGCTTACACAAATGTCATTTCACTCTCGGTTCTGATTGGTTAATTGAAAATTGTGTTAATTCTGATCTGTACCAAATAAGATAGATACTTTGCGCTTTTTGAGACTCATTTAATTGGTAGCTGTTTAAGATTTCAATTCATTCCATTATTTAGGCACGTTTAGGTTAGGTTAGGAAGTGAATAAAAACCCATAAAAAAGAGTTCAGATAAGCGTTGCCATATAAACAAACAATATAGGTTTAGAATACTGACCGAGGCTCTGACTCTAAGGCTCGCTCAATTTCATTTAGAAGATTTCTAACGAAATGAATATATAGATTTATAACCCAAATAACTTTGTCCTTGGATGTCGACTGTAGACTGCGCCGGTTAGAACGCCGAGGCAGTGGTGCATTGAATTAGGTTTCACTTGGGTTGGTTGGTTTGGAACAAGTAGGAAAGTTCTATCGAGAGATCGAATAGATGCTGATCCCAAAGTCGGTGACGATCAATGCGGAATATACAATAGTATAATTCTTACTTTTGCATAAATAATTTTTAAATTTAGCAAAAATGATTATTTTTTATTTATACCACAAAAGTACATTTTCATATGCTCTGTCTTAATAGTTTTTAATCTTTTTTCTCATAGCAAAAAAAAAAAGAAAATATAACGATATATCTTCTCGGAGAAGCACAAAATACACAATATATCAAACAAAAGCTACATATCCAATCAAATTGGCTTAAAGAATTATAGAAAAATTGAAGGACTTAAGCTATGCCATACGAGATAAAGAACTTGTTCAAGCACATTTTGATGACAATATCAAAAACGTAATCAAAAAGTTGAAAGTTGGTTTGGTATCAGAAAATAACTGGCTAATGACTGAACTGTATAAGTATATTCCGATTGAGATTTTTACAAGAAATTAAAATAGCTCATGGTGGAAACGAGTTTCCTGGACCATGGATTTCTATTATTCAAATCCCTATCGTAATGGTTAACGCAAGAATATCTGTCTGTGAATTAATACTATTAATAATATTGATAATGTTAATATATCAAATTTATGCTAAATATCTCCTAAAGTTTTAAACGAAAAAAATAATTAAATAGGCAATTATCGAACTGTTTCTGATGTATCAGTTGACATACATCTTCAAGGTCAAAAACACAGTTGATGTCAGAGGCGTGCACATAGATTCAGACAAGATATACCAAACTAAAAAAACTTACCACTTTCAGCATTGTTTTGGTTATGCAAGGTGTAAAAAGATTTATCGTCATTCTGGTGGGCCACCAACCGAAACAATGCTGAAACTGGTGGGTTTTCTTAACTTTGCATATCCTGTTTGAATCTCTGCACATGCTCTTGGTTGATGTTGTAGTTGGATATTGAAAAAGCTTTTGATTCAGTCAAACTCGGCAGACTCTCATTTGAGGAGCTCAGACCTTAAACTTTTTACACTGACCCCATGTTATATGAGGTTGTCAATAACGTTGTTATAAATGGAGTAACGATGTACGGGATTTTTGGCTTGGTATATTATCCGAGACTATAATTAAGCGGTTTATTTTGATTCGAATAGTCATTGTAAATTCGCTCATAGTTTGCCATCGAGAACAAAGTACTGAACTCTCAACCATCAGTGCTCTGCAATTATAATAAGCCTTTTATGCTTTAAATGTGAAATTGGATGGTTGAGTTATAGACAGTTAACCGAAAATGTTGTGTTTTCACTTTCGAAGTAGTGTAGTTGTTGAGTAATTCTTTTTCATAAAATTTTCCTTATCCTATTCAGCTCTTAAGATTTATTGTGTAGTTATTTTTTTTAATTTATAACTAATAGCCGTTATATATATGATAATTATAATAATAATATAAACTCACGCCTATTTCCCAGAAGGGTAGGCAGAGACTATAGATTTCCACATGATACGATCTTTCCATGTCTCTATCGCTTCACTGACATCCATCAATCTCTTCAAATTTTGCCCTTTTTTAATATGCCACCAATATGGTTTGCACAGGTATATTTATGTATAATGAAAATGGTTTCCTTCGGCCACGAATCTTGCAAAAACTACTACACGTATCAGTAAGATACCATGACTATTCGATGCAGAATCGTCAACAGCTAATTATAGGCTATTCATAATAAAAAAAATATAAAAGTATGTTTGACATAAACTAACGGCTGGACGGATTGTAATTTGAACTTTGAACATTCGACGCGAAATCACTCAGAGATGGTTTTAAAATTCTTATAGTATTATGTATTTGATTGTCCATTGCAGTATAAATAGTAATTTGTTATCACTACCATTAATCTTCAAGGGAGGGTCAAGATCGGTAATGAGAACTGTATTAGAATCGAGACAGTCGAAACTGACAGAAAAATCGACTGATATGGAAGATGAAAGAGTTTATTTTATGTCCACGGGAGCGAAAGCGAAACATTTAATATGAAAAATATTTGCTAAGTTTAAATTTAAGCCTAGCGAACCGGGCGGGTGGCCGTTTATATATATATATTCTATGCGTATTAATCACTAAAGTTCGTCTAAATGGCTGGACTGGTCATGATGAATTTTTTCACATTGTTAGTAAACTATTCAGGGACCAATTTTGGATAGTTGGGATTAACAATTGGATACGGTAGGTGGTGCTACGATTGAGCTCTAGAATTTTTTAACTTTTTTGATGAAATTTTTTATCGCATATTAGAATATATAGATGGAATTGATCATACACCTTTCCGCAAATATTCATTATTATCTTTCTTTTTTAGAACAACTTTGCCAAAGTAACTATAACAAAAAAATATAGTTGAAAAATGCTTATAAATAACATAAATTAATAAAGAGGAAACTGATCGGTCAGAGGGTGCCGCGCGGCACTCGGGGCGATGTAAAGGTCATTAAAGGTATTATTTATCACATTAGTTTCTGATTTTTTATATGTATTCCACTTACCTTTAACTAAACAAGGCAAAAGAAAGCAAATTATCGCGTAAGCGATACTTCACGCAACTTACGGATTCGCATGCAACAATGTCACCCCTGCAAACTCCCTAACAATAAATCATGTTTGCATATCGATAGCAATGAAAGACATTGTTATTGAACAGGTATACATTAATCATACATAATATTAGTTTCAAAAACGTCAATGTCGTAAACATAACACCTTAGAACAAAATACCTAAATCTCTAAAGTCGTGCCTCCGGTCGTTGACCCCTCGCGGACGGTTTGATGCTCTGCGATTCACTGTTGGCTTTCACTTAAGGATGTATCTTGTGAGTTTACACGTTCACGTTCTAATCTCTTTCTCGGGAACGGTTACTTCAATGACTATGGTTTGTTTGGCAAAGTTGTTCTAAAAACAAGTAGATCATGAATATTTGCAGAAAGATGTATGATCAACCACGTATGGCATAACCCAAAAAATTTTCACCTCACTACTCCCCCCCCCACGATATTTCAGTTTATTTTCGCGGTGTTTTGATATATACGAAATGGAATATATTCCAACAAACGTCGAAAACTTGCAATGATTTTTTTTTATTTTGCGTTAGGCAACAGCAAATTACACAATGCGAAACGAAAATGTTGAAGTGTTGAACTTGATGTCAAATGTCTCTGAGATATAGTTTGTCTACAAAGCGTAAAGCGTTTGCTGAATCCGCTAATAGTGGACGAGCTAAAGTTTGAACAGGACAACGTTAGTCGGGTCTACTATTTATTGATATAAATACTATATGATACTTTATTGTATATATATATGTACGACTCGTTTCGAATATTGTTAGGTATTTCAAAGAGCTAGTGTTTAGTTTTATTTAAAAAGTTGACTAAGCTTATGTATATCGCTGTATAGAATATTATAATGGTCCCTAATAATTTCCGTAAATGTCGAGTTACTTTATGCCCTTTAGTGTTTATGTTACATCTCATTTCGGTATCATTGTAATCCGATTAGGACATTTTACATAACTAGTCATCAATTTGTTCTGGTTTCTTATTTATTAACTCATTAACCCAATAAAATTTATTAGAGAAAAAATTGACAAACATGAGTCAGTTATTTTGTGAGAACCAATTAAAAACACTGCTGCAATTTTTTTCCGGAGAGCGATTAATTTTTGGTGCAAAAGCGTACAATATTTACTTGTAAACTCATTAAATTTCAGAAAATTCTAAATTTTCTTAGGAATTTTTATAACTACAAATTAGTCACTCTTAATACGATGTTGCTTTAAAAAAATAGGGCATCCGATATTATTTGGATCTAAAAAATGTTAGAAAATATTTCAATTGTTGTAGGCGTCTACGAACAATGACCATTAATAATTAAATTATACTATAATCTGATTCTTTTTTATCTTTTTATAATTAGTTTTGTTTAATACCGATTTTTTTTTCAAAATAGTAATAATGTTTATAAAATGATAGTTCTATTAAAATAACATTTTAAAAGCGTTTAAAAGGTTTGTTGTATTTGAAAGGAAATTGTGCAGTGTACTCTAAATCGCATTTTCTGTGTAAATATAGAGAATAAAATGGAACTCGAAGGCTTTATCGAAGAGTACATGAAAGGCGATATTTCTAGCCAGACGTGTTAAAGTGTAAATAAAACTAGAGCTCGTATCGCAAGGAACGTGACGTGCGAAGAAACATTCTCGATGATAAAATTTCTGTGAGCGTTCCTTGAACGCCTCCAAAGCGTTGTAAACAGAACTTTAAACTGTTTGCCACCATCTAAAACCACTTTAGCCAACTGGCCGCGTGCCTCGGAGGGCACAGGAAGCCGTCAGTCCTAGAAGTGGTCACTCATATTGGGTCAATGCTGACGAAGTCACAGTCCACATCACGCCAGTGTAGAAATTTCGAGGTTTTCTCTTATAGAATAAAATTGTGGGAGCAGGATGTACCCATGTAAACATAAACGGTCTACTAGTGCGATATAATGAAGTATGGGGTGTGTTAGCCGGTCGTTGTGAGACAAATATACGAACAAAGTTTCTTTAGTTCCTACACGACGATATTAAAATTGTTATTCGGGTTTTATTATGTTTGCTGTCGATAGCGCCGGCTGCGTTTGATCATTGCGTATTGACTTAAATCCACCGCACTCCTGTCGGTTTTGCGCAACAGTGTCGGATAGTCATGAACATATAATGTATCGAGGATACGATCGTGTGATTAAATCTATCAATAATATATTTGATTTTTTTTAGTTTTCGCTAAAGCGACAACGTATTTAGTCTAGAACTCTACAAGATTAAAAACATAATCTGTTAGATAGGCTCCAGACTACGCCCTCGTTATCTACATATATTCACTTAGCGTTACAATAAATCATTTATACCGGTAAATTCTTATTTCATTGTAATTACTGTAGATCAGGAATTTTTTTACTGTTTATGTAGGCTAACTTTATTCTGGCACACTATTATTTACTTCGTTTGATCCGGGGTAGGTGGTTTGTATCTATATTTGAAATGCTCTCCATCTGTAAATTTTCATGACTTTGCTCTTTTACGAATAATTATCATCCCACTTTTTCTCTCGATTTCATTAAAATTTCATTTACATTAAAATTTTAAGGCTGTATTTAAAATGATAGTTCTTGTCTAAAACGTTAGATTATTCTGGAATCTAATCTACTAATCACTATAATAGAAATAACGCTCCGAGCCGTTATAAATATTTAAGTTAATATAGCGTCGGAGCTATTACTTTGCAAATAATTTTCATCAAGTACCGCTATCTGTCTATCCGGTGACACGGAGAGTTCTCTCTGTGAAGAAAAATAGAGGAAAATAGGGTATAAGGGAGCAAGTGCAAAACCTTGTGTGGGCCGGCCATCAATCTACGTCCGGCGAGCCGCAAGATGGTCACTTTTAATTTAACTTCACTGTACAAGTTTATATATAAATGTTATATGAAGTGTTAGGATACTATCACGTTTGAGAATCGTGTGAAACTGAATTTGTGAAACTGTTTGTTGGAGTAACAGAAAATATGTCTAATAAAAAAATAATGCAATGATAAAAAAGAATGGTATGTGTCAACTCTGACGTATGACTGGACTTTACTCTTTAGGTACGATGTTTTTGAATATGCAATAGGCAAATAGGGTAAATCAATCAAACACATCTCTTGTAATACTGTAAGCATGTACATGTTTTATTATTCTCGTTTATAATTACAATAATTAATAATAACCATATTAAATATCAATATTAATAGATGTAAAACAATTTTGGAATTATAATTAACTTTTATCATGTAAATAGGTGGGGCCCAACTACAATATTAGATACCGTTATATGAAATAATAATTTGTATTTTTCGGTTATAATAATGTTATAAATTATTGAAAATATCCTATAAAGCTAAATGAAAAAAAACCTGAGGGGATTCGAACTTACGCTTTTGAAGTAATTGTTGCTTTAAAGCAGTGTCATAAACCGCCCGACCACGCTACCATTGAACGCTATATTAAAATGTCGATTCTTAAGAAGTAAACTACAAAAACGTAGCGCTTTTCAGTTGACGTTCATGTTGAATTTCACTCCACATAAAATTTCCACACTTAGAGCCTTATATTAAAATCGATTCTTGAGGAATAAACTTCAAAAACTGCTGTTACTTTTCGTCCAGTGAGTTATAGTTTCGGAAGCTCATTTTCCCTTTGCTTCTTCCATTAACCCGTTATCCTCATACCTATTTAAGAGGCCGGCAACGCACTAATGACTTCCCTGGGGTTGCGGTTGTCCATGGGCGATGGTGATCACCTACTTTCTGAAGGCTTATCTGTTAAAATTAAAATTTTGTTTCTTCGTTTCTTTTCTACTTATTTAACCGAAGAGGTAGAAAGACCCGCGTGTGTTACAATATTTTATTTCTATACGTAAACAGTGATCCAACTTGGCTCTATCTGTGTACAATTAGTTGGTCATCTACACACTAATAAATATTAGCGAAAATAGCGATATTACGCACTAAAAAATATTTATTGCTATTCTAAAACTTTTTCGTTTTGATAAGAAACACACACTAATACACTAAATAGGTACAATTGATATATTTATATTTATATCTGCATATTTATGATGTCTTCTGCGTTACGATTTTATTCATGATAGGTATGTACTGGAAGAGACATTTTGAAATACTTGAGCAGTTCTTCTAATTATTACGGCAGAAGTATAGTATTAATTCCAAAAACGATTAATCGCGTTTAATGTATAACTTCGTTGTTGTATCGGCTTCCCCAAGACCAAGTTCAGCTGTGATCATCTTGTCGTTTCCGCGTGATTCTCGGTTCATTTTGACAACACGCATTTCCTTACGAGTCCGCAGTGAGTAATTTCATCCACACTGTTTGGACTCACGCACCAAAATATTCCGACGCCACGGTCCCGCAGTCCGTCAGTCAACAGCTTATGTTTAATTTCATTTTTTAATAAAGTGTATAATGACGTCATCAATATTAATATACAGAAGGTATCAAAGAAAAATTAATAACCTTTCGCCTATTTCCCGTCACCAAAGGTGGGGTAAGGACATCCACCAAAAGGGGTCTATATTGAAGTTGCATGTCATAGGTTGGGACACTCGCGCGGAGTGCGCCGCCATATCAGCTTAATGAGGGTAATTTTTTACATGCGACGTGAAACGTAACGTCTGTAAAGAAACGTTCCACGTTACTTTAGACAAAGTTCTGTTGGATGTTTTCGTGTTTGAGATCTGCGCCGAGAAAAGAAATGCATTAAGACTGGAGTCGAAAAATGTTTTGAGCAATGAAAAGCGGAGCTCACTACGTGGTCAGTTAGTTGTTGTTGCATGCAATGCGACAGAGAGACAAATTATGTACCGAGCGTTAGCCACTCGAATGGAATTACATAAAAATGTTTTGAGCAATGAAAAGCGGAGCTTACTACGTGGTCAGTTAGTTGTTGTTGCATGCAATGCGACAGAGAGACAAATTATGTACCGAGCGTTAGCCACTCGAATGGAATTACATAAAAATGTTTTGAGCAATGAAAGCGGAGCTTACTACGTGGTCAGTTAGTTGTTGTTGCATGCAATGCGACAGAGAGACAAATTATGTACCGAGCGTTAGCTACTCGAATGGGATTACATAAAAATGTTTTGAGCAATGAAAAGCGGAGCTTACTACGTGGTCAGTTAGTTGTTGTTGCATGCAATGCGACAGAGAGACAAATTATGTACCGAGCGTTAGCTACTCAAATGGAATTACATAAAAATGTTTTGAGCAATGAAAAGCGGAGCTTACTACGTGGTCAGTTAGTTGTTGTTGCATGTAATGTGACAGACACAAATTATGTACCGAGCGTTAGCCACTCGAATGGAATTACATAAAAATGTTTTGAGCAATGAAAAGCGGAGCTTACTACGTGGTCAGTTAGTTGTTGTTGCATGTAATGTGACAGACACAAATTATGTACCGAGCGTTAGCCACTCGAATGGAATTACATAAAAATGTTTTGAGCAATGAAAAGCGGAGCTTACTACGTGGTGAGTTAGTTGTTGTTGCATGTAATGTGACAGACACAAATTATGTACCGAGCGTTAGCCACTCGAATGGAATTACATAAAAATGTTTTGAGCAATGAAAAGCGGAGCTTACTACGTGGTCAGTTAGTTGTTGTTGCATGCAATGCGACAGAGAGACAAATTATGTACCGAGCGTTAGCTACTCGAATGGGATTACATAAAAATGTTTTGAGCAATGAAAAGCGGAGCTTACTACGTGGTCAGTTAGTTGTTGTTGCATGCAATGCGACAGAGAGACAAATTATGTACCGAGCGTTAGCTACTCAAATGGAATTACATAAAAATGTTTTGAGCAATGAAAAGCGGAGCTTACTACGTGGTCAGTTAGTTGTTGTTGCATGCAATGCGACAGAGAGACAAATTATGTACCGAGCGTTAGCTACTCAAATGGAATTACATAAAATGTTTTGAACAATGAAAAGCGGAGCTTACTACGTGGTCAGTTAGTTGTTGTTGCATGCAATGCGACAGAGACAAATTATGTACCGAGCGTTAGCTACTCAAATGGAATTACATAAAAATGTTTTGAGCAATGAAAAGCGGAGCTTACTACGTGGTCAGTTAGTTGTTGTTGCATGCAATGCGACAGAGAGACAAATTATGTACCGAGCGTTAGCTACTCAAATGGAATTACATAAAAATGTTTTGAGCAATGAAAAGCGGAGCTTACTACGTGGTCAGTTAGTTGTTGTTGCATGCAATGCGACAGAGAGACAAATTATGTACCGAGCGTTAGCTACTCGAATGGGATTACATAAAAATGTTTGTTTATTCATTAATAATATGTTGTTATACAAAATGTCTTCTTTACAATCGATAATGTTAAAACAAATCTATAAGTGATTATGAAAAAATAAATATTTTATTTAATGAAACTTTTTCAAAAAAAAAGTTTGTTTTTCCATTTTTTCTATTGGCAAAAAGTTGATCAATAGTGTGTTTTTCTTTCTAAATAATGAACGACATTTCAAATAAAATAATCTTTATTTTATTTACCCACAAATAAGATTTTATTGCAGATTTTTCCGATTAGCCCTCTAATTACGCTTGGATTCGCTATTATCAAAGATTACTCTCTTATTGAATACGCAGATCTCTCACATTTCAATGACGAGTAAACACATTGTGTTAATAGTAAAGTATTATTAACGCTAGTAGTAAGTATTTTATTGTCTGAGCACTTATATGTGTTTGGTGAAGTAATCTAATTATTGATAATATTTTTACTATCTTCCTGTTGTCTGGTTCAACAACAATTTTCCCCTCATCGTTTTGTTAGACAGCCGCGGAGTGTTTCTCCGATTCGCCTGGTGCCCTCATTGTCGAGGTTGAAAGGCTCAAGCAAGCAAATAACATTTCTAATGACTAGGAGTAGGGAATTCCCATCATTCCAATCTTTAATAGTCAGCGGTCGAAGGGCTTCAGCGAGTGCTCAGCCACCACCGAAGCGCTCATATGACTTCCTATGCCAAGTCGCCTGCTCACAAGTAACGCATGCAGCAGTCATGCGCCCACGGCATCTTCATATCGTGCAGGGCGCGTCAGATGAAGCTGTATAAGCTTCCGGGCTAACGGAATGGCCGTATTATGTCTTCGGGGGCTTCTAGTATGTGCGAGTCAGACACACCCCGCGCACCCTGGTCACGCACCGCTCTTAAGGGCTTTTTATACTGATTCCCCTTCGCACGGAGGAAACAACAAAAAAGGGCGCGAGAGAAATTAGGTGCCGATCAATTTATATAAAAGTAATTAAACCTCGTTCTTTCAACGATAAAAGTTCGAAATTACTTCAAGTACGAAGCGGCAATCGCTACAATAATACGCATTAAGGCTATTTGACGCGCTCACAGAGATAAATGGCACAAAATGTCCCCTTTGTCTTATCGGTCATTGTTTCGAGACGGCAGCTTTGAACAAAATTGACACTTTGGATTTCAGCACAATAAGAGGACGTATAATTTGGCTTTTGTGCCTTACAAGTTTAAACGAACCAATCCATGAATATTAGATGAGATAACAGACAGCGAAGTAGCGTCTCGTATAATTTATAGGTAATTTGTAGTAAGTATGATTTGTCCCCATTTTCAATGGTAATTTAGTTGGGTAAGAGTAAAAGAATCAGTCATTTTCTCTGAGACGTAATTTAATTCTACTATCTTAACATATTTTTTTTTCTAGGGACCATAAATGTGAAAGAAACAGGGATGAACAAAATTTAAAACGTACGTCTGTGGTTGTCAAACATCGAATTTGTTAAAGAGTTCAGTCTTTACCCAATCGATAACTAAAATGTTCATTCGCTAAGCGTTTATTTTCCCCGTTCTCGTTTTCTTTTTAGAGATGATAAAATGATATATGATGATGTGGATGATAGTTTGATCACATTAAAAAAAAAAGACTAATGTTGTAACGTACACAAAAATTGCTCATATTTATGATAGTTAACAGCGAAGTGCCTACAATGCTTAAGTAACGTACGCGTTTTTAATAAGTGTCAAATGGCAAATAAGGGATTCGAGTATTGGTAGCATTTAATTTATGACCTCATGTAAACTCGTATTTTTCCTATAATGTTAAACATCAATACGATATTACATGAACCAGCTTCGACTTTCAGTTTTGGATAATAATAAACAAGGTAAAGTACTTTTCGATTCCGACAATTTCGTTGCGATCGTTCAAATGCCATTAAATAGGGGACGGACAAGAAGTTAGTATTAAAATTTGACGATTTATTTGAGGAAAATTATATTATCTAATTTATTTTTTAGTATTTTAGGGTTTTTTTTCTATCACCTACTTTTAAATTTACTGTTAATTAAAAGTCACTTCAAAAATTAATTTTGCGTTGCATATCTTTCTTTTAACGGGTTTTAGCTCGAACCACCGCCAAAAGAAGGAGATGAAACGCAAATTTTATTTTAAGACTGCCTTTTTGTTAACGTCAATTTAAAAGGAGATGGTGCTCGAGGCTCTCACTATACTCTAGAGTTTTCAGTACATTTTAAACTAGTTGGAGACTGTTTGTATTATGTCAGGTTTTTATCACCTCACTTGCAAGGACGTTGTCCTTTCATATTTTTTATTCCACATCGAGGGACTCAGAGTTTACGACCCCTTCGAAGGTTTAACGTTTTCTTCGAAAACACAGAGCAAGTAATTTAATTATAAAATGTATTTGTCAAGTCACCAGTGGCTATGGGTTCGCACCCGTTACTTTTTCGAAAGTAACGCGACGACAACTCTGATACAAGTACTCGTGGTCTACGTGGTCTACAAGAAGGTAGACAACTACCAGCACTATACATTCTCAAATTTGGTAGAAAATTTAAGGAAAAAATAGATATTTGATGTAAAATTTCTTCAGAGGCAACTTGGAAGTAAGTAAATTATTTTTTGGTAGGAAATTATTTTCTTTTCGGGCGGAAGTAACGTTCTGATACAGTTTACGCTTTCATTATTTGAATTTGGCGCTAAACCAGAATTATAAAAATTCAAAGTGGCCAAAATTATAAAAGGGCAGCTTGAAAACGTTTAACGAAGTCTATATGCCTTTTACGCAGATTCAGAATTTATAATAATATTTGTATTTTAATTACGTCGAATATTGGAATTTAAAGTGAATAACGTTCGAAAACGGCAACTTCAATGTAAACCCATGACGTGCTTATTAGTATTATGTTACTAATAACTAGCTGTGCCTATGCATTTACCGGATAGGTAGGTATACAATGAATTTCTAGATTTTTTGTATTTAGCAATCTAAAATCGACGAGCTTGCAGGAAAACATTTATGGATGTCAGTGAAGCAAGAGGGATACGTAAAGATCTGTAATCTCTGCAAACCCTTCTGGGTAATAGGGCACCCATTACCCAGAAGGGTTTATAAAAAAAAAGATTAATTATAAAAATCGATTGCAATACATTTGTTACCATTTACTGATCACACCTACAAACACATAGTACATTAAGAAAAAAATCATCCTCGTTTCGACAACGTTTCGACCCATTGAAAATTGTTATTGGAATTTCGTGCCAAATAAAAGGGCAGAAAAAGTAAGGTATTGTCCCAGGAAATGAAACCTTGCATAGAACGAGACCTTTTGACGGCCAGTGAAGCGGAAAAAACGACGTGTGAAACTGTCCTCACTGCGAAGTTTTCGCACAAAAAACGTTTGACTTTACACTGAAACGTGTGGAATTAAATAATCGTATTCGAACGGGAATCGGATTGTCGTATAAGGGTTTTGGGCGTGTTCTAAATGAAATAAAAATAAATATCTATAGACAAGGATACGTCGGCAATGTGATAGTGTCTCCTCTTGGGTTGCGGGTGTCCATGGGCGGCGGTGGTCATGTACTCTGTGGTGGCTCGCATGCTTGTTAAGTCGTTAAAAAAATCAAGTACAACCCAGCAGTGGTGAAATAGTAAGCAATATTTATAGTGTATTTTTTATAAGAAAATTAATGAATGCCGGACATAAAGTAAATGGCGCCTTGCTCTGTATTATAAATAGTAAAAGTGTCCCATGACAGCTATCCACAATGGGGTCTGGATACCTACGCTCATGTATGGCAGTGAAAGTTGGGTTTGGTAGAACAAAACTAAAAATATAATTAATGCGGTGGAGATACGATCTCTGTGTAGTGTGTGTGGAATGTCTTTGAAAGACATCTAAAAATTGCGATGTCAGAGTGAAGTGTGATTTGAAAGCAGATGTACTATTAAAGTAGGAGAAGGTATGTTGCGGTTATTTTGCTATCTACAAAGGATGAAGGAAAGTAGACTAACCAAACAAATCTATAGAGAGAATCTGTGTGATGGGAAGGTCTGATGGACGGTCGCCCAATAAAATCTTAGCAGACGAAATTGGTGGCATATTAAAAAAAGGTCAAATTTTAAGCATTAGAATTCTACGATCTTGTATGAAAAGATTGATAAATGTCAGTGAAGCAAGAGAATATACAAAAATCGTACCATGTACAAATTCATAGACTGTTTATAATTTGAGGAAATAATGGAAATGGAATTGTATAAAAGGAATGGAATGAATTAGGGAAAAAATGGAAAAATCTGGTAAATAGGCGTAACGTTATATTATATTATTATAGAAGTAATATAAAATTATGGTGTTTATTTGTTTATTTATGTTATATGTTGAAGGGTCTGACTTCAAGTACTTTGTGTCAAAGTCGTTCGGTGAGGGTTGTTAACGGCCTTCTACATTAGTGCGACGATAGCATTCGAGATCGACGACTTCAAAGCATGAAACAAATAGATTTAGTTGGTCTAAATCAAAAATCATCGAACAATTCACCTGTGGTTAAAGATTGAATCCTTATATCCATTGTTTAGATTTTGAATATGTGTCGCTCAATATTCTTTTTAATACTATACAAGTTGGAAACAAACAGTTGAATTAGATATTTTCTTATAACTGTTATATCTAAAAGCTCATATTAGATTTATACATATAAACGAAATATGCATATATTAGCTCAAAATAATTTTTGCTCATAATTAAAAAAGTTAAAATTCGCCAACTTTTCTGATTTTGATTCACTTTCCAACACAACAGCATCAAAATTTGTCGATGTTGCCTTATAATATGGAGAATAAAAATTGAAGCTCTAGTACATTCGTAAAACATAATAAATTTGCTTGTATCGTAGCATAGACCATAGAGCTTTGTGCAGACATATTTACTAATCTTATAGAATGCACTTTCGCAGATTTTCTTTAAAAGAAACACCATAATCGATAAATGTCATTATTTCTGTGCAAGCATTCGGAAATTTTAAACAATCTGTGTTACGTTCAGCAATCGCTTGGTGCGCGCGCAAATTATTTTTCGCCGAGTTCTTCCTTTGTTATGGAATCGGTAACTTGTCATAGACTTATTGTTCCGGGTTTGATAAAAATACTTCACCGTTATTTAAAAAGTACAAAAAAAATAATAACTGATATGGTACTGTATTAAGAAGTATATTGTGGCATCATGCATTTTGTATTCTACAGAAGCAATTAATTTCATCAACTCGATCTTAAAAAGTCCACCGCTTCATGCTTTCGTGCCAAATATTTTAGAAATTGCTATGCCATTATATTATGACATTGGAAGTACGAACTAGCTTATAATAATAATTACAAATGTCGCAATTTAAGTTACGCGAAATTCATTGTATTAAAAAGGTTATAATTATAAAAATTAACAATTGATATAAATTGTTTACTCATTTTAAAAACGCAACTTCATCTTTTATCTCCTTTATGAGTATGATTTAAGTGCTGTGATTAAATGAACGAAGTAATCTTAGAACTTAGAACCGAAGGTATATCTTTCAATAGGCAAGAGTAAACTCTGTGATATTAAATCTTTCCGTTCTTATCCATGTCGAATAACTTCAAAGGAAACGACTGTGAAAGAGAAGGAGATTTCAGTGATTTCACAAGCGTTCCGTTTTCGCAGACGACACTGAAAAGGGGATTAAATTATTTTCCCAAATTCATCAGGTGAAGTGAACGTCATTTGATAGACCTTCTGCTCTGATTGCTATCTGCTTGTTCGACTGTGAAAATCGTGAAACTACAACCGTTTTTTGCCTAATTGTTATAATAAATAAAAATTAGATGATGCGTCAGCTAAACAAGAAAGCTCGTTAATCAAAATTCCATAGATCAATGACTTTAGACTGTTATATGCTAAGTATACGTGAAATGTTAGGACCACAAACAAGTAATTTTATTTACAGCCTTCGTGACTAAAGAAGCAGTGAAATTGAGTGCTCTCAGTAAATGAGAAACTGGAGTCAGTTAACAAATAGGCAAAGATAATTACCAGACTAGACACCGTTTCAGGTAGACAGTAAGATTTACTAAAATACGAAAATACACTACGTATAATGAAACAATTTCAATATAACTGAAGTACAAGAGTTAGTGAAAAAGCATTAATTATTTACTTGGATATTAATGAAACAAGAGAAATATGCAAAGATTGTGTATGTGGAAATATGTAGCCTCTGCCTACCTTTCTGTGTGTTTATTCCAATAATAATATTTACTCGGTATATGATCTACATATTGGCATAAAAAAATCTCGGGCTGTCGACATAGGAAATCGATGAATTACACTGATTTATTTTTACACAGTTTCATTTGTTTCTGATCTGAAAAACTGGCCACTATATACGAAATTGCGATATGTCTATAAGATTTTCATGTTGCATAGAATCGAAAACGAGACAAAAACCGAAATTTAATATGGGACTAAAATTATAATTAAAAAAAAGCGTGATCGGAATCGTAATGTAGAGCAGTGTCGAGATCAGAATTGCGATCGAGACCGGGATCGGAAATGGTCCAAAAAACGCAAACCACTTCCGAGACGGATATAGATCAACTCCACTGAGATCAAGATAGAGTTCGGAATCAGAACCGGAATCACGATCGGAAACGAGAAAAGGGACGAATTGGCACGAAGAGAAGGATTGATGACGCAATCAAGAAGGGACAGTCATAAGGATCATGAAAGATCACGATCATGCGTGATAGGTCGATACATAAGATGAACGAATTAAATGTATGGCCACACGGGTGGAGTCGCGAACGGCGGCTAGTTATCTAATACATTTATATACATCAGAATCCAGCTGTAGAATAGATCGCAATTGGATTGAGTTCGAAAGATCTGCTGAAATGCAGATACGTTGTACCTAAGGATTTAGCTGGTTGCTCCGACAGAGAAATGACCTGATTTTAGTCCACGAGAACATACAGGGTCTCTTCGATAAAATCGGATTTATTATTTTACTGAACTATTTTTAGTAAATATTAATATTGTGTCCGCGCATTACTAATTATTGGATAACTCATGATAAAATATGGATTCATATTAATGACAACTCGCAAGTATTGGACCAGGAGGACAACTGTTTGCTATAGATGCTTCATTTTATTAAAGAAATGAATAAATGCAACGAACGATGGGATGTCATTTCATATTCCCTGTAGAGAGAATCGCTTTTTTATTATGCATTGGGCAACATTATACATTGAGGATATATATGAATCTCAATATTACATATTGAGGAACATATAATCTTGTGCGTGTGCAGGCCGCCCAATTCTAGTTACTTTGTTTTTGGAAAAAAGTTTGGAGGATTTTTGAGTTTACTTAGTAAAACAATTAAAGATGTAGTGGTAGATTCATCGCTGTATGGTAAAATAATATTGTTATTCAAATCGTTTAAACTAATCGATACGAAATTGCACGGTGCACTCAGCTACTTTTAAACAAATTTCAAAAAAAAGAGGAGATAAAGATAAATCAGCACAGTTGCGTCTCCTTAGAAGAAGAAATTAGTGTTTGGACTCAATATATGACGTTCCATATTCATGTTTATATATTACATGTTTTTTTGCTTTTCTTTAGCTGGAACCGACTTCGAAAACAAATAGTTTTTTTAATTCTGTTTAAAAAAAGTATAATAGGTTTTTGGAGGCGGTTTACACATTTTTTCTAACTTTTATTGATAACGTTTTTTTTTGCAATTATAAGAGAAAAAAGAGGAAGAGTGATAAATTGTCTTTATTCTAAATACTGTGGTTAAAAAAATAGTTTAATTAACATTTGATGACTCGATGTAGAGCGCTATCGACTAAAAAATACACGATTTTTTTAATAAAAAAAAGTGTTCAAGATAATGTTATTGAAAAAGTTCCGAATAATTAGCTGGAAAGTCTAATAGAAATTGTTTTAGGTGATTATGGACATATTTTTGCGCTAAAAATTCTTAGTTTAGAAATTTGAAAAAGTAAGGCAAGTATATACTATACCTACTGTTTGTATAAAGAGCTTTCCACCAGCGGCTTCGCCCGCGTGGACATTGAACGTGTTTATTGAACTTTTATATTGAGCGACTTTGCGGTCAATATCTCGTTCCCACTTTCGATTTTGCTGCCCGTTTCGCTTTCCATTCCGATGCCGCTACCACGGACGGTATCGGTTTATACGAAGCCGGGGCAAATGCTAGTATCAAAATAAAGTATAACCTATATTACTCACGGGTAGTGTGACTTTATATGTGAAAAGATTTATATTTATATATATACTAATTTTTACATAGTATACAACCCCACTCAAGGTCACTTAATTGAATGATATTACTTTGTTTTTCTGCGCAAAACTACCTAAATGTGCTAAAAAACACCAGTAGAAATTAGATTACTCGTCCCAATTGTTTGCAACATAAACAGTTTTAATTTAAATTAAACGTAATAAACGATGAATCCCTAGGGGCATGTAAATTATTACACAAAAAACCGCTTAAATACATATTTAATACATTGATTAATTATTATTTAATTAGTATTATTAGTACTTGATTAGTATTATATAGAATATTTTTATAAATTATTTTTTCGTTATTATGTTGGATTGCTTAGATAAATCCATTTTCGACACGAGTGACAATTTCGACACGAGTAACAATACGTTTAATAAAACTGCCAACATCATGTCGGACCATGCTCATTATAGGGTTCCGAAGCCATATTTAAAAATGCTACAGATGAAAAAAGCACATTGTTACGCTTTTTCCATCTCTCTCACACAGAATAATTATAAGCATTTAAGTCGCCTATAACTAGAAAACAAGTAGGTGTGTCGACTATTACTATTAAACTAGTGTAAACTTAAGTGCATCCGCAAAAGAGCGTGTTTCTCGTGTTTCGTGTTTCGTGAGCGAGAACTTCATGGCATTTACGTCCTTTTGTTGAGAAGCGCAGTCTTTCGGTAACAACTCAAAAACAGTATATCCGATCATATTCAAAATAATTTTCATTGAAAGTATTTATTACGCGTCACTTTAGTTATTTTTTTCATATTTTTTGGACATACAGTGTAGAAAATAGAGGGAGGTGGTCACAATTTCTGCTACTTTTGTAACGATTACTTCCGAAAATATTCACGTAATCAGAAGAATTCCTTAAAAACTTTAAAATGTTTTCAAAAGAACTGTCGAAACATGTGCTACACGTTAATGTTTGCTGAAAAAAATTGTTTTCAGCTTCCTTTACATGTATGAAGTGCCCCCCCTTTAGAAATATTTATTTCTAAAGGGGGGACATAACGAAACTATAAAGATTATTTTTTACGGTTTGGGTACAGAACCCTAAAAATAGAGATTAAAAGTGCTTGACTCATTACAAATACTGAAACAAGCAATTCAGAAATAATTAACTAACAATTAATATTCTTTCCACATGCCAGGAATCGATGTTGAAATTTGAAATGTTCTTTCTAAGTGTACCCCCACGAAACCATAAAATACTTGTGCCTTTCTCCTGAAATTAGTAAAATTCTGTTAAAAGAAGACGCGAGCATCAGTTCAGATTTTCAAAAGCCAATTTTCAATCTTTGTAAGGTTGATTTATTTTGGCTATTTTCGTAGTATAATGTCATATGACACCCTTCTCTGGGTATGTGTCGTGGATATTCATGGAAGATTCGTCTTGCAGAAGCGAGCCGTTTGGGCGAGTTACAAGCTGGGACCTCGTTTATTTCTTCGAAGTAAATTTGAGGAAATTGGCTCAACTCCGGCATCTCAATATGCATATGACATTTTATTATGTGCAAAAAAAATTTAGAACTCTTTAAAGAGAAATGGTAATCGACTTCAGTTTTAGACATAAAAAGAAAACGTATTTACATTAGTCGACTATGCAAAGCCACGGATTCACTTAAAGGGCTCTGTGTGCGCATTTTTCATAAGGGTCCTGGGGATATAAAAATTTTACGCTTTTATATATTTGAGATCATCATGAAACAAATACTTAAAAAAATGAGTATCGAGTATAAATTTTTCGAATATTTAGATGAGAAATATCCATTAACGTAATTAGTTTGATTTCTTCTTCGATTCTTCCATTCAGTAATTGTATTTACTGTGGCTTTGTATGTTAAAATTATGACAGAATTATCCTTAAGTTTTTCGTTCATTCTTCTTAAGGGAATCTTACGTTCCAAATGAGTCATAATTCACAAAATACTGTAACGTATTTGAGTGTCATTCAACGATTTTTGAAGTAAAAATATAATGAATTTTAACTTGTTAATAAAAGTTGTTTATCATTAAAAATGAAAAAAAGAAAAGCGAAGATTTATGTAGAGTATCGACAAAAGACATTTTCTCTAATGTATATTATTCATAGCATCGTATTTAACAGCTGCACTTTATGAATATATTGAAGCAGGAATATTTCCTTAATAAAATGTGGTAAATGAATTCCTCTTTTTAAATCAGGTAAAATAAGGATCCCACTAATAATAGACCGATACTGGTGTTACCCGCGCTAAGTAAAATTTTTCAAAACATTCTAGAGCAAATACTTTCATAATTTATGTTTATGGTTATTTTTTATTTGTTTTAGTTCTAACTTTCAGCTCCATAAATGTAATTTGTAACTTTCGATGAAGTTTCTCTTTCTTTTTTTTAATAGTATTTCATTGTGTTATCATTATTTTTTGCACCACATTATTTGTATAAATACCTACCACAAGTAACCGAAAGGAATCAATCGTTCACCATTAAAGCATTATGTATAATTATTACGATATAAATATAAAAAGGTCATATTAACAATATTAAGATGATCGTCAATAGCAATGTACACTGATATTCATTTTTAATTACAGACGGAACACGTAGTTCTAGTATAATTTCATGTTCAATAATACACTCGAGGCGTAACTCGACAGTGAAACTACACGCGCACATCTCGCACATAAACAATGAGTAAGGCATCAATAAAATAAATATAATTACGTCAGCCGGGCTGCCCATTAGCTGCGTCAGCTGTCATGTCGAAACAAATATCGGGATGAAGAAGGTAAATCAGGGAAATTAATATTCCTTCTGCCCCGAGGCGAGGGCGAACGCTAACGATTACGACCTAACGACGTCCGTGTCGCGCCCATAATACATTTCTTCTCGCTATTTTCGATGCGAACTAGGAGATATGATGGTCTTTGATTGTATTCATTTCGATTCTTCGTGTGCTATTGATTAATTATTAGTTCATGAATTTAAACATCTAACTCGTATTCTATCGAGCCGAGTCTAAACTATGTTATTTAATGATATGTGTATCGATTTTTCTTTGTAGTGTCGTTTACATACGGAAAGTAAAAAAGGTTCGAAGCAATAAAATTAAATATACAATAAAAGTATTTATTTTATTATGCAGGTAAGCGCGGCTTTTTAACACGCAACGACAATAATAATTTTGGTTGTGTAACATTAGTAAGTTTTATTAAATTTGAAATATGACAATTATCGATTGATTAGAGAATAATTGTAAATAACGAAATTTTCTTCGGACTCGTATATTAGAAAATTGGTTGAAGGAATGATTGTCACCCAATATGAATACCTTTTTATTTTTTTACTTGTGAAGAAGAAAAGCAAAGTCGTTTTTATAAATGTCTAAATAACTAACTGTGACTAGGTGAATTAGAAACTTTAGCCACAGCGGGCGGTAAGGCTCTGTGGCGTCGATTCCCAGTAGCGCCATAACGAAATAGATAGAAAAAGAAAACGAAAAATTGTTTTCGATGACTGTCCCGGTCTTATTGCCATTTCTATCCCCTCGTACAAGTTACCATGTAAGTATGTCGAACGATCCGAAAGTATAAACCGTTTATTTCTATGTTGTCGTGGGCGAAGCTTCTGATATAAGCTACTTTCAATTAAAAATAAAAGTATGACGCGTTGCTGTTCTCATTAATAAATGACAAAATTAAGTCAAAATATATGCCCAAAATAATTCATTTATTACTGGACTTAAAAATGCACAATAAAAAATTCTTTAATGTGATCCATAAAAACTAGTTAGTCCAAATAACACCTTCGCCAAAGCTTGAGAATATTTTATCTAAATAATTTTTAGGCGCATTTTGAGATTTTTCTGAGGAATAACTCACTGATTTGACCGAAAAAAAAGAATGCATAACAGCTGTCATCTGTTTACGATAACTATAGTTATATTTTAGCCATGTTCGGGTAGATATGTAATGAATTCCTTGATTTTTCATATCGAACGCTAATCGTTTCAATCTTTATTTAGGGTTATAATTGAAACAGATATCGGTCGACTCAAATTTTATACTACCCGTTTGTAGTATTAGATTAAAATACGAATTTTAATTTAATCGTAACATCAACGACAACGCTAACTAAACAAATGGTTGTTTTCAAGCGAAAGTAAAAGAAACAAGCAATATTTACTTTTACATTCTCTTGCAATCATTATCAAAAATATATCAAAAATTAATTTCAGTAGTTTCTTTTTATTTTTAGTTCTTATAAATTTTATGGAGGTAGGAATTTCGTTGATGATGATTTTTATTAATCCATACTAAAATATTAATATGAAAGCATCCCGTCTCTGTGTCTGAAATTATCAACAATCCTGTTGTAACTATTTGATTAATAATAATAGTTTAATGAATAAGAAAGCTAGAGTAAATTAAATAAAATAAAATTAAACGAACATTAAGGTTTTCAGGCTGCGTATTTTGTCAATACTTTATCTTATTGATGTAATATTACAAATGTGGTATGTTTTGTGACTATGTTTAAATGTTTGTAACTCAGTTATGCATTAATGCCCGGATGTAGAAAAAATTTAGCACACGGATGTAATCTTTTTTGAGCTATATGCGTTATATTTTATACATCCAAACTGATATGTTCCTATGCATTAATTTACAAGAAATCGATATCGTAATCGTGAGTGGAAAAAAGAGAGGTGCATGATTGGAATAGAGAATAAGATCAAATCGAAATTAATTAGGACATTCAGAACACAAACTGAAAATAGGATGGGTTTGGTATGAATGATAGCAAGATTACGCGATATAGAAATTGAGTAATCAATTATACGCCCATGCGGGTGGAGTCGCTGGCAAAAGCTAGTAGTTTGTGATTAACGCATACCCATAAAAAGTACTCGGTCGTATTAATACAGATGAAGGTATATGCGATTGGAACTTGGAATACTCGGAGTTCTCGTGCGAGACGAAGAACTATAAAATAGATAAGCCGAAGCGGTAATAGACACGCCACACCGCTCGTAGAAACGATAAGGGTGCATCCGTAAATTACGTAACGCGTTTTCTTTTAATTTTGCTTCAGAACCAACCTGTGTAATAACACTGTATTCATAAATGTAATTACATGACAACTTTAAATATTCTTTTAAATTAAGTCTATATTACAAGAAATCTTTTTATTTTTCAGATATAAACAAAAATTTTAATAGATACTTCATTGAAAATATTTCAAGCTCTTAGAAGCTCATTCATCTTAATGCCACGGCTGTAAACAATTCCGTAAATTACGAAATACACATGATACAAGCCGTCGTGCTAAGAACGCAGCTTAACGGTTCTACGCATTAGAGACAGAGAGGGAAATCAACCCCACAGTTTCTTGAAAGTCTCTATAAAATCAAATTAACTTATGATATAGCAAACATAGTTAGCAGCGTGAGCAAACTTTTTATTTTCATTCGAATAGAAATTGTGCTATTAATCAATGTTAACAATATTATAAGTATGATTAGAAATCAAAGTAAGTAGCTACGTAATGATTATTTTGAAAATACGATCACAAGGTAATATTAATAATAGATTTAATTAAGAAGTCATCCATAACCGACACGGTATAAAGTATTTTATTTGAAGATGTTTTTCGAAACTTATATATCAATTAGGTGGAGGAAAAAGTTTTTTCAAATTTTATAAGTGAAAATTGTATTAATGTCACTTTGGTTGTGCTCTTTGTATATGCTGATATTGATACAATTGAATAGATGAAATTAAAAAAAAAAGAAAAATAAAAAGCAATAATTTTTCTATTGTTTTTCTGTCCATCAAAATAAGTGAATCTAACGTGGAAATTCGATACATTTTGAAGTTTTATTATAAAAAGGGAAAATTACGACACAATCCGCATATAAATTTGTAGCGTTTGTAGACCTAATTCAGTGTCGTTAAGAGTAGCACAAAACTGATTCAGGCCTTTTCAGTCTGGTAATTTTGATGTCAAAGATGACATCAAAAGATGACTTCGTTCTGGTCCACCTGTTACGGATAAAGTCGATGCCATTTTGGAAAAAGTAGAGCAAGATTGACATATTATTTCTTACGACATAACTTAAGAGCTGCTTTCAGCTACCACAAAACATTTTTGGGACATTTGAAAAATACTGGATGTACAAAAAAAGTCGATACTTGGGTTCCACACGAGCTCACTGAAAGAAATCTAATGAATCATGTACTAATTTGCGATCATCTATTGAAATGTAATTAAACCGAATCATTTTGGAAAAGATTGATCGCTGGATGGATTATAAGTTGATGCTCTGTGTATTGTGGGAGTTCATTATGAGTTTTTACGGCGAGGTAAAACCATCGATTTGGATTTCTACTATCAACAGCTGATGAAATTCAAGCAAGAAGTAGAGAAAAAACGGCCGGAATCGATGAACATAAAAGGTGTGGTTTTTCACCATGGTGATGCCAGATCACACACATCCTTAGCTATTCAGCAAATATTGAGAAAATTTGGTTGAGGAGTGTGAATGCATCCACCATATAGCCCGCATCTAGCATCCTCAGATTTTCACCTGTTTAGGCCTCTTCATAATTATTTAGGTGGTATTAAGTTAACATCAATGCAGATGATGGGGAAGCAGATGAAATAGGCTAAAATTATAAGAGAATGGCAGCCACGTGATGACAAAAAAAAAGAGGTAGGCAAACTAGAAGATGAACAGATGATATCAAGATGATTGGAGGGACAATCTGGTCCAGAAAAGCTAGGAATAGAGAAGAATGGAAACAGCTGGAAGAGGTCTATGTGTCACAGAACACGCTGTTCACTGAACCGAGAAACCCGATGTAATAGATTTAAGTTAAAACGATTTGCTATTGTATGTAAAATCTTTGTTAGTATCAGCAATAAAGGCTAATAATAAAAAAGTTAACATTAAGATTTGATTGATTGATCAGAAGTCCCAAAATTTCCACAGCAATGGGAATATGATAGTACTTATAAAATGGCAACAAAATGTTGAAAAAAATGATACGTATATACATATTACAATTAAATGTAAGTAAAATATGATTAAAAATTATTTTGAATTTGAATGCAAATACGAAAACCTTTTTTTTTGACCTGATATTTACTTCAATTTGAAGTGATTACTATATTAAGTTTTATTACGTAGAAAAATATCCTATGATTCTTTTCATATATTCAAGCGAAAAAATTGAAAAAGTTTAAAATAACGTAAAACCACTCCACTGATGACTTGTATTAAAACAGCATTGTAAAAAAATAGGTCCTATTAACTTCCAGTAGCAAAACGATTGTTACTCGTTCTATTTGTGTTTAAAGTGAATCTTATTATTAAGACCTTTCAGTTGAAACATTAGACGATAAATAATATTTCCTCATTTGTCTAAATTAGACACTAAAACACGGTGTTACAAAACAAGAGACAGAGCTAAGATGTACACTTTCAGCTGCATTTTGAGGGTAAACTAGTAAGTAACTGCGTGTATTATTTTTTTTTTATATCTGTCTTATGAACCTTTAAATGTATTTTTAAGTACTTGTTCATCGACAGCCCCCCCTCAAAGCCCGCTCAAATTTATTAAGATTAAGTGTTATCAGTTAGGTAAAAAAAATATAGCACGGGTAATTTACAATCATTAATGTCTCGAATTTGTAACAACTACGAACAAATATAAAACGATTGCATAATTCTTGGCTGTAACCATACATTTCGATTTTTTTAATGTATTTAAAAGCATTAACAACGAAACAGACAATTATCTAAACGACGTCAGTACATTTGCGCTGTACTCGCAAGGGTCGGGCCCTCGCGGTTTTGTAATGTCTGACCATTCGACGTACGTTTTAACCAAACGATAGGCCGGAGGCGTGATTTGCACTCGTGTATTTTGCGAAATGGACCATTGTAGTGAATACGAATAGGGTACGTATTAAGGGATTGTATTTTTAATCTGCTTTATGGTGGTAAGCATAACATATTCGCAAAAAGATAAACGATAACAATTAATCCACTCTCTTGAGATAGATATCGGAAAATATATCGATGTAACGTAAGAAATTTTTGGTTTTGTAACAATAGTGATTTTACTCTATCGACCATATACGAGACCTATGAATTATTTTCAGCAACAGGATGACCACGTCTGAAATAAATGATTTGTAGGATGGGCATGCGCCCTGCGGCTAGGTGACAGAACCCGATGCCGGACCACAAACAGGCGAGGTCGTAATCGATCTTAAATGATTTACAGAACTGTCAAAGGTGCCCCTTAAAAAGAATCTTATCTGTCAAAGTCCAGAAAACAAATTAACTTTCTTTCTGAGTAATCGGAAGCTCGAAAGGACTATTGAAAAAAACAAGTAATAAATTTCCAATAATCTGAAACGTCGAGTTGCCAAATTTAACTAAGCGGTGTTTATTGAGTTTTGCATTCGTACGAAATATAGATGTCGCTCGAATTTTATTAAGGGTGATGCGAGCTGATTAAATAAAAGCTGTCAAGGTCGTTCTTTATAGCTATTATTTCTGAATCCCGAATCAAGGGTTCCGTATCAACGAATGAAAAAATTTGAAACTGGAAGCACACGATTCCTTATAATTAAAAAAACTGAATCTAAATTAATATTGGCTCTATAGTTAGTATCTATGTTTCTAATATTCACATGTGTTGCCCAAATGAGTTGGTGATTAAATTGTTAGTAATCTAAAAGTGAAAATTACAGATATTAAAAAAAAGTCAGTAGACCCTTTTGTACAATTTGAGTTGAAAGTATTTGTAAGGCTTTGTTATCGTAATTTTTTTTTGGGTTTTCAAAACACATAATTCAGGAGTCACAAAGCGGACAAACACAAAAATATAAAATTGATAAGCTAATAAACCGCGAAATGTACACCCATAAGGAGAATACACTTTAGTTAATTTTTAGACGCTGCCCAACCACACTCTTCACAAAACAGATTAGTTTTTCTCTCTCCTTTCAATACGGAACCTAAAAGATGATGTTTGTACTTGAGTAGTTTATTTTTATAGCATACTAGCCTCTTAACTTTATTTTATCACTAGAATTCATCCCTCACTACGCCACTGGGATATGATTATTTTTTTCATTTATATCGAGCGATCTCTCTTTCAAACGTGATTCAAAACCTTTTCTTGATTTCAGATCCAGTTTCTTCGTTCGTTTTGATTCTAATATCATCCTCGATACATTGTATGTGCTTTTGATACTTGTTTCGATGCTTACTATCACTTGATTTCTATTCGATGCCAGTTTCGCTTTATATTAGTGTCGTTATGAAGCGGAATTCTTCCGATCAAAAGCTATCGACTTCTGTTTGGCTTCACTAATTACTAGGTTGCAAGCTCTTCGAACGAAGAGAGTGCAATATGTGACGGCGTTTTAATTTTTGATCTTTTTTTTATTTTCATCGAAATAAATTGAAATTTAAAGAAAGCACTGACATTGTGAAACTTTCTATTGAAAAGATTGTCGAAATAGCCTAAATAGAAATGAATAAAACCCCCCCATCATTTTTCTTATGAGTTATTTCGATTGATTATGAATTAAAGCTTATGCGAAATCAATGAGAAAATATTTATTTTCTCATTAGAATGTATTTACATTCTAATTTGTGAAGAATTTAATGTCAGTTTATTATCGCGCCTTATATGACACTAATCTTAGAATTAGGACTCTAAAAGTTTTCGGAAGTTGCAATCTGCTAATTGTTTTTTTAGTGTCTAAGATAGTCGCTACTACCTGCAAAACATATCTCGATAATATTCAGGCAAATATTGAATTGCAATAAAAAAACTTTATTGATATTTTAAAATTAGATTACAATGGTTATTTAAACTCTTACGAAATAATACCTAAAAAATACTATTATAGATATAAGATGTTTACTAGGGAATGAAAAATTCTTAATGCAATTCAAAAAAAAAAGCGTACATTCCGAACATGCAACGCTGTGACGACTCTAATGAGTTGTATATATCTGTGTCGAATGCCAGAACGCAGGCCATAATAATATATTTGAATAGAAAATTGTTAAAATTAAAGTGTTATTATCTTTTGTAAATTCGAAAACTGTGGAAGTTAATAAAATTAAAATAAAATTCTATGAATTACATGACTTAAGAGCTAATAATAATAGTAAAATATTGGCAAAGAAATATCTTAAAAGTTTTGCATCGCCCTAAAGTCGAAAGATCAATGCCAAAATAGAAGATTATAAAAACACTATAAAAACTATTTGAAAAGGCATAAAGAACGAGATTAGAAAAATTTAAGGTCGCGATCTTGACTTTGAACTTCATTTTTATGACAAAACCTTGAATATAGATACAAAGGTTGCTGCGGCCTTAATTAATTTCTAATTCAAAATTTTAAATATAGGTTAATCGCAGGTTATGAATAGTACTTAAAATACGTCACAATATTTTAGGCATTATCATTAATGAACGACGAAACGAAACAAGATAGCAGTTTTCTCTCGAGAAAAACGAGCAAGTAACTTGAGGGTAGTTCTTTGCAAATTAAAATATAGTATAAAATAAAATCACATAGATAGGTATATAACACAAAGAAACAAACCCGAAAGAAGTCAAGATGGATATGACCATAAATATTTGTTTTCTAAATATTTACAAATTGTGTAATTTCACAATTTCACATTGTCAAGCAAATATTTGTTAAAAAAGGGTATAATAAGCATTTACTTGACAATGATTTTAAATTTGTTAATAGTCCAAAAAATTAGGCCATTAAATCGAAATTTGAGATAAAAACTTGTATTTTTGATATAAGTTACTTGGAAAGGTGTGAAAACCAACAGAGTATTTCTTTTTAATTTGTCCCCAAGAAGCGTGAAAAAAAATAATTAGAAAATTAAAAAAAATCCGACTGCAAAAAATCAACAGATAAGCAACGCATTAAAAAGACCAAAACAAGATTGAGAAAACGAACTTCTAAAACCTACTAAACTCTATTTTGGTTTAACAGATTACATTATGAGCTGAAAGCCTAAGTTAAAAAATTATATTATGTTTGGTAGCAGGCGGGACCAGGGACCGGGATGCCGATTGCTATAAAGACGTGCTTATGAATTACAAAAATAAATATTTATTATCACAAATAAAAAGCTTTACCGAATTTTTTTTTATATTTTTCCTTATTTACAGTACATCGTTCTAATCATTATACATTTAAGTTATTGAAGAAATATTAATTTTTTATGTTAGATAAAATATTTTTGGCTCTACAATTCACAAATTCTATAAATAATTTTAGCGATTTTAAAAGTTAACATCTATATCGTCAATTAAATTGCTGACTATAACAGCTTGTTTTTTTCGTTTTCTTGTTCTGTCGGTAACTCTTTTTCTTCGGGAGGTGTGTAGGAGTCTCGTCTTTTGCACGTGTCATTTCTTCTTCTTTTCCACGATCGTCACCTTAGATAGCAACGCAATTGGTTTTATGTCCGAAAAAATCTGTAGAGCATACACGAAAAGATTAATGTGCCTTCAGAAGCACAGTAATCAACTTATAAGATGAAATTTTATCCGATTAAGATTATACCTTTTGGGCGGACAACTTAAAATGAATGTTTTTGACAGCTTGTATTCCTGTATTGATACTAACTTCGTTTTCATTATACTCTCCGGCTTCAATAGTATTTTCTTCTTCGCTATCATCATTCCACTTATTAATAACATACCTGGGAGCAATTGGTTACATAATGTCTGAGAGTGGGATTGAAGATATATTGTCAACTTTCTATGCAGTAGCTTCAGTAAAAAAAAACGGTAAATCCTTATATTAGAGCATTACGAACACATATCTCATCATTCACCGCGCTCGGTGTTCTTAGGTAGATTAGTTTTTTTTTATTTCATAAGTGAAATGTTGCAGTAAAATCTCTTTGGTTGTGCTGTTTGTATCTGGATAGTTTTGATACCATTACATTGATGACATTTAAAAAAAAAGGAAAATAGAAAGTGAAAAGTGGTGCCTCGCCATTTTTGTATTGTTATCTTATCCACTAAAATGAGTGAACCTAATGTATAAATTCGATACGTTTTGAAGTTTTATTACAAAAAAAGGGAAAAATGCGACACAAGCCACGGAAAAAAAATTTGTGACCTATATGAATCTAATGCAGTGTCGCTAATAGTAATATAAAAAAGGTTCATGTGTTTTTAGTCCGGTAATTTTGATGTCAAAAATTAACCTAGATTTTGTCGTCCTGTTACGGAAAAAGTCAATGCCATTTTAGAAAAAGTAGAACAAGATCGGCATATTAGTCTTAACGAAATATTTGAAGACCTGGAGATTTGACCTAGTTTTGCCCTTTTTAAAAAAAGTTGGATACACAAAAAAGCCTCGATGCTTGGGTCCCACACGAGCTCACTGAAAAAAATCTAATGAATAGTGTACTCATTTGCTATTTTCTATTGAAACGTAATAAAATCGAACCGTTTTTGACATGATTGATTATCAGTGATGAAAAATGGATAACCTACAACAATAACGTACGAAAAAGGTCATGGTCAACAGGTAAACAAATTCCACAGACTAAAGCGAAACGCGAATTAACGCGCATTAAATTCATTTCAAATGTGAATGAAATATGGTGAAAAGCTATTTTGAATTTGGATATAAAATAAGAAAAAGCCTTTTCTTCTACTTAATTTATTATTGCATTGCAATTTCTAGAAGCTGGATGTTTAGATAATTGGGAACTACATTTACAAAAGGTTAAATAAATGTTACCATTTTTCCCGGCAAGTGGACATTACCAGTATGCCAAATTCAAATGGGTCCACATTCAATTCTAGGTTCAACATGTTTTGCAAATAGACTTGAGAGTATTTTGCATACTGCTAATGCCCACTTACATGGAAAAATGGAAGCACTTGTTTAGCACTTAATAAGTGTAGTTCCCAATTACTTAAACGTTCAGCTTCTAGAAATTGCGATGCAACAATAAATTATAATACCGAGCGCGGTGAATGACATGATATGTGTTAATAATGCTCTAATATATGCATGGTCAGTTACCGTTTTCTTCACTGGAGCTACTGCATAGAAAGTTGACTATAGATCTTCAATCCCACTCACAGACATAATGTAACCAATTGCTCCCAGGTATATCATTAATAAGTGGAATTATGATGGCGAAGAAGAAAATACTACTGAACCCGGACAGCATAATGAAAATGAAGCTACAGCATAATAAAAATGAAGCTAGTATTAATAAAGGAATACAAGCTGTTAAAGACACTCGTTTTAGTCCACACAAAAAGTATAACCTTAGTGGGATAAAATTTCATCTTATAAGTTGATTATTATGCTACTGAAGGTATATTAATCATTTTGTATATGCTCTGTAGATTTTTTGCGATGTACTGTAAATAACGAAAAATTTTAAAAAGAGCTTGGTAAATGTTCTTTAATTTGTGATAATAAATATTTCTTTTTATAATTCATAAACACATTTTTATAGTAATCGACCAAAGAGATGGTCAGAACTACGAAATTTTGGGAAGATATTTAATAATTCTACATTTCCAATAACAATTTTATATATTTTTTCTTAATGTCTATTTGTTATAACATATTAGTATTTACAGTCTTATAGGAAATTAGACACTCTACAAAAACGACAAATCTTGGATTTTCGATAAATCCACAACTTTATCAAAAGTTATTGGAGGTTTAGAAATTGATTCGTGGTTTTTTGAAATTTTGCAATTTTATAGCGAAAATATCGAGTTTTTCAAGAAAAATTATGCGACCTTTTCAAAATTCCTTAGGGTTCGTGACTTATTTCCATTCTAATGTCAATCAATTAAAAACAACGAGAATACTTTTTGTTTTAAATAGTTTACATTTATTGCGAAAAATTAAAATTTTACAAAGAAATGTTACTATAATATTTATTAATCAATTTTCTTACTTTTCAATTAAACCATATTTTCAGAAATTTAAAAGACACAAATACTTTGCCCTCTCTTTTGAGGCACGACAAAGGTCGCGCGTAGTCATACATCTCATTTTCCTTCTTTCTTTTGATTTTAATATCGATCTATCATTGTTGTTTTCTATCTTGCTTTGGTAATTTATCTTTTTATTTTACTTCCTCGATGCTTTCCAATATGTTTTCCATCAGTTCAAAGTCGTATATGATCGTATTGCACTACATGTAGATACAATAGTATTTTCAAAGACAAACCCAGCCCCGTTGAGACTAAATAGCGCATGTGCGTGAGGTACATTATTCGGTAGGAAAAGCAAATTTGCCGTCTCAGAAATATTTCTCCAGGTGAATTACTTTATACCTGCTTGGAAATGACAGGTAAAAATTTTTGAAATACGTTTGGTTAATTTATGAAATAATAATGAATTTGTTAAAAAAAATGTATTTCATGGAGTAAAATTGTTTTATCTCGGTTTATTTTGATAATAGCGAAAAAAGTAAAAAGATAATTTTATTATAAAATTTGATGCTCTACAACTTTTATTTAAAGTTTTATTTCTAATCCTTACCGTTTGTCTAGAAAAGAGTTTTCTGTGTCTTTCTTCGCTTCTCAGAGACGAATTAAAAAAAAAAACTTATACAGTTCGTTTTTTCATCTTTTAAAGTAACTTATTACAAAAATTCAAGTTTTTATCTCAAATTTTGAATTAAAGGCTTATTTTCTTGGACTATTAGCAGCAAGTTTCGATTGTGTTTAGGAACCTAATTGAACATGGAAATTGAAATATGTTAATTCGGAAGAGGTCATGAATATATTTAAATCGCAAGAAATGATTGGGGATGAGGGTCGTTTAGATTTATGATATGCATGAAAGTACCACAGGGATCAATCCTTGCTTCGATTCTATTTTTAATATATAATGATCACTTGTCTAGCCTTGTTGGGGATACTCATGACATAGTAATATTTATGTATAAAGTTAAAATGTAACTACTAACATATTGAGATGTAAATATTGCTATCTCCAAATTCGGGTAAAGGGCCAATTGAAAACTTAAATATTAAGCTATATCGTAATGATACCAACCTGTATAAAAATTTGCTTCTAAATGTAAAACATATTTCGGTAACAATTTCAGTTTAAAATAGTAATTAAATTGAATAACAGGAAATGAAAGATAATGAATTTTAACGGGAATGTGCATAATAGTATTATTAAATTTCACTTTATTTGCTTAAATGTTTACGAATTACTTTTATCTATGAAATAAAATGCAGTCTATCACTAAGTTAGAAGTTTTACAAATTTTTCCACACTATTTCACTGTACATTTAATTTTTTTACTGTCTACTTTGGAACTCTTTGGAGCTTCCAAACTCTCACTTGGAATGTTTATCCGCCCTAAAGTTGTAGTAATGGAGCGGAGTAGTATCATAAGGTCATCGGCGCTCATTTTCAGTGAACAACGCTATGTGTTTGAGTGTTTAGAGACTACGTGGTCTGTCTTCTTGGTGCGTTACTCTAATCAAAAGTCATGAAATTTGTCATGTGTAAGAACTGCCATATTAGTTTACTTTGGATGCTTTAATAGGTTCTTGCCATTTTGATATAGATAAATGTCGCGGATTCAGCCTAAACTTTTATATCGTTTTATAGCCCAGAGAAGTACGAAAGTGTAAACGTTGTAAACAACAGTTTAATGGAAACTGTTCATACAGCCGCATCAAAGTTTTTTAATATCTGGAGCCGAAACAGAAGTTCTCTAATTTTATTCTAAAATTATTGGCAGAACGACGAGATTTGAGGTTACATCTTTGAAGATGCAACCTCAAATCTCGATGACAAACCAGATGACAAAGTAAAAGATTGATAAGGGCATAATTGTCTTCTGAGAACTAAAAAAATTAAGGGAGATTGAGAACTTCTATCATTAGTCATACACATAGATACAAAAAGCTGTTATAATTAAAGTTAGATATATTCGATCGAAAGTGACCCGACACTACAAAGACAGGACATCCCACATGTCAGCCTGTACAAGATGGAGGTGGCCTTAAAACAACCGAATACCAACCAATAAAGTACCAGATGAAGACCGAATTATTATTAAACTTCTGAGAGAAGACAGAATGCTTAAAGTTCACCAGAAGTTATTTGATTAAGTCATACAAAGGTATAACTCCTGAAATGTGGAGCAAGTGTATGATTGTGCTATTCTACAATACTCCAAGAAAGAAGATAGATAAAATCTTGTGAAGAATTAGAGAGTGATCACACTGAGTAATGTACATAAATTGTTCTTGAGTGTTATCACAAACTGTCTTATTCGTAGATTTGACACCTTTCAGTTACCTTCATAAACCGGTTTCTGAAAAGACATCAATATCACAAACCACAACCACACGTTTCTACATTTCACCCTGAACGGTCACATAATATGGGTATTCAGTAGCTATGTTTAGCGTATGTAAAGCACGAAAAATTTTTGGTTCTTTGGTTTGATGCCACAATGACTAAGGTTATGTTGAAGGGCTAACATGTTTATAGTACAAAAATACAACTATGTCAGTTCGGATTCAGAATAAAAACACGAAGCCAAACCAACTATAGAGAAGTGTGAGACAAGGAAATGTCATATGCCTGAAATTTTCATCACAGCATTGGAAGACGTTTTTAAGTTCTTAATTGGGAAGGATATGGTATCAACATCAATGGTGAAGATATCACTTACCTTCGATTCACTGACGACATAATCATAATAGCGTAATCCCTCAATGACCTAGACACCGTACTTAGGGATCTCAAAGGAGGTTTTTAATAAGTGGATTATTTACAAATAAACACGAAAAAGATGAAAATTATTTGATGTCCATGTTGTGTCCACTTCAGTAATAGACGAGAACTTGAGAGAATCGTAGTTGTTGGCAAATACTTGGAGATACTAAGCGACTTCGATAGAGGGGTTACACACAGAAGTCGGCTCGCCAGGATAGCATTCGCAAAAATATGTGCGATCTTCAAATTAAATATACTTCAGTGCCTAAAGAAAAAAATGTTTGATCAGTGCGTGTTGTCCGTGATGATATACGGATCTCAGATGTGATCTCTTTCTGTCATCTCACAACAATCTCGCAGTCATTTAAGTGCGATGGAAAGAGCTGTGATCAGAGTTTTCTTTTGTGAGATAAAAACCAAAACGAAGAAAATCTTAGAAGTACTACAGTGACCTATATACTTTATAAAATCATGAAGTTATAGTAAAAATCACTCTTACAACCGATGTGTATTTGGAAAGAAAGATACTTCTGTGGCGACGATGAATTGGACATCGAAACATTGGACGGCCTACTGTTTAGTGGACTAACAACTTGGTCATAGTCGCGGACCATCGTTGGTGACAGATGGTCCAAGATTGTTGGAAAAATCTACAGGGAGATTTATATTCAACTCAGTTTACGTTTAATAGCTGAAACGATAGTTGCGGATATATAAGATGTTTGTGCTGTATAAGTGGGCCGTTTAGGCAAATTACAATATGCAATCTCAAGTATTTATTTCTCAGAAATGAGTTTTATGAGTTGAAACCTTATCTCTAGCATAACAATTTTCATACGAAAAGGAAGCATAATAAAAAAACTAGAATTATTTAAGAAAAACCGTGATATTTTAACAGCATAGTTGGGGGGCAAACGAGCAGGCAAACCGCCCGAAAAGAAGGTCACCGCTGTCCATAGACACTCGCAACCCCAAACGAGACATCAATGCGTTCTTGGCCTTTTGGGAGGGAATAGGATATCTAATGAAAGGGGATCGGGTTGGTAGAAGAAAGAGAGGAGTGAGCCACCACTCACTGGACGAAATGGAACAGCGGAAGCTGTTACTAAACATCCTTATTCCGTGACAGTGTGGAATTTTGCCGGTTGAGCCGGCCCATTTTAGTGCTGTAGCCAAATTGGTCACAGTAGAGCTCTACCATATCGACATAAACTTAGCATTAGAAATAAAAATAAACTTGTATATATATATATCAGTCAGTTAGATCTCATTGGCGTCTTATTTGCGTCTCTATTGCGTCTCATTTGCGTCTTATTTGCGGATCTCTGTTCGAATATTTATTAAACTTCCTATATATGTATAAAACTTATTCTTCTAGAGATTTAAGATCATTATTAAACAGTTACTTGTTAAAAAGCGGTATTATAAAATTCCCGATCGTTTCGAGGATAAATGGATATTTTATATGATATATGGACGTAGAACATAATCAGCTCAACTTCATTATTATTTTTGTGTATTACAAATGAAATTGTAAACTTTTTAGAGACACTATTCATTATAAGAAATACTGAAGGAGATACTTTGCCACGAAAAGTTTGTTATTTACTTGTTTGTATGTCTGAGATAAGTTGACTTGAAAGAAATGCTGACAGAAAATAGTGTTTCATTTTTTTTTCTTAGTATTACGACAAATGGATCAATGTGAAAAAAACTGTTAAATGTAATTAAATTAAAAATTGTAAGTAATTGCTTTAATATTGCCAAATATGAAGTAAATTATTATAATATTTTATTTTAGAAATCATGTATATAAAATGTATTAGTATATTGGAAACTTGACATACCAACACAATTATGTATTATTAATACCTATTTTAATTATTTTTATCAACTAAAGCTTATTATCGATAACATTTTATATTATAAAGCAGGCAATTCATCTATAACATCACATAAATACACCAGTTCAATTTTATTAGAACCTCTTCATTATGTGAAATTACTTCTATAAATATTTTATATGTGCTTTGTGAGGTTTTTAATTCAGTAATTTAAAAGCATAGCTGAGACAAAATATTCTCGGCATACAAAATGACGCGGATTAACACTCAGAAATTGTATTTTTTCATCGTTTTTTATGAGACTAAGTATTTAAAAAAAATTGGTCGCGTTCTGTGTCTCAATTTTTATCGTCCATTCAGAGTCATAATATTTTATCTTATTTTAAAGCATTAAAATTTCTTTAGAAGTGTGTATTAACGGTAAACTACTTCATAAACCTCCCGTTTCTATCAGTAAAATGTATAAGAAGATTATTATTTCCATAAATACGAAAAGTTAATTGCTAAGAAAAACGAATTTACAAATTTGAGACAATTCCTAATTCAGTCCAAACAATTTTTACAGTCATATCCAAAAAATCCAGATATGTGACACGGTTTTCGGTATTAAATTATTATTTTAAATTTAATAAATAATTAAATTATTTCAAAACATGTACTTTAGAATTATATACTATACACGAACTAGTGCAATTAGCTTGGTAGTCGTAGTATTAAAAACTACTAAAAAAGGCGCGACTACCTTACAAATCTTGGAACTATAATTGTTTTACGATCTAAAGTATTGGTGGGCCTATCATAATCATCTTACATTAGCACAATCATATTAATTCAGCATTCCGACATTACAATGTGATCCACTAAAAATCGCGTCCTCCGACGACACACCATCGTACATAACCATTGTATAATTCAGAACGTCTCAATAAAATATACGATTCGGTGTTATGTCCTAGACATTCCATAAAAAGCTTTGGATAAAAAAAGAAGTTACGACGTTTTGGAACGATTGATGACGGTGACCGAAAAAGCGGCGAATACAGACAGACGAAAAGATCAATGTCACGACATTCATTAGGGGCCCAATGAAACGTTACGAAGTATATTGAGTGCGTATTATTTCGATTCAGAAAAATACATGAAAGCATCGGTGTAAAGATATCAAAACAATTATGGCGAGGACGTTATTATAAAATGCATATTACATTTTACATTCGGTACAATGGCAAACGCAGACGATGCGCCAGAGTGCGGCACCATCTCCGGAGCCGTGAGGAAATCCGCGTGCAGCGACGATGCGAGTTGCAGCAACGCAGCCCCATGACATCGCGTACGGACAGCGGATAGAGAGATGGTCCAGACATACTTCGCACTACTCAAACACGAGAGGATGGTGGCCGAATGTGTTTACGAGGAGAGCCGACGCGCGCACCGGACGTCCGGCAATGCAGAGCGCCGGCGAACATGCACCGCACCTATGTGCTAATGGACTTCAAAAGTATTGGGTTGAATGCATTAGTGGACGCAGAGGCAAATGTGCGCTTTGTAAATATACGTTTACTGTAATGACTATGAAAAAAAACAAACCACCAGATAATTACGAATAGCATTCACATTCTGAAGATTCCGTACAAATTTAATTATGAACGTTCATATCAAGAATCTCGAAAATTTTTATGGTTTCAGGAATTCTGAAACTATTATTGCTTTTATTAAAAAAAATTACAACAATATTTAAAAAGCTATTTAATTTTTTGAAAATCTTAAATGTTCATAGCGAACAGTTAAAACATGTCTCATGCGTCGATCCACATCACGGTCCATTTTCCCACTACAAATTTCAGTTTGTGAATGCATATTTTTTTATGTGATTTATCTACAAATTAATGATTTTCATATTTTTTTTCTTAACTTGTCCTGAGTGCAAGATGACTGTTTTGATGTATTTGCGAGAGTCAACATATGCAGGAAAAATATCCGTTTAGCAACAATCCGATTGACGTAAGGCCATCACAGTCAGCCGTGACAGAAGCTCGACCCTAGTGGTTTCAATCATCAGGGAAACGCGAGGGGGCAGCGGTAGTAAATCAACTTTGAGGCGGAAAGTCGCTGTCCGATGAACCCACCCGCCAATAAAACAGAGGCAGAACGTACGTAAAGGTAATGGTGAACGAAGGTAATGCGCACGCTTTGTTTGATTCTGGGCTTGATGTGAGATGCATTAACGCGAACATTATTGACATAACAATATTTGCGAACTTTTGAACTTCCGTGTTGTGTTGAAAGGGGAAAACGGGTAAATTTTAAAATTTATCTGGCTTACGTCAATAGACTTCTATATTAATGAAACCAAGTCCAAGCACACCTATGTTGTAAAAAAAATGGATCTGGATGTAATTGTGGGGACGAACTTTATGATGAAAAAATGCGGTTATATTAGATTATAACGAGAATAAACTTATTTTCAGTAAAATGAATTATATGCAAGCCGAAGCGCACGGAGCAAAATTATGGTCGGCTGTGATGACGTACTTCGAGCACTGGGTTGATAAGAACGAAGAATACTTATCGGTATGCAATGTAGCCCTGATTCTTATGCCAGAGAAGCAAAGGAAGGTAGGTGAATTATAGGTGAATTTGAATGTAAAAAGATTTGTCTGTCAACGAGAGAAACACAAGGGGTTTTGAGAAGAATATTTTGACCGCTTCCTGACTGTGAACTCACAATTGGGCAAATATTCAGGTTTTGAGATAGACATAAAAATACCAGATGATGTACCTGTCCATTAACCACCATATAGAGTATCTATGGCACAACGTGAAATTATTGAAAAAACAAGGACAACAAATGCTCAACGATGGGGTTATTAGACAGTCAAAAAGTCCTTATGCATCTCCCGTGGTATTAGTGAAAATGTCGGATGACACATGGAGGTTTTGTGTAAATCTTAGAAATTTAAGCAAAACCATTATTTCAGATTCATATTCTATTCTGGAAATTGAAAATTTGATAATGTATTTACACAAAGCTAACTATTTCGCTAGTTCAGATTTATCATCGGGGTACTGGTAGATGGTAGTAAGTGAAAAGGATAAGCCGAAGACCACCTTTGTAATCTCTTCAGGAATTTTCGAAATTTCTGTTTTACCCTACTGTTTGAAAGTTAGCCAACTTTCAGAAAATGATGGATACAGTTTTAACTATGATTAAGTATAGAAATGCCATATTGTATGAAGATGACGTATTAGTATATGGGGAAACCTTCGAAGAATTCTGCAATGCTTGGAGAGATGTACTAAATAGGTTCAGAGAAACGAATTTGATTGTAAAACCGTCGAAATGTATCTTTGGTTATTAATCGGTGTCAGTTCTAGGGTATGAAATTAGCGATGTTAGGGTATGAAGTTAAGAAAATTAGGTGCAATGTTAGAATTAGAATTTTTAAGGAATCGTTTACAATCAATTGTTGATTTCTGTCTTGTCATATGGTTTTGGATACGTGAACTAAGACTGAGTGATAGAAGTATTCAGACATTTCAAATTATTGCTTTGTCGTGAAAATTAATATTGCATCGCAATAATGCAAAGACCACTATGAACTGTCACTCACTAAGTATGTGAGTACGTATTCAGTAAGTGTCAGTTTATACTGGACATTGAAACAAAGCGAAATATAAAGCCTACTACAAACTAATACACATCAAGTATACACTCACGTACTTAGTGAGTATCAGTTTACATCGGACATTCAAACGAACTAAAACAAAGCAAACTTTAGGCTTTTTTTAGGTTTTCCTGTAATCTTTAAGTAAATGGCTACTTTCTACATTTTTTCTCAAAACTTTTGGCGCAGCAGTTTCAGAGATAAGGGGAACTGATCAATTTTCATCTATAAAAATATCTTAGAGACCCTCACAAACAGCGCTTTCATTTGATAAATTACATGATACAGTTTGCAAAACTTTTTTATAAATTTTCCAACTTACTCCCCAAACGTGACCTTTATACTTAAAATTCATTTGTTCATATCGCACGCCAGTGTTGTCTTTTTCATAGATTATAAAATAATACTTGAAATACGTCATAATTTTTTGGGCATTTAAATTACCATTTTACCACTTATCCGGAAGACACTTTTCCCTCAAAAAGAACAAGCAAGAAACATAAAGGTAGTTTTTTTTTGTAATTTTATCATACATAACCAAAATAAACACAAAACTATTGCTGAATGAAACAGTCAGGTAAAAAGTCGAGATGATTATGCCCGTGGATATTTGTCTTCTAATTGTTCGGAAACTATGTGATACCCTTTTTTAATCAAAGTTTGTATAATTAAACTTTTATATTTATATAACGATAAATCTTGTATATTTACATAGGATATTTACAAAGACCTTATTCTTCACTTCGCAAACGGAATCTCTAAATCGAAAAAATGGTTTCCACACACCCCCAATATTTGCAAACAAGCAATTTAACGACACCTCGTACCATGGGATAAAGGATAAATTTATCCCCAGTTGACAGGTAGATGAAGAACGTTGTGTTTTTTTTCCAAAACTATATTTCCCCATTTTGTTGACTTGATTAATATGCAAACATATGCCAAATGACATCTGAGTTAAGCCACAGATAGACAGATGAACTAGCGAAATCATAAAGTTTTCTTATTAAATAAAGAATTTTAAAAACTAGTTATTACCCACTCCCTTCTATATAAGATTAAATTATCAATTGTGCCCGCGGTTTCGTTTACATGCACACACACAATACACACACACACACATACACACAGGCAGAGATAGAGAGAGGGAGGGAGAGGGAGAGAGAGAGAGAGATGGATGCACGAACGCACACATGCACGCACAAACGTACGCAAACATACATACGCACGCATGCTCACAATCATATCGCACGCATGCATGCACGCACACATACAGACACATACACTCACGTATGCCTCAGAGAAGGGACTTCTCGGAAATGGAAACAGCAATGACTGGTCCTGCTTCCAAAAGGAAAAAAACCACCGGAAGAACCGTCATCATACCGACCATTCTGCATGTTGGATACAGTCGGTAAGATATTCGAACGCATAATCCACCAAAGGATAGAAGCCGCTGTCGAATCACTCCTGGCCGACAATTAGTACGGATTTTGAAAGGGACGATCAACCCTGGACGCGATCAACCTGGTTGTTAACACGCCAGGGAGGCAATTGCAGGAACCAGATGGAAGGATGGTACCAAGAAGTATCGCCTGGTGGCCACCTTGGACATCAGAAATGTCTTCAATTCCGCCAACTGGGAATGTATTATGCAAACTCTTAGAGAGAAAAATGTATCGGAATATCTGTGTAAGACAGTAGCTAGCTACTTTACAGACAGAATCCTGAAATACGACACGAAGAACGGTCCGAGAGAGTACAATATTACTGGAGGGGTGCCACAGGTCTCTGTTCTCGGCCTACTACTGTGGAATATCATGTCTGATGGGCTGTTAAGATAGAGGCTGCCAAGAAGCGTCAAACTCGTAGCATATGCGGACGATGTAGCTGCAGTAATCGTCGCAAAACACCTAGACGAGATCAATCATATGTCAGGTATCGCTTTCGAGCAAGTTAACCGGTGGATGAATACAGTGAATCTGCAACTAGCACATTACAAGACCAAAGCGGTACTTATTACCAGCAGAAAAAAGTTGGAAACGATTACGCTAGAAGTTGGCGAGCAACGAATCACATCGCAACCATTCATTCGGTATTTGGGAGTGACGATTGATGTGCGACTCAGTTTCAAACAGCAAGTCGAACACGTCAGTGCCAAAGCATCAGTGGTGAGGGCTAGTCTTACGCAATTGATGCCGAACGTCGGAGGCTCAAAGCAGAACAGGAGACGGCTGCTGTCATCAGTAGTTACGTCAATCCTCACATATGAAATATCCATCTCGGCCGACGCACTAAAAATCCATGAAGCATGGAGGAAAGCTAGACCGATATATCGACTAAATGCGCTAATAGTAACCAGCGCCTTCCGAACAATATCGCAGGAAGCAGTGTGTGTCATTTCTGAAACCCTGCCACTTAGAGTTATAGCTGCAGAAAGAAGGGCCCTGTACCACCGAAAGAGGTCAACCGCACTGAGCGCTGAAGAACTTAGCATAGAAGAACGGCAGAACAGCACAAGCCGATGGCAGCTCCAATGGGATGCCGCAGCGAAGGGTAGGTGCACACACCGTCTTATACCAAGGATTGACGTCTGGATCAATCGGAGTTACGGCGAGGTAAATTACTATCTTACACATATGTTGTCGGGACATGGCTGTTTTCGAGCGTATCTCCACCGCTTTAAGCATAATGATTCACCGGAGTACCGGTCCTGCCCAGGAGTAATTGAAGATGAAGAGCACGCTTTCTTTGAGTGCCCACGTTTTAGCCAAAAGCGAGAAGAATTGAAGATGGTACCAAACCAGAACATTCAACCAGAGACCATCGTCGATGCTATGTTATCATCAGAAGCTTCCTGGAACCCTATCAGCACATTTGCAGCGGAAGTCCTCATAGACTTGCGTTCCATAGAAAGAAGAAGAGCGAATGACGCTAACTAGATGAAAAGAAAAATAACATCTTAGCTACCAGAAAATAGAACAGTAGCTAGACCCTCCCTTTACGAGGTAATGCTTTCGGGGGTTTCCGTAGGGATCAGAAGTTAGAGATAAGAAGTTTAGTCGGTATTAGCATTAACAAGTCACCAAGTTAATGCTCGAGTCCGACATACCCAACCACAACATCTATACCTGGGATGCGTAAATGCATTTTTCACAACTCCTTATAAAAAACACACACACACACACACACACACATACACACAGGCAGAGATAGAGAGAGAAAGGGAGAGGGAGAGAGAGATAGATGGACACACGAACGCACACATGCACGCACAAACGTACGCACACACACGTACGCACGCATACTCACAGTCATATCGAACGCATGCATGCACATACACATGCAGACACACATACACCCGCGCAAACAAACTCGCGTACCCTCGCAGTCCAGCGCAATCACAGCTACACACCTCCGTTAATAGAAACATACAACTATTTGGAAACAAATTAATAAAGCAACCAAAGGAGTGAAAAAATAATATTTAATTTAACTTCATGGTTGCCATACATGTATGTATGGTTGTATACGTGTATAAATTATATGTTCAGACTGAGTCTATAGATTCATATAATACAATAAGATAAAATCTAAAGAGAAGCAATATCAATTGAACTTAAGACTCCAATAGCTATTTACTGACTATACATTAAATGAACACAAAACCATTCTTAGAGGCAACCGAGCCAAATGCGAATCGGACACGTGCATTGAGGATTATCCTATGTATAACACAATTTTAATTTTATAAAAATAATATACGTCGAAATAACTCGCCCACCCTTAAGGCTAAATTGGATGCTGCTTTTTCAAAATCCATCGGTCAGCGGTTTTTAGCCGCGCGACGCGTGCGGCGCTAATCTCACGTCGGACTTGATTGATGCGGACCGCTCTCGTCGCTGAATTAACTGCCATTCTCCGTTGAATTCGGAATTTCGACGGAATTCTCCAAAACTAATCAAATTAATCTCCCTAAGTGTTTGGTTCTAAATGGAGGATATTTCCAATTATAAATTATACCAAGATTAGATTTCTGGCTGAACGGTTATTACAAGAAAGAAAGAAATAGTGTGAGGTAAAGAAAGATAATATTATTAAAGTATCTATTTATGTAGTTGCGACGAAAAGTGTTTATGTACATGATAATTGCAACGTATCAATGTCACGCTGTAAGTGATTTCTGGCAAATGTTTTTATACTTAAAATCGATGGAAGTATACAGACAAATCTATTTAACATATTTATTAAAAACTTGTATACTTTTTAAGTTGGAAGAGGAAATATGTTGAATCGAAACTTATAGCAATTGCAAAAAAGGCAAGGATATTGTTGAATAAGGAACATCCGAAATACAAAGTATGTTTGGATAAATTTTTTTAAGTTAAAAAATATCTAAAATTCTTGTGCCTATTGGTTTAGATGTTGTGATGCTTTACTTCTGTCTTAAAAATAAATTTATATTAAATAATAACAACATTAGAAACGTATCTTACAGCGAGTCACATGCAACTGTATATAAAACAAATGTTAACATTGCTTGCGGCGAACGGATCACAAGAAGTAATTGTGTAGTCGCTAAATATGCATACAATTAAAAAAAAAATACATTTTATTTAATGATAGAGGCCATTGTACCTATATATTTGGATAATATTTTTTCTAAATTTTAGAAAGTCATAACTGTTGTAATTACCTTTTAAATATCGTTCTATATGTGGTCATTTCTGAAATACATAAATAGCAGCCCTCGTATCACATAGACTACACACGCCGTAGATATATAGATAGTATACTTCCCTATTATTCAAGGTTGAGTGTAATAAAAAAAAAATACGCAGAAAAAAAAGGGAGTAGTAGGTCCTTTTATTTGTAGTTTGAGTCTTTATATTAGTAATTGGAGTGACGGTTAATACTAGCTAATTTGTATGGCGTTAGTGACAAATCAAAAAATAAAAATTTCTGATGGTAGTTCATTCTTTTTTATAGATTCTGCCAAAGCGTTTTACTTTCGGAATAGCAATTTGTTTATGTTTTTTGTTGCAATGTGATTTTCATATATTTCATAATAAAAATAGTAAATTTTTCAATGGAACTTCAATATATATACTTCGATTACCTAGGTCATCCCTACCTACAGGAAGGGATGACAGTAATCTAATAATGATAATAATGAGAGCCTACCTACATTATATTTAAGTTCTTAAAAAAACTATAGTATATCGTTTTTATTCTTAACTGTAATCAGAATCACCTATTTTTATTTATATAAGTAATGGATTACTACACACTTAAATTTCCACAATGATTCTTTTTTAATTTTTATAAAATTGTGAAGTTCCTGCCTTCCTTATAATTTTCGAAAATCAAGCTTTTATGGGATCTTGACGTAAAATGGTCGACATTTTACGTCAAGATCCCGGTAAGACGGTCCTAGGAATATGTTTGGACCATTTTCCGAATGATGTCTGTGTGAAGTGCAAAAATAAAGTTCTCAGAAGAATATTTTTTTGAAATAACTATTAGACTGCTCTACCGATCGATACCAAAAGCAAATCAGCTCTCTTTACCAAACAGTTGTATGACTATTGCAAACTGCGTAAAAACGAGAACTAGTTTATCTTTTCAAGATACATAGTTGGAGAAAATTGTTCAAAAAGCGTTTTTTAAAATATTCTATAAATTACTCTACCAATAAGTCACAAGGTCTATCTAGTTGTTTTCCTTAAAAAAAAAACGTCAATCGTTGCTAATTGCATCAAAAACGGTAAGTTCGTTGGAGAGATATTATTAACAAACAAATCGTAAAAAAAAGGTTTTTTCAAAATAACGTGACATGCTTGATGTATCGACGTTTGGTACTCGATCATCTTTTTCTGTTTGAAAAACTGCGTTGGATACGTAAACTAGATCAAAATCAAACAATGCCCTCGAAAGGCATTCTATTTAAAAAAAAAAAATATTTAAAAAGATACGAGTATAAGTTTTTAAACTAAAGAGCACAAACCCTATTGAAACTATATTCTTCAGTTCGAAGAGCTTAAAAAAGTACTAAAATAACTCTTTTGAGCGTGACGATCGTGATGTCATTACACACATGCATGTGTATTATGACATTAAAACATAATAAATCATTTCATCCCTTAAAATGCTCCCATTTTATTCCATCTTTTGCTTTCGCTGTCGACGTTAATTATGCCACAGTCCCGTTCGCAATTCCAATACCGATGTTGATTCCGATCCCGATACCGATGTTAGTGTTCTTTCGACATTGCCGGTAATAAAAGGCAATAAGAATAAAAAAAATAACTGGGCATATCGGATCATACTTATGATAGGGTTTCGACGCCATTACTACAAAGTATTTCTGTGTTTCCCGCATAGTAATTAGAAAACAAGTAGGTATGTCGAATATTACTATAAAACTGGTGTAAATTAAAATGCATCAGCAAATGAGCATATCTTTATGGCACTCACATCCTTTTGTGAGCAGTTTTTCGGAAATGAGCTCAAAAACGGTATATCTGACGATCTTCAAAATAATTTTCATTTAAAGTATTTATTAAGAGTTGTCTTCGCATTTTTTTTTCATATTTTATGAAAGTGCGGTTTCAAAAATAGAAAGAGGGGGACATCATTTTTAGTAAATTCGGAGCGACTATTTCCGAAAATGTTCAATTAATGAAAAAAATTGCTAAGAAACCTTAAAATATTTTTAAAAGAATTGTGGAAATATGATACCACGCGTTGATGTTTGCTGAAAAAAAAAAATATTTTCAGCTTCTATTATATGTATGGAGTGTCTCCTTTAAAATATTTATTTTTGTTACTTAACCACCAAATTAAGTAGCGGCTTATACAAGACACCTAAACATAAATTTCGTCAAAATACGTCTTGAAGTTTTTGAATAAAATGCCTGTGACATATGGACGGACGGACGGACGAATACGACAAACCTGTAAAGGTTCCATTTTTCTTAATCGGTTCGGAACCCTAAAAATTAAAAAATTGTTCATGCAGGCGAAGCTGCGTAAAAAAAATAGAAAATTAAGTTTCGCCTAAAATAATTATCAAAATATTACAAATAGATTAAAAAAATAGAAGCACCTCAATATTTCATAGCATATTTCGCATCGTACGCCCATATGCACAAGCGAATTACGATTTGATTTATATACATGGATATATAATATATATAGATATTTAATAAGTTAAATCAATATTCTACCGATGATATCGTTTTATGTTTTACAGGTCATAAATATTAAAGTTCGTTATAGTAGAACGTGTTTCATAAAAAAAAAACATGAAAAATATATAACTTTTGCTTTGATGACGAAGAAGTTTAACGATCGCTTTGATATACTACACCGGTGGCGGCGATAAAGCCTCTATTGTTGACGAGCCCTATTCTAAAAGTAATCACCGACTAACCTATTTTAGAATCATGCCTTTCACTCCCCATATTGTCACGAGAAAGAGCCCATAAAAACATTTTGATCGTGAGATGTTTCATGGATTCTATTGTACCTAGTCCCGTCCATGCTTTATGCATGACGTGACTGGGCATAACTTGTTGGACGCTTCAGACGCTAGCAATAATGAAAAGATCCTACGGAAATACTCATACATCATGAGGTATTAATAATGCTTATTACAAATCTAGATCGAAATGTAATAGGCGGAACACATGGATCACTTGGGTGTTTGTTTGATTGTGAAAATTCTTTCTGTTGTCTACTGCGTATGATAGAAAATAGAAAAAGAATATTTATAAATTTACGCTTATTTCCCAGACAAGTAGACAAAGAGCACAAGTCTCCACTCAGTGCGGTCTCTACATGCCTCTATCAGTTAACGACATTTATCAATCGTTTTATATGCCTAGGCTTGTCGGTTTCGAGTTGTTAAAATTTAATTTTTTTTGAAATGCGAAAATAATTTATTTTATGTGAGATTTTTTAGTTCTCTTTGCTGATCTGTAATAGAAACTTGCTCTATTTTTGTTATCTATCTATATTCATTCGTTCTTTTTAGAAGGCTAAACTTCTTCAAGATACGCACTCTTTTTTAGTACACACCCTAGTCCGCGCATCTCCTTTCTCATCCTACTTTGGTGTACCATATTCTCAAATCACTATTCCATGTTCATTTTTCAAATATGTGTCGTACATTAATGTTAATGTTATAATGTATGTTTTAAATATGCATTACAGTAGTATTGATTCTACTTTCATGTTTTTTCTGTCACACCCAACTTCGACTACTGTTTATAAATGTATATAAACCAAGATTCCACTAAAGATAGTTAAAAGTGCTTGTTGTAAGACATTTTTATTATTTATCTTAACAGAAAGCAAAGTTCCGTTGCCTTCATTTTATGTATTCACTCACATCTAAGTATGTCTATAATAGTTAATATCATTCGTATACCAACAACCCAGATATACAAACGCTTTGACTTTCTTAAATATCGTACTGTCTTTTAATACATTGCATTCCTTTATGCTTTTACTTCTTTAAAACACCATGCCCTTAATCTTGTTAACATTTATCTTCCCACATTCTACCTTTATTCTATTGTGTGTGGTGTTAATTCGCAGAAATCCATAATCAGATGCTTGCCTGTAACATACATTTACATGCAGCATGCAACCTACCACTGACCCACGAATCTGTTCTTCCACTACGAATCCATATCCCTATCCTTATTTTTAGTCAGTGGTGGATTGCATGTTGCATGTTAATGCATGTTGCAGGCAAGCGTCTACATTCTACCTCGACATAAAGGTTGGCTTTGGTTACTATCTTATCCAAATCATACAATAAAGATGCAAGGATTACTTAGTGATTTGTTTCCACAAAACTTTTAAGGGCAGATTCAATCCTTTCTCATATCATTTTTCATTTGTAGTTATTCACTATTTTAACTATCCATAAATATGTTATACAGCGACGATGATGCTACACATTTATTTCTAATACTTATATGCTCATTAAACAAGTCAATGTATGCTCCATTTAGTCTAACGCCGCAATTAGGGTTTCTCAAAGAGATTAATAATAATAACAAATATAATCAGACACATGCACAGCACCTGATCCCAAACTAAGTATGAAAACTGATGTATTATGGGTATCAGATAATCGATACAATAAGTACTTTGTTTTTGTAAATATATATAAATAATATATAGAAATACCCAAAATCACGTTTGTTTCGTGTGAGAATCAAATCCGCTGGGGGGCAGCGCAGCAAGTAGGGTCACCTATGGACTGTCCAATCAGGTATTTATTGGAGTACCTTTATCAGTTTGGTATCCAAACTCAACTTAATAGCATCTTGCATAGATCATTTTTTTCCACTCTATCATTAAACTTCTTCAAATTAAAAAATATGGAAAATATTGTGGTTTAGTCGATGTTTTTTTTGATGTTTGATAGGAAAACTTTTGAAATTTAGACCGTGTAATCCACTTACGATAATCCGTTTACCCTTCTCAATATTTCATACATACTTTCAATCTTGTTCGTAATCCTTTTGATTGTAGAATTCGAATACATTTTGTCAATTTTCGCAAATTTTCAGTAAACCGTTCTTTTTTTATACAGGCGATAATGGTTCTTTTCTAGTAATTAAGCCATCTAGTTATTTTTTCTTCCCTCTTCCTTACAATAACCTTCGTCTTCTTACAATATCTCAAAGGAAACCCTATCATAACCAGAAGGTTTTCGAGTATTCAGTTTTAATTTTTTCATCATTGATATTATAATTATTTCAGTTTCATCATCATTGGAATATTCAATTACTTGAGTATCTCTAATTGTAATAATAAATTATGTCTTGGAGTCAGTCCTAGATATTTTCGTAATATTTCAGATATCGTTTAGGAATCTTTATCTTGCACTTTATCTTATACATTAATTTTTTTTTCATAATTATGTATCACATTTAATTTTTTCTTTACTTCATTACTTCTACTCTTCACACATTCATCGGGTCTCATTTTTATAGTTCTGTAGATTAATTTGGTCTCGTTTATATTATTTTTCAAACCAATCATTTTTAGACTCTATTATTAGTCTTTACACACAATAACTATGCTTTATTCTTTTTACCCCTTAAATCTCTTACTTCGTGATCTCAGCAAAAGTTGTGCTTCCCACCACTATTTATTCTTTTGTGCGTACCACATACTACTTTGTTTGGTCTTCTTTATAGCTTATAGCACATGCCAATCAAAACTTTAAGGTAACTGGAATTCTAAAAACGTAAAAAATGTGCATGTAGTTAACGAATTAAAAATTCTCATTAAGGTTATTTTTCTAAAAATTATCGAAACTCGTAAGCTTTATTCTGGCAGACCTTTCGAAACGATAATTCATTATCTATGAACTATATACGGTTATATGACCTATGTACAGTGCAACATTCGGAACAATTATTGAACATATATAAATATATCTAATAAATGTTTCACATGTCCTACTTTAGTAATAATGCTAGGTTTTTGTTACTCTCGCAATAGCTATACAAAAAAATTTGTAAAACTAAAGACCCTACAGAAAATCCCTGAAACTTTTTATTCCTTTCGAGCTCAGTGTTAAAAATGATAGAACAGTAAATTATTTATTGAGCTCGTTGTGATCAAAATATTGTTTTTTAATACCTTTACAAGCTTAAATATATAGTTCTAATACGTTTTTAATTCTTATAATTTAAAATCTATATGCATTAAACACCGCTTTTTTTTTAATTTCAACAACGATATTTTTGAAACACGTTTGATTTTAATCTGCTTTATGGCATTTGACGCAGTTTTTTAAATAGAAAAGAAGACCCTGTACTCAACATTTTTCAAACGAAAAAATTTTGAAAAAATCTTTTTTACGAATTTTCCTCTAACCGTATCTCTGAAACAAACAAACCGATTTTTGATGAAATGTGTAACGATCGATGATGTTTTTTAAAGACAACTGATTAGATTTCTAAATTTATCGGTACAGTAGTTTAAAAAGTATTCTATAAACACGTTTTGAATTTTTTTTTACGAGAAAAAGCTCTTAAATAAAATCAACCGAATTTGATGAATTTAGCAAATTTTGACGTTGTTTTTCAAGGAGAACGACTGAATAGATTTTCAAATCCGATATAGAAATTTACAATTATCAAAAACCACTTTAAATTTTTTTTTACTAACAATATCTCTTGCATTAATCGATTTCTATACAGTTTACCATAGTTGATGCATCGGTTGAGGGAAAAGAGCTGATTAGATTTTGGTATCGATTTGTCGAGTAGTCTAAAAGTTATTTAAAGGAAGCCTTTTTCGGAAAACTCTATTTCTGAGATTCCTTCAAACCTGCCGGGTGAAACTAGTTCGACATTTCACGAAGTCTAAATTGATTAGAATTCTTTTGAATGTCGCAAATTTCATTTAGATCGGTTATTTTGTTCAAAAGTTATGAGATGTTTACACACACACACACACACACACACACACACACACACACACACACACGAACGCACGTACCCTCCATATTGGTCAAGTACGATTTGGAAAGTAACAACCATTGTTGTCACGTGTGGTGACATCGTTCATGAATGATGGCTTATCGTTCTCTTCGAAATGCGGAGCAAGAGGCTTAAGTTGACTTAAATTAATATACCATTGTTTATCTTTTTTTGGAACAGAGATCGAACTTTCGATTCTAAAGCATGACGCGCTGATCATTCATTTACAAACTGCCCTATCAAAAGCACCAATACCTACATTTATACAGTCACATCTAAAGCAAGATCTGTCGAATGGTGTTTACCGTGTTAAAATCTGTTCAATTTCAATTTATATTCAGTGAGGAACAAATACTGTTTGAGAATAACAATCCGCCAGAATTACGCGCAATGACTCAATTTCGCATTCGGATTCAACTGGGAGCCATGGGCGATATTACGATCATTAATACATTTATTATATGCCTAATATAATAATATACGAATAATATATTACATTATAATTTATTAATATAATTAATATATTATACAATATTAAGCAGTTCACGTTTTCAAATATCATATGAAAGAGGCGATATATATTTATAGGAACGTCAAATTAGAGTATTTTGGTATTTCATACTTTTTCGTATATGGCGTAACAATTTTTTGTACTAAACCTTCAACGTTCAGCCGAGACTAATAAATGTACACTTTAAAAGCTGAATTTGTTTTTTTGTATTCAATTTCAAATATCGGCAACGTTCACTACCGTTGAAAAATTCAAAGCTAGCTGTCAAGTCGAAAAAAATCGCCTTTTGAACAATTGCTTCTCGGTACTTGCTTACAAGAACTATAACACTCAATCGTGTTCATTAAAACATACACTCAAAACCTACTACAGACAGATAAACGGACCGAAGAAACAATTTTTACTGTGTACCGAGAGTACTAAAACGTGCCAATATATAGTAATTTCAGTGGTTATGACAAACCTCGAACCAAGCGACGTGGCACGTGGTAGTATAACCATTTTACATAGCTATATATTTTTTTATATATACCTTGTACTAATTTTTGATTTTATACTCATATCAAAAAAAAGTTGTAACATGTAACAAGTGTGCGATCACACAACGTCTTTGCGCACTCCTTGGCCTAGATGTGTGATTGCTCCATACCTTCTCGCATTCTTTTTATTGCCGGTCGAAAGCTTGTACTTTAACAGCGGTGTGCTTCAAACTCTCATTTGTAATAATTAGCTGCTAACTGTTGTAGCTAAAAGCTAAGCACGTCAAAATATATTGTTTCGGCTTCATAATAGACAGTTAACCGGTAATCTTAGATATAATGTTCGAGGTGCGCGGGACCATCTCCAGATGATAAGTTAACATTCAAATCCGCCACTTTGGTATTTGTGACATTGACGATCTATCCACTTATTTTTGTTATAATCTGATTATTTTCTTAATAATGTATAGTAATAGACCATAATCGGGATTCTGTTTTCGCAATCCATTTCGGAAAATTGCGTCATCTATGAAACTAAGAATCATGTATTAAGTACTTATCGTAACTGACAGCAACTTGTCAGTTAATATTTAACTTTAACAAGTAATTTTTAAAGCAACAGAATTTGACAGTTTTGCTAGATGTTATGTTTAATAGTTAAAATTTATAGTTAAATATTAGTGATTTTGAGATATTAGGTGTGAGTCTCTAGGCTGACCAGGTGCCAGTTAGGATCACTGACGCCCGTTAACATTGATGCGATGACAACATCCGTAACTTTAGACTCAACGTGCCGTTAAAGATGGAATTCGTATTAAGTCTTCATTTGTTATACCTAAATAATGAAATCTGTTTAATTATAAAGAAAGAGGAAATACATAAAGATCTATACCCATTTTCTATACTTAGTCTTGACGTACTAGTAATTTATTTTTATTTCACCTGAAGTTAATTTTACTCGTAATTCTGGTTTTATGTTGTTTACCTGAAACAAATAAAATACTTTATATTAGTATTATAATGATGGAACAAAAGTACTAAGTTTTAACGAAAATGTTTTGTATAAATGTTTAATAAACAAGATACTTTAAACTATTTGTTAACCACGAGTTAACTCACTTAGTTCACCATATGAGGCTTTGAAAGTCTTAGTAGCGAGCTTTTAAAAGAACGCCTTAGTATAAAACAAATGATTTAATGATGATTGTTTTGTTGATTTTAAAGTTTAATCAACCCATTAAAATGTTCTTCTGATTGGCTATTGTTGATTCTAAATAAAATCAATAGGCATATAATTACTACATTTCTGTTTCTATACAGATTTTATTTTTTTATGTTCTAGCGCAAGTCTACAATTATTTAAAACTACAATTAATTAATTAGTTTGTAAATAAAATGGCAAATTGCATTTTCATTATTTTTAAGATTCTTAAGTTTTATTCTTTATACAGTATATAAAATCGAAACAAAAATAACATAATTACAATAAATACACCCACAAAAACATTATAATAATTTTAACACGAGCTTTACAGTATAGTTTAAAATCGTGACCTCATAAAGTCTATCAAAAGCAGAAAAAAAATTCTCCTGGTAGAATATTTATACTTAAAATTGAATGTATTTTTTCTGCAACCGCGTTCAAAATTATATTTCTATGTTTAAAATGCTAAGCACGTCAAAATTGTAAGCTATATTTATTTTTAATATTTTAAATTGAATAGTTGTCATTTACACGTTACAATAAGGCCTTAATACAATTTCATTTCGTTCCTACCCCAAATATTCGCAACCAAAAAAAAAAACCGAACCCTGAAAAAACATCTCCATATTCAGTACACGCTTTCAGTCAACATGATTTATTTACATACATTGACAAATCACTTATTTTGATTAGATACTCTATAGACATCTATATATAGATCAGTTCACTTTTTGCGGTTGGCATAGTTTTTGAAATGTATTCGTGTTTATATGCAATTCCTCATACATTAGTTTTTTAAATATATATCGTATGTGACAAAATGAGAATTGCTACAGCATATAGCAAAACAGTTATTAGGTAATATTTAGGTATATGGCTACGGCTAACAGTAAAGTTGTAAACTCTATTTTTTGAACGAATGAAAGTGAACGAAAAAAAAAAAAATAAAAAAAATTGAAAACATTATGAACCCGAAACAGATTATTTATAATTTTTCCAAACAAACATCTCACGCTTGAATTTACGAAACGCGTCCGTGCAACATTAACTTCACGCCGCTCGGCGGGTAATTACGGACAAATCCAATCTGTTTCGCAATCAAAATAGCTATATACGAAAAATTGTACGCACACTCACACACACAGCGCAGATATATACACGCACTCATTTATATGCGCCATACACTCATACATACACACACACGCACACACACATACAAACAAACCTGAAAAAGATAACGGCCACTATAACAACGGTAACCAATTAAACAAAGTGCTCTAAACTTCGCGGGGCCGCTGATTAATTATTCACGGAGCGCAGCGGCCGGGTAGTATTTATTGGACGCGGTCGATACGCGACCCGGCCGGCTCCGACTGAGCGCGGCGGCCGCCGGCGTCGCCGTGTGGGACGCGGCGGGAATCGGAATAAAATCCGAGATCCGTCGTTAGCGGGCGCGGAAATCGATGCGGTTGTTTATTGCGGTCCGCCGTTAGGACGCGCTCACACGGACGTCTGCCTTTGAGGATGGAAAACGCTCACGCTCGACTGAAGGTGTCCCGTCCTATACTGAAGGTGTCCCGTCCTATACGGAAGGATTCCCGACCTATACTGAAGATTTTCCGTTCTATACTGAAGGTGTTCTGTCCTACACTGAAGATGTCCCATCCTATACTGATTGTGTCCCGTCCTATATTGAAGGTGTCCCGTCCTATACCGAAGGTGTCCCGTCCTATACTGAAGGTGTCCCGTCCTATACTGAAGGTGTCCCGTCCTATACTGAAGGTGTCCCGGCCTATACTGAAGGTGTGTCCTGTCCTATACTGAAGGTGTGCCGTCCTATACTGAAGGTGTCCCAGCCTATACTGAAGGTGTCCGGCCTATACTGAAGGTGTCCGGCCTATACTGAAGGTGTCCCGTCCTATACTGAAGGTGTGTCCTGTCCTATACTGAAGGTGTGCCGTCCTATACTGAAGGTGTCCCGTCCTATACTGAAGGTGTCCCGTCCTATACTGAAGGTGTCCCGGCCTATACTGAAGGTGTGTCCTGTCCTATACTGAAGGTGTGCCGTCCTATACTGAAGGTGTCCCAGCCTATACTGAAGGTGTCCCGGCCTATACTGAAGGTGTCCCGGCCTATACTGAAGGTGTCCCGTCCTATACTGAAGGTGTGTCCTGTCCTATACTGAAGGTGTGCCGTCCTATACTGAAGGTGTCCCGTCCCGTCCAGCACTCGTGTCCAAGTCCTATCGTGGATGTTCTATTCGTGTTTATTGTAATTGGTCCTACTCAAATCGAATATCGAAATGATATTCACGATGTTACTTCCGAACTATTGGCGGATCGATATATTTGTAGATCGAAGTCTGATAAGTTCGCATGACCTATTAATATTTGATGGTGATATCAGAAATTGTCGCTTACGCCGGCATGTGTAGTGGCTTATGTCGTTTGAGGATCGATGATAAGTTGGCCGGAAAAGTCTGAATTTAATTCGGTTACGTTGTCAATAGCAGAGTTGATGGATTTTTACGTTGACCTATTTCGAACTGTAACTATCGTAGTCGTGATGTCAGTGAGGCGAGAGAGATATGCAAAGATCGTTCCATATGGAAATCTATAGTCACTGCCTACCCTTCTGTGGAATAGGCGTGAATTTATATTATTATTATCATTAAATTACAATAAAGGCGCATGAGTCGACACTGTGAGATTTTATTGATATTCCGTGATTACATAGTGAAAGAAACGTAAACAAAAATGAAAATTTCGAAAATTTTGCGTTAAATCTGATATCAGTTTTCTTTCTGTAATTCTTTACCATTGAAAAACGGGATAATGACTGATGATTGTGACAGAGTATTTGACCTATGAAGGTCAAATACTCTAAGATATTAAACGAACATCGATAATATGATTATTTACGTTCCTTCAATTGCATAGTCTTATTAAAACTTTCAACATTTATATATCCCTTATATAATATGGCTTACATGTAGCTGGTATTTTTGATAAGTCCATTTATTTATTATAATGATTCTATTCTAATCCTGCCTCTAAGTCAATTAATAACCCTAATCCTTATCGCAGTATCAGTTCAGGTTTCGTTTTCCTTTTTTCGATAATCATTCTAATTTTTATTTCAGACCCACCGTTCGGTACTCTCGTTTCTGACTCAAATTTCTTCCATCCCTTTCGTGTTTTCGGTCTTGACATCAGTTGCTTTTGAACAAACAGTCTATATTACTTCAGTCTGGTAGGGTTTTACATAAAAAATTAATTCTAGCAAAATTATAGCCATTCTGTGTACAAAAGTTGAAATTACATGCATTGGCAGTTTTGAGTATAAAAATAAACAAATGAACTGACAATGTTTCGTAATATATATAACCAATATTTTGTCTATACGAACAGATATTCTATGTGCGAACGTTAAGGTCGGTTATTTAGTTAATCTGCACCTAAATAACGAACGAAGACAACAACGAACAATATCTTTATATATACCAACCTAGTTCATATTTTGAATAGAAACTGATGATCGGTACAACAACTTTTGTTTGGAAAAATTAAAATTGGTTTAGTATCAGGTTGTCTTTAATATCAGTTTTGGAGTTGTAACAGGGAATTTGTTACGTGTATTGGTCGATTTATAGTAGTATCTTAGCTGCAATGGTAAAAGAAAATATTCTGGGAAACCTTTATGCCGGAAAAGGTTTACTGGTAATTTGAAAGATATGTGGAATTTCCAGTAGAAGAATTCACCAAAACTGCGGCCTAATACTTTTTTCTTAGAGGTAACTCGTTTTCTGTTCAAAGAAATGTTATGTATTGTATGTGAGGAATGGATTGAACATGGATATTTTAATAAGGTATTCACTTTTTTTTAAACTATTACGAGATGATGACACCACCGATGTTATTGTTAATTGTTATTTCTATATACTAATCGATAATAAAAACGATTCTGTAGACAATTTATTTATTTATAAATACGTTTCTCGTAAAGTAATCAACGTTTTAAATTCAAACAGAATAGACGCAAGGCAGCGTACATAGTATCCAAGAGATTGCCAGAAATCATAGAGTAAAGATTAAAGTGTGAGTTGGGCCTAAATAGTCCGGGTTTCGGCACCGGCGCGGGCGGCGTAAACAGGCGGCCGGCGAGGCCGCGCCCGGAATACGGACGCCTATACAAACACGAATTGGACAGTTAACTTCATATTGGTTTTACTTAGATGCCCTTAGGTTCCGTATTGTATTTTTAAGAGTGCGCCAGCGCCAATAATTTTATCTGAATTTTTTTTACAGAATAAGTAATAAGTCGCGTTTATGATATATCCGTCGACGATACGACATTTACACGCAAATGTAAAAAATATATTTAAAAAACCAGGCAGTTCCTGCAACTATTATGAATTGTATATAAGGTAAACAAATTTAATATACATTGGTTCGACTCCCACTGTTTAAAACTACACGTTTGTAGAAATATTTAAACTACAATAAAGCATGTGTCTATACGTCGTAGATTACGTTAGTTAAAATGCCAAGTGGGATAAAGTTGAGACGAAGGTGGCGGTTCTTGAGGGTGAGAGGTCAGAGGAAGTGTTAGTATTACATTATATATTAGATTCCGTCAAAACTTCCAATAATTATTGTTTTGGCTTCTGTCACACTTCTCCCATATTAGTTTTATATAAAAAAAATTAAATGCAGGTGACATCAACTTCGCACCTATAAGTAATCTATCTGATCGTTAAACGATATATATATATATATCCACTTTTAAACTCGACCGGCGAAGGAACTGCTAATCCCGGCTCATTGGATTAGCGACGATATACGCGGATTGGCCTTAGTCCTGTATTTTGAATAAAGGCCTCATTAGTTTCACGATCTTTCACATATAATAAAATTGTAAGCAGAATTTTGTAGGTCCATCTGTGCGTTCGTTCATGTTGAGCTTTACAACGATTGAACCAGTTTTGATCTGGTTTTCAGTAAGATAATGACATAAGATTAGGCTAATATTAAATTGTTAGTTGACACTAGTATTTGTCTGCGATTTCGCTTGTGTAATTATAAATTTTCTAATGGCCATCTGATTTGAGTTTGCAGGACGTATAATGTGAGCTCTTGTTATTGTGTCAATTTCTTATACTGTAAAGACGGAATCATAATTAATAATGGCAACCATAAATACTGTATAATTAGACATTATTAAAGAGTTGACATTAAAATATAAATAAAAGAAGAAAAAAGAATCTTCTACATTGCAATCTATAGGGATCTCACGATAAAAGTAAGAAAGTTATGCTGTTCTGATGCTAATGTATATGGTTTTAAAAAGTGATATCCATTTGTATATCTTATTTGTTCAGAATTATGCATTAGGCCGATATACAAATAATGTATGTTGATAGATGTTATGTACACAATAACTTACTGACATATGTAATCCTGTCTTGACGTCATCTATTTACGTGAGGACTGTGAACTTACTAGATATGACAATGAATCAAGAATAAAATTCACTTCAATAACATTTTTGACACCTGTTAATTTACTGATTCTAAGCAGTATCTGTCATCCATCGAGTTATGCCGAATTTCGGCGGTAATGTATAGTCTTTTTATTGCGTTTCACTAAAAATTAAGAGCAAAATTGGCAATCGAGACTCGGTAAAGAGAGTTTTTTAAAACATTTATATTGAAGACCTCCGCTCATTTACTGACTTCCTTTCCCCTGATACAGCCCTACTTCACTCATTTCTTTTGTTCACATCTCGACTTCTCTAATAGTTTCTTCTTTTCTTCGTCTATGGTCCTATCCTTCTTCTCTTTCCGCCTCTCAGCTTTCCTAATAATTCACTCGGAAATTTATTAAGAAATTTGATTCTTAGATACATTAGAAAGCTACACTATCCTAGAACAATATAGCCTATATTCTATTTCGATACTGGCATTTGTCCTGGCTTTGTATAAAATAGAACCGTGACCGATATCGAAGTTGAAAGCGGGACGGGGAGTAAAATCGAGAGCCAGCACCGCGGACGGAAAGCTAGTTTTCATATAGAACCATTCTTCGATGATTTGCAATAGCAAATAAACAATAAATTGAGTCAAGAATCATGCCTTAATGAAAATTTAAAACATGAGTATGTCATTCTTTGACATGCTTCGGTGGGAAAACGTACCATGTGCTACCTTACCGGCTCGAATTAATTAAAAGCTATTTAGGGCAGACGGGGCGCCTTTTCGAAGGGTTCCACACACGCCGGCCGTGTTGCTTGAAAAATACAGGCAGGTTTTTCGTATCAGAACGAGGCGTGACGTGCCAGGGATACGGTGAATCTGGTTTTGGATAGAAATAAATCACTTATGAAACTGTACGTCTCCACAGTGAGATGAGAAAAAAATCCCGGCATAATAAATCTTCTAATATAGCAACATATGGTGTGGTCGCTTTAACGGTGAAATACTACAGAAATAAATTTGAAGCGTCCCGAAATATATAGACGCGATGTTGCTTTTGTATGATTCTTTCGGCGTGACCACCACGCTCACAGCGAGTTAAAATACGTTGTAGTTTCTAATATTTAGAATAGAGTAAAATATGTCTTATGACATAATCACTGCCAGATTTTTAGTATCGTTAAAAGAATCTGCCGCCTTCGAATATTCAGTTGTATTAAGTAAGAACGTGTTGAAAAAAATGCTTATTTGAATATTATACAAGTTTCAGGAAGTTCCTCACTCTGGAACCGTACCCATGCTCATACCCTTCCACAAACTATTTTTAATTCAAATCGCGGAGCTGGACTAGTGCTTGTCGGGGGTCGCTAACTTCCAGACATTGTCATTGCATCGATGTCGACGTCCTCGACCTTCTGTACGGTTATACACCAAATGTCGTAAAATACTTGTACAAAAAGAAAACAACGTCCGCGACCGACGGCTTGAAGTGCTCTTCCAGACACGGAACCATTGTACAATTTCAGGTAAATTGAAAATTCGTTTTTCGATTCGTCCGTTATCAGGATCGAATCCAGTATATCCTAGTTCGGAAGCAACGCACTTAACGGTCAGTTAATCACCGCTGTCAGTAACGCGTTATTTCTTAATTTCAAATACAATTGCAAATAGCTAAAACACAAAAATAGCTAGTTTACATAGATAGCTTTTTCCTTATGTAACCGTGGTTAATATAATATAGATGGATGATTTAGGACACGTAAATGATAGCGATGAATTTGTAAATTACTCTTATACGATACATTGTGAGTAAATATCAAGGAAAATAATTGTTTTTTGGCCAAAAAGAAGAAACAAAAAGACGAATATATTTGACCCAAATATATATATATATTCATTCTTAGCACTCAATGTTACAACTCAAATGAGAAGGACTCTTAATTAAAAGCAATAATGAAATCCTCTGTAACGAATTATCATGAAACTGCTATTTAGCGTTTCCTTGTGAAATTTCCTTGTAAACGGTAGCAATTTTTTTTTTCGCCAGTATAAATTAAGTTAATTACTGCAAGGGGTTAAATGATAAATGTCGTCCTTTAGAAATTTTCCTCGTGCCAAAAAATTAAGGGTCTTTAGTGTAAGAGCGTGAAGCGAAAATGTATAACATCGCGTTAACACGGCTTTTAGCTGAGCGTTTAGTGAGAGTTGCATGGATGATAGAAAAAAGCCTACTTAATTCATCGGATGTTTGTTCTGTAATATCTCTTAATTTCAAATACAGTTGCTAGTAGCTAAAACAAAAGTAGCAAGAACACACAGATAGCTTTTCCTCATGCGGTTAATATAATATAGATGGATTTATGATATGTGAATGATAGCGATTGATTTGTAAATTACTTGTATATGATTTAATGTGAGTAAATATAAAGGAAAACAATTGTTTTTTGGCCAAAAAAACGACGAATCTATTTAACCCAAATTAAAGATCGAGTTACAAAGAAATAATGAAATCGAACTTACCTGTTGCAAGTAGAAGGAAAACAAAAATCTTAAACTTACCATGCATTAGCTATGCAAGTCATACTTGTACTTCAATATACTTGATAAAAAATAAAATGTAAGTTACTAAAAAGCTATTAAAAGGAGAACTTTTATTACAAAAATAAAATAAAAGTAGAGAAATACAGTTACCTAAAACTGTATGAAACAATAAGATGCTCCTCATCGTGAGAAAGCTTTAAAATAGATCTGGGCAGGTCACCTGATGAGGACAAAAGATAACTGGACTGACTGCATAGGCCGGCCCGAGTGGTGATCGAGAAAGAAGTAGACCAATAGAAATGTGGCGAGGAGAAATTGCAAAAAGAAGGAGAAATATCAATGCGAAAAGTAGAAGACCTCTATCCAGTACTTTTCTCTACGAATAGAAAATAATTGAGGAGTTTTATACTCATTCAGTGGTCTCAAATTCAAAATGTTTTCCAACTTATGTAAATACCCAATACATTTACAACGGTAAAAAATATAAATTATGGACAACGAGGTTTTATTATTCATTTATCGATTTGGATAAGTTCAAATGAAATCGTTGTAATTTATATCTATTAAATGATAAATTATTACACCCAAATAATTTTTCTAAATTAAGTTCTGGTTATTATGAGTTTATTTATATACACAATGGAGGAGTTTAAGTATCACAACCAAATTTTTTTAACTGTTGGTTGATTTGACTTACACGAAATATAGTCGTGATATTAAAAAAAAATGTTATAAGTTTTTCTAGTGTTCATGTCATTAGAAGATTATTACTGTGCTGCAATTTTTCATAGATGTGGAATAAAAAGCTTTTAATTACATTCTTAGTTGTCTTTGTTTAGATTATGTAATATTCTTAACAAATATTATGCCGTTCCATTAATTTATTTTTAATTTCAATTCAATTACACAAAGTTTAACCGTTAAAATATTTATTGGCTACGACAAGCTTAAACAAATCCTTAATAGCTTAAGGCATTAAACAAATGCATAATTTGTAAGCGTACAAATAAATAGCTTATATCATGAACCTCGCAAGATTATTCGATTATTCGAATACGCTAAAAAATTTCTCTTCAAAAGTTTCAGGAGCGCAAACAACAAATCTGTTAAACCCCATTTTAATGTTTGCAACACAAACGATGACGGCCGGGTAACACTGTAGCAGAGTCAATAGACGAACGAGTTTGCTCGTTTTAATAAGGTGTACGCAGTTCATTAAACCGACCAAACACACGCGGCCGTGTGTGTGTGTGTGTGTACGATATGCGTACACGCATATGCCATGATTAGATTATGCAATAGATTTTCATGTTAACGCGCTTAATTAACGTGGATATTAATCACCGACGTAAGCGCCCGGGCGCTTTTCTATCAAGCAATCCGTATAGGCAATTAACATTGCGTCATATGAGCAAAAAGTTTTCGAAGAAACCGCTTGTCGTGTTCCGTTTTGCTTTTCTATTTCCGTTTTCCTCTCCCTCGTTAAGTGACGCCTTTTCCTCGGGTCGCACTAATTGATTAGTGCTTTTGTGGTCTATTTCCATCTTGACGTTCCGAATTGATGCAGAGTCAAAACTGTATTGAATTAGAATTAGGAACTGGTTGGTTTTCAATATGAGCAGTTTATCAATATTTTCGTACTGTTTGCTAGTATTCTGGTGAGCTTCCTTTATTAAAACAACTCAGTACATCAATAAGGCAAACATTTTAAATTAAAACAGAATGTATTTATGTTGAGTAAAATATATATTTTTATAAATTTGTCAAAAAAAACTTCATGACAAACGTAAAATATCCATTCAAAAAGACTCAGAAGTGCTACTTGTATATTTTTAATCTAGACATTCCGTATGGAAAGAACTTGCTAGAACAAATTATGTACCGTTTACAAATAAACGAAGGAAATCTATAAAATGTTAATAATGTCTGAATTAAATGACTGTAATATACAGATAGACCGACGAACATGGGGAAACGATAAGGTTAAACACTCTTTGTACTTTAGAACATAAAAACAACATATTATTATTAATTCATTAGTAGGGTGTACAGGCATATTTTAAAATATATTTATAAAAGGTGCGGTAAGCGGTCGTTTTGGAAAAGGGTAAACGTAGTAAACACGCTGGCAGTAATTTGAACACAGAGTTAAATAAATATATTCCTGCAAAAACAGTATTTTTAACATTAACACATAATAATACATTTCAAGGGGCACTCAGTGCTTTTCTAAATATATGTATATATATTTCTTTAAATAATTAATGGTCTTTAACATTAAATTAGTAAAATGTTTTTCTTCACTTTTAACTTAAAAATCATAAAGAAAAATATTTCTTGGTGACGATTATCAACAAAATATTATATATCTAACTCATGGTTATAACTAATGATTATCAAGTTTTGACGCGTGAGATTGTCCGCATAGGCATAGTATAAGTTCAAACACTTTTCATCTTTATGTCATTTTGAATGCGTACTGAATCCTAATACCACTCTCGATTTCGCTCCTAATTAAGGCTCCAATTCCAAATCTATTTTTCTGCTTCTTTTTCTTTCGGATCCAATTAAATTTCTATCCCACCCTCAATATGAAACCAATTTAGTCTCACTTCTAATCTTAATCCCGAATCCTATTTTAATTTCGGTCCGACTCTAATCTCGACTACTATCAAAAAGTATACTGATCCCATTTCCAATTTGTATAGCAAATATCGGATAACACTACAATTATATAATATCCTTCGGGTTATTGTGTTAAGTTTTTCAGATTGCGCGAAAGTATACCCCAGAAATAGGGACATCCACTGTTCAGTCATATCTTATCCTGCAATCTTTAATTTGAAATCAATATGTTTGGACCTTAAGGTCTCCATTTTCAATGAAAGCGAGTTTGGAATAGACAAAGATAAGTTTTATATATATAGCTATGTTCGACAGGCATAGGAGCAGACGAGTCATAACAGAGAAGGTGGTCATCGTCGCCCATGGACACTCGCAACGCAAGAGGAGTCACCGGTGCGTTGCCGGCGTATTGAGAAGAAATATAAAATTTAGTGGAGGGGAGATCGGAGTCATGGAGACGGGAGAAGTGAGAGTGGGCCACTGGAACTCTCACTCACTGTACGAAAGGCAAAAGCGGAAGATGCTTACGTCCGTATTCTGTAAGTGTGTGATATTTCAACTGTCGAACCAGTCCATTATTATGTTACAGAAAAGTTAATAATGGTACGATAGCTTTTAGTACGATACGCCATAATAGGACAACATTAAAGCTTTAGTAGGATCTCTGATAGTTGCATCTAAACCTTTATATGCAAATGCATACTTAATAGCAACCTTTTATAATACATATATTTATATGAGCCGTTTTCATTTCTCACTAGATTTTAAATATGCTTCGAAAATATATTCGAATATATCAAAATAACTGTGACGTAAATATCATTTTTCTGAAACGTCTTAATTTCTCCACTAAGTCTTCGACTTAATAAGTCATTAAAAGCGTTGAAATGACAACACTTGGTTAGTTAACCGGTCGTTAGTTTTCAATTTCATTAGTTTTCTCTGATCTAACTGCGCCTCGTTGGGAGATCAAAATATAACGTTACATCATTAAAACCGTATGAAACTCAGTACCTGCCGATTTTGTTTTGGCTTCGGTGTGGATTTTAATTACCGGTTCAGTAATAATTTCAGGGTTAATATACGAGTACGAATTTTCGTTCACTCTGATGACGTGCGTTAAATTTGACTATTCGATTCAAAATCATACTATAAGAATTTTTTTCTTAGGCAACGATTCGAACTACAGTCTCTTACCCATCGTCTTTTATATCGATTAATTTCTTGCACTATTCGAAGAAAACCGTTTAAATTGTTAGTGCTGTCACATTTTGTTGCACTTACTGCACAAAAACGAAATTTTAAAAGGAATAATTAATAATTCTAGATCATCTACAGCTTATATGAAACTCGATGTGCGATGAAATTGATTCAACTCAGGGCATCCATGATAAACAGACTAAAAGTTTAAACACTGTCCCACAAAAAGTTCTTTTGTGGTTTGATATACAAAATGTTTTGATATAAAGTTTAAAATGTATTGTTGTTGTCTAAAAACTGAATCTATAATAAAAATAATAATATAAATTCACGCCTATTTCACAGAAGAGTAGGCAGAGACTATAGATTTCCGCATGGTACGATCTTTGCATATCTCTCTTGCCTCACTGATATCCATCAATCATTTCGAACTCGCAAACTCGCCGGTTTCGAGTGCTTAAAGTTTGGCCCTTTTTTAATATGGCACCAATATGTTCTGCATAAGATTTTCTAGGGCGACCCTTACCGACCTTTCCATCACACACATTCGCTCTATAGATTTGTTTTGACAGTCTACTTTCATTCATCCTTTCCAGATGGCCAAACCACCGCAACACACCTCTTTCTACTCTAGTCACTACATCTTCCTTCAAAATACACCCCTCTCTAATATCATAACTTCTACATCTATCTTTCCCAGACACTCCACACATACAACGCAGCGATCGCATCACCACTGCATTATCCTACTTTTTATTTTTCTTCTGCCATACCCAGCTTTCACTATCATACTGAGTCTACACTATTTTAAAAATACTGCTATTTCATCTGATTAACATGAATCTTTTTAAAGGAAGGGAACATACCCATATTACGTGACCGATTCACGGGGGGGGGGGTCTTCAAAATACCACGCTTGGTCACGCCGGGGGCTCAATGCTTCATCACGTAGTCTGAGAATTCTCGCGCTTTTCGGAAATATATTCAAATTAAACTAACAGATTGCAACGCAAATGTGCCGGGACGCCAGCTGATTCAAAACTGATAGTTTATGTACTTATTTAGAAGTGGGGCGCTTATATAGTATTCTATAATTTGTAGTATAACGTAAGTTACTATATATTTTAAAATAAGTTTTTCTCCTTGATTATATTAACATTCTGTTAGAAGAAAACTTTGAATTACTACGTGAAAGTAAGTGTTTTAACAAATACTACGCTTCGTCACCGAAGGGGGGGGGGGTCAAAAATTGTAAAATATGGGTCACGTAATTTGGGTATGTCCCCTAAAGAGCGTAAACCTTTTATAAAACAAAATGTATGTATTGTATGAACAAGGCGAAAGTTTGTATGACGTGTACCTTCTAACCATTTACACAGAAATATGTGCGGGATAACCGTTTATAAATACTTTTCCATGATAAATAACTACATGTAACCAAAGAAACTCATTATAAAACTTGTTTGTTTATGCAAAATATTGCAAACCGATATAATTGGTAGTATGGATACAAAATACATGGTTGAGTTGGCAGTTACACGCGCAACCTACAGTCAATTATGTTATAACAATGAAGTTATAGAAATCAAGTGATTATAAGCTCTATATGGAAACGGTTATTTTACCGCGGCGAAATGCGTCGATTTGACATTCAGATGTGCGTTTTCCATATGTTCTATACATAACACGCTATGTTTCTTTGTTCAACATTGTTTGTGCTGAAATAAAAGTCAGACAGGCGGACGAATACGCACACAATGATCTGTACTTTCTATTTCTTTTAAGGATGTGCAACCCTAAAAATTAGATTTATCGTGCACAACATGACACACATTTTTGTTTCAATGGATACAATTTGTGGCCGAATTCACTATGCGATATTGCATCGTCCACAATGACGTTACAAATTTTGATGTGTGCCTAGCTCGCTGCCTTTTATCCATAGCGACAAAATCTAATGGAAAAGCAAAATAACCCGCGAGCTATTGTCGTAAATCACGTATCATCCTCTATGCCACCCCTGAAAATATCACTTGTCATTGCTCAGACAACTTTCGCGGTTTATTCTAATGACAATTTTACGTGTGCTAAGGTAGATTTCACAAAAATACATAACTATTTTGCTTTGATCTTGGCCCAATAAGAAAGGATGTAAATTTAGATGGTAGCACATATGATTCTATGTAATCGACTCGATATTCCTCACACAAATAGTAAAATTTCAATATTTGAATTACAAATGATTGAATTTCGAATTTCACTTTCAAAATGAAATAAAAAATTTGGGATTTCAAGGAATGAGCGATGGTTTACGGTTACTGAAAAATCTTCTAAAAATCAATACAATGTCGTGGTTTACGCAACCATGACGCACGATTATAAAAAGCTTTTATTGTTCATAATTTACCAGGTTGTTTTATTCGCAAAACGGTATTGCACCGGTGTACACAGTTTTCAATGCATTGCGTATTGAATTGATTTTAAATTGTTAATGCTCATTATGAATTCATGATATTAAAATCATCATTTACAAATCAAATAAGCTTTGTACAAAATAGGCTTTAGGCTGATTTAATTCAGTGTATATATAATTTCAATTAATCTGCAATAACATAAAAAATTGTCCGTATATGGAAACTAATCGATACCAAAAATATTATAATTTGAATTTCTTGGCGATCAAAAAAATATTTAAAAGCTACGTTTTTCTTATTTTTGTTTCCACATTTTATTTATATTCAAATAATTGAATAGAAATCACAAAACCATTTATACATGCACACTACTGTGAAATAAACCTTTCAACCGACTGACGATGGAGTTTTTTTCTTTGTTAAACCATCCCAGAATATTCTAAGTCACACCCCAAATAGGTGCGGCGGTGTTTAATAGCTCACAAATGGAACTCACCATAAATGTCTATTCGGCATCAGTTAATAAAATGACCAAGTAATAAACCTTGATGATATTTTGGGGTCATATTTCATTTTTTTGCGCGTATTTATTTTCTGTGAAAGGTGCCCCTAGCGTAATGGAATGAGGTGTGGAATTAGGGTAGACGATTATTAATACGAATGAAAAAATAGAAGGCATCCACGTCAATCGTCAACAGTAAACATTTGTGTATGATTCTTGTTGGACATAAATCTTTTCCTGTGAGGAGTTCTAAGGGGTTTTCGTATGAGAGTACGTGCTCTAATCGCCTCGTTGGGTACTCTAGCAGTATTATACACCGCAAAACTAGAAAAAAATAAATAAAATGGTTTGATCGACAATTCTGGCACTACACAAAAAGTATCGTACTCGTATTCCGCGAATCTTTATTTGTCTTGAACTCTTCGATGAACATAAGATAATAAATAATTCACAATAAAATAGTTCTTCGGAATTATTTGCTGGCTTATCATTTGTTGTCTTATGTGCTTCAAATTAAATTAATGTTACGTCAGATGCGTGATACTCCATTAACGAAAGTAACTCCCTTGACCCTTGATATTTTTAATTCAGATCGTGTATCTAGGACCCTAATTAAGCCCTCCGCGCTGGTGTAGATTAGGTGCCGCAAACAACCTTTCTGTCGATGTGCGAATAATAGACGGAATTTCTTCACATAATTTAATTGACTGATTCTGTGAGTAACGTCGGTCACTTTGGATTTCCTCCTTTCTGGCTTTAACTCGCTGAAAAACTCCGAGCATAGTACTTTTCATGGTACGTCACGTAACAATGAGCTTGTTCATAAAACTGACAGTAAGGCATCACGTCCGGTACGCGGTTGTCTATAAGCGCTATAGACGTCGTTCACCGTGATAAAAGCGCTGCTTGTACATAACAGATGGCGTTATTTCCTGACAACCGTACTGGAGTGGAAAAATATATGAAGATCTACAACCCGCTATACGAATTACGAACAAATCTACCTTATAAAGAATATGCGATCGCTACACTAATGTCATGGTTGTGCCTAGGAGCGCTGAAACTTTTATCAAAACGGACACACCAACATCCGTCTGTTACACGTATTTTAGCACTGGCAACACGCACTGTTCAAAGAGTTTCGTCTTTAAGCACTAAAATATATGGAAGTTGTCTTGAGATTTCTCAAGCGCTACTTAGTCGAGCTGAATTCTTCAAGTATTATTCAGTGTTTTCCCGTATTTTCGTTTCATTAAAATATAGAGAGTAAGTTGCTTTTTACCGTAATTTAAATAAAAGTAAAAAAAAATGTTTGCGTATTTATGTTTCTGCGAAATTCAGCTTTCAGCTGACTATTTACGGAAAAGCTTTCTAATTTGTTATAAAAAAAAAAAATATCACTGATGCCCTTTACACCGATAAAGACAGGCTCTTTGATGTCAGGCTCTAAACACTAAAAATTTGCCCCTTGGTCCAGTCAAAAACAGACTGAAATGTCAATTAAAAGTAGAGAACAATATCGTGAAGAAATTTGGATGCGGGAAATAGGCGTATCAATATCAAACGAAAATTTGCAATTAACGTGCACAGAGAAATCCTGGAGAGGTGAAAAAACAATATTTTTCTTTAAATTGTCACTAAATTCGGCATTAATAAAGCATCCCCGCGGTACCACGCTTAAATTGAAACCTTATAATTTTTCCCTTAACCGAAAAGATAAAAACACTTTTTGAAAAGAAAATAATTTAAAAGGGTATAGCTCATTTTAGGATTAATGAAAAAATCTAAGATAAATAAAAAATATGACATTGATACTACTGAATATTCGTAATCAATTATTTACGAAGATACCAGATATTTTACTGCGAGTAATTGAAAGATATAACTTTTTCTTTTTGTACCAATATTGCGGCTAGCTAGTAATTTTTTGGATTCATTAAAAGGGCCACCTATAGTAAGTTCCTCATTTTTCCTATTCTTGTATAGAATATTAGTTTTTTCAGTATATATTAAATTACATTTTTATAAGACTTTGTAAGTTTTTCTTCACTTGTTTCGTATATTCTGTTATTTGTTGCATTCATATCAATTTCGTCGAGCGTATTTCAGGTATGTATAGTGCAAGGAGTTTCCAAACGTGAAGTGATCTTTCCTGGAACATCATTCCATGGATATTTTTTTTCATTTAAATGAATTGTTTATACAAAGTTTCAATTCGACGTCATGAACAGTCCAAGAGTTTATTCGCGAGGAGTTGAACCTAGCCGTAGTCGAATCTTTGCTATGATTGTGTTCCTTAGCGAAATTGTAAACGTAAAAAAGTGTCAAATCATGCTGATATCTGTCAAACCGTTCTCTCGCCGGGAAAAGATTAGATTTTTGCGTCGTCATTGGATATATAAACGCATGTTAAATTTGTTTAGGTACGACTAAGGTTTAATGGTTTAAAATCGCCCGCGACTAATGAAAGTTTGGTGGCGGTGAGCGGCGGTGGCTCTGTGGGTAAGTGGGTACCTGAAGGTCTCAGTTAGATTCCGATCATGGGCAAATTGTCCAATAAGTTTTAATTCAAGATTAAGGTTCCGGATGTTATCATCGCATTGATGTCGATAGTCGGCAGTCCCAAGGACTGGTACAAGCTTTTCAGCCTGGAATAGAAAAACGTAAATGTGCGGGGATACGACACAGCAGTAGGGTGATTGGATCCGATAAAAGAATAAAACTTTGCGAAAAGGATCGACGCGGATCCACAATGTCTACAGTGGGATACGCTACTCACGTCCGCATGGTACAATACGTAACAATCACATTTCAGAGAAGTATTAAATCGGCTTTAAGCTCAATTCATCCCCGCCGCGGAGTGCGGACAGTAATGGCGATCGGGCAACCTTCCCCCCTGCCCGGCCCCGTTACCGCCCTGCGGCCGCGGCGCTCCGAGCTAATGCGGAAGGCTTAAAGTTTCACGATCAGATTAGTCGAATTGTCTGTGCTCTTATCGCGGGCCGCTGTCGTGGGAGCACGTATAATTTATATTGTAACTAGTTTGTCGATCGATCGTTATTATGAAAGAAGAGGCGACCTGTCAGTACGGCAATCACAAAATTATCGGTATCACCGGATCTGCCATAAGTTTTGGAAGTATAAAAATGCGTATTTCCTTAGAGTTTCTAATGAAGGGTGTTCATTTGTGCCCTTCAGTAAGCAGCGACTTAGTAATTAATAATTAATAAAAAACTTTTAATTGATACCAAAAATCTATATTTTTAATAAATTATTTGAATATATATATATATGAAGTTTAAATATCGGTTTTTGATTGTATTACCACATATAAAATGTTAAGCGAAGAAATGTATTTTTTTTTGTATTAATACCACACATTACACTATCACCCGTTAACTCTTGCCAGTTACCTTGTCGACACCACACATTATATCGCAATGTTTTTTTAGGTTATATTATCAGATAGCCAGATATTAGGTCAGTCGGTATGGAAATTTATGGATATATTCTAAATTTTCTACGGCTATTAGCTCACCTTTGCGTAACAAATTCATGCTGGAGTTTTGTACCGAAAGCGGCCGGACTTCCATTAATTTCCGCAAGCCCATCGCTAGGTGAGGTCGCTGTTGCGTAAGCGCACGGAATAAATAAGACACTTTATTACTTTTTACTTGACAAAAGGAAACGAGGGCAGTCAGTGTAGTGTAAAACTGAATCACGTACAAAAATGCGACCGCCACGAATAACAACGTTCCTTTAAAAGACTGTTAAATGCCTAAAGAATTAAATTTAAATGAAAAAGTATAATAACGTATAGCACATAATAGGTGCACAGTTTCTTAATGAATACATACCAGATAGGTATAAGTAATAAAGGTACAAATCGGCAGGACAACTTAGTATTTATAAATAATTAATCATTATTATTGCGTGTTCCGTTTTGTCTTGCCGATGTATGCTCGCTGTTGTCGAGGGGCTGATTTATTGTATTTAATGTATACGATGTTATTTTATCATTTTAATCAGTTAGACATCGATTGATTTGACCACGAAATATTTTCTGTTCTTCCTGATGCTCTAGTAAATGAATAAACTATATTAGTCACTACCTTGTCCTGTAAATTACTGATTGCCGTAAGACGGTATGTTCTCTTTGAAATTCGACAGGTTTTTGTATAACTTGAAACGAATGTAATACTTTGTAATTATCTGTAAGTTTCCTTTGACAATCATTCTCTTTACGGGACTACCGAGACTTCCGAGATGGAACTCGGATATTAGCGTCTCACATTCGGATAGCATGTTGACCTCGATGGTCTATTTTCTCATTTCGTCACGGAACAGTAAAAAGGTTGCTCTAGGGGATGGAAGCTATTTTTATAAAAAAAAAAATCCTGACGTCAGTGGACAGCGAGAAAGTTATCTGATGGAGTAAGAGAAATGTCTGTTGCTAAGAGAAATTGCAGGACGTCTTTCACTTTTTTTATTTATTCGAAGTACAGAAGTGAATAGAAAGAATGACGCTTATCGTACCGATTGCGGTATGAATATGGACGCTCATTTATTTTTCAACTTTATGTTTGTTGTTAAGTATTTTACATCCACACTAATGTATGTTTACGTAGAATCTGGAGGCAAAGTGGTCCGTACCCTAACCATAGGCACATTGACAATAAGCTTTTAACTTCTAAGCCAAATCAAATTCATCGTTCTGCGCCTGAGACGGCATGTTAAGCCGTCGGTTCTTGATGTTATCGGCGCATTGGTGACAGTGGTCGTTGACGGCCCCGTACCTGCGCAGGATCAAAGTAGAATGACAGAAATTTGTTGGAAAACTTGTCAACTCTGAAGAATACAATGACTGCGAAAGTAAAATTAAAAATAATGTTTATGTGAAATTGATACTGTGTTATGATACACGATTGACTGATTTTTGATCGTTAAAAAAAAGACAAAATAACGGTTCTCATAAGAAAAAAAAACGTAAATATTTTCTATGTTTATCGAAGTCAATTTTAAATTTTACATATATTCATAGGTTTATGTTAGCAGTACAAATTTTAATGAAAATATTGAAATTGTTCTGCACAATTTATTTATTTATATGTAGTATATTTTGCATCAATGTTACTTTATTTTAAGCAGGTTAAATTCCGCGTGGAACATTCTCGACATATCACATCACACTATGTGAAAAAACAGTCGGTCGTATCTTATGTGATGTAGTAGGGTTCCGTGGCTCATATTAGGCCACAGGATTCATTGTTTAACATAATTTTGACCAGCGCTTTGTGCTAACCGTCCCGTTATTTAAAAATACGATTATTAAAGGATGTCGCGCACCGCGTTGACAAAAACCTGTTATGTGCACATTCTTATAATTAGAGAGACTCACCAATGTAGTTATCATTACTATTTTTCCTATATCGAATAATTAAACTTATTGCGAACGGTAGGTACACAGTAGACGTATACGTTTACCACATCGAATATATAAACATTTATGAAATACAGTAAAATCACACTCAATGTTAACACTGCAGTAAAGGCTTGCGACCGCTTCGTAACGTGCTTTTGCAAAATTTACATACCTGTCTAGTACAAAGAAACCGCTAAAAATACAGACAAAAGGGAATTTTATATCGACTCACACCGTCGAGAGCTTTACCGGGACGACTCCATTCGAGGTGACCTCGCCCCGTTCCCCTGCCGGAGGACGCGATTGCAGGTTGAGATATTTTTAACTTTTTTTTTTCTACCGATATGTACCTCTAGAACGGACTAAAATTAATCGTCCCTTCTATATGCAAAAAAAAAAAAACTCTAACGACTCTCGTTCTTGAAGAAATCGGTTTTGATTTTTGCTATTTGGCGGCGATTTGATAATCGATAATTGGATGAAAATTGAGAGTGCAATTTCGAGGTCGCGCCACAATCGGAGATATTTCATTACAAGAGAGAGGAGAAGGATGTGATGTAGAGAAAAGAAGAAAGAAGTCTATTTATTCTGATGGCGCGGGAGTGGAGCAAAAGAGAGCGACGCATACACAACGATACAAAGCAATAGAATAAGATAGTGTCCCGCATGTGCGCGTTGTAAATGTATACGCAGATGCCAAATATGAACGACTGAGGTACCACGCGTGGTGTAATTTATATTTATCGTTGTGTCTTTTGACTATTTACGTTTTCTGCGTTAATGACGAATTATTGTTAGATATCATGAAGAGTTATCGTCTAAAAAGTTTCATTCTGTTAAATGTACGGTGCTGCGTGTGAATTATTTTAATCAAATTAAACCTTAATTCAACATTTATCTGAGAAATTAACTCAATTTACTTTTATTTGGAAATAGACAACAACAGTAACAGATAGTGATGCCCACAACGAAGATTATTGTAATAAAGTTTACCCCCTCGGCGATGATAATGTATCCATGAAAGCGTCACTGATAATTCGTCAAACGTAAAGCAGATCCCACATCATAATTAAAAGGGGCATTAATATTGAACATTTGAGGAACGCTTTCAAGTTAAGGTTCGGCGTTAATAGGCCCAATTTGCATGAGCGTCTTCATCCCTCCTTAATTTATTAATAAGGCTTGTATCTGGAGAAGTTACGTTTGATCCTTCAAATTGAATAAGGATTATTTTGTGAGATCGTGACGTAGTTGAGGTTTCGTTCTTTGTCTCGGGCTTTGATTGCCCTACCGTCTTTTGGTTTTTAGGCTGAGGGGCCTGGATTTTCTCCGTGTTGATCCGATGCCGGTGAGAGACTGCTAATAGTCGACACGTCATCGATGGGATAATAGCATCCAGGAGACACGGCCTAACGTGTTCTCTGAAACTTTCTCAATAATATTCAAAAATGAACTAGACCGGATCTGTTTATTGAACAAATTTTAAAAATAGACAGAGACGAAAATTAATAATTTTTTTTAGTCTTTTTTATGAATTAAATTAATATTATAATATACTATAATATGATATTTGGAATATAATTTTTTTTTTCTGTGACGTGTATGCAAGATTTCCGATGGTTATGAATTATTTTAGGTAATCTCACTTGCAAATTTGGGAGAAACGATGTAGGAAGAGTTTTGTTGTGGCACATTTCATTACTCCTTAAAATTCTAAAGAAAACACTTCCGAATAAAATGGACGTCGTTTTATAAAATAAAAAAAAAACTATTTCAAAATCTTATATTGGTCATGAAATTCAGATTGACTGTTAGGCATAGAATCTTATCACAAGTATCATTATGAGTTTTTAGAAAGGTTATGCTTTAGGATTAATCATCTAGAAGGGTGTAAACACCTATCTTTTGATGTTAAAGCTCCAAAGCTTAGAGCTGACAATATATTTGTTAGTAAAAAAAATGTCAGGTTCATAACAAAACGTTACGTGTTCGATATTTTTTTTATTCCCCAAACACCATCAACGAAATTAGTTTCATCGATCGTATACACATTGCGTGAGAAAAGTGCGACGAGTCCCCCGGGATAATGACGGTGAGGTACTGGAACTAAAAGTACCCAAAATTCATGGGGGTTTAGTGTTAAAAACGTTACTTTCGAGGTACTAATGACAGACTCGGAAAACAGTTTGAATTCGGTAGTTGTATAAGAATGAAGTCATTTAATCAAAATAGAGTTCTAGAATCAATTTAAAATATGGATATTAATGTTGACATCAATCTCATTCTGTCAGAAGGACACACTAAGTCTTTTGAACTAACTCACCGGAAAAAAAGAGGATTTTCTTGGTAAAAATAAAAATACAAAATTGTTCCTTACAAACATTACAATGAATAATAATATAATAGAGAGTAGCTCCAATATTTTACAAGATCAGATCTTAATTCAAATTAGGATCAAGTCCCTAATCTAAATGACAATAAAATTATTCAAAAATTGTAATAAAAGCAATTGTTTTGTCGACCTGATGCACCAAAATAGAGAACCAGAAGCTGGATATTGGGTTGTTTATTGATGGTACTAACATTGATATACTTCGTATTACGGAGAACTGACTTAGACACTACCAGCTTCTTTTTGGTTTCGCTAATCGTCTGGTTGCAAGCCTCTTTAACAAGGAGGGTGCAATACGTGATGGTTCCTTAATTATTATACGAAATAATATGAAATTCAAGGACGAGGCAGACATTGTGGATTTCTCTGTTGAACGGGTTGCCGAGATGGCTTGTGTTTATCTCGTGCGGCTTGTTGTGATGCGTGTATATCGACCACCCTATTCATCCAATGAATTATTTGAAACGATTATGAATCAAGCCCTATGTAAAATCAGCTATAAAAATAAATACATTGTAATATGTGGTGTCTTTAACGTAAATTTATTAGATGTTACAAATTACACTACCATAATTTTAGAATTTATTGGATGTAATTATTAAATTTTTTTAGAACCTACGAGAATTATTTCTACGTATAGAACATGCCTTGATAAATATCAAATCATAAAAAGTATATATTATTAATAAATTATAACATAGTCAGACCACAATGGTCTTGTTGTGTCTTTCAAAATACCAATTAAAATACATTAAAAAGAGAGAAAAGATTTATACCAGTGAGTTAAAAACGCTTAATTAACTTCACAAAAATATCATACAGACAGTTTCGGATCTACCACGCAGTGATGATTCTAATAAAAAGTACAATTCAGTGTTCAATGTGATAAAAGTTGAATTAAATATTTCAAACAAAATTTGTTGCAACAAAAGACTCGTTATCATTTAATAATTGGGAAACAGTGGAATTTTTACAAGCAGAAAGACTTTATATGAGCTTTATGGTGAAATATCTACCAACAATAGTGAAACTTTTGCCGTATAAGTTAGAAGTAATTCAAAAATATTTAAATCTCTTTGTAGCGCGGCTGAAGCCAGACATGTCAATAAAAAAACAAAAGTAGTAAAAAAGTAATGAAAGCGAATCATAAAGATTGAGATTGGAAAAATTAAGGGCCGTGACATTGATTATGAAATTAAGTTGCATGAGAAAACCTTGAATAAAGACATAAAGGTTGCTGACGCCTTTGAAAAGTTGTTTATTGATATTTCAGTCTCAATCACTAAGACTCATAAATAATTTCCCTCTCTTTTTGAAACATTTTTAGAGGACAATATTCTAATTTGTGTTATTGGTTTGGAATTTAAATATCTGAATTTGAAAGAGGTTATAAAAAAGATTTAAGTAGTTGGAAGCAAAAATACTGCTCATCCTCATGGTCTTTCTGTTACAATTATAAACTCTATTATTGACGGTATTTTGTCATACTTGGCTTTATTGACGTGACAACGTCTTAAATTAGGTTGCGGCTGGGAGTCACTTATGAAAAAGTGTAACGCTCGGTAACGTTACGATGAGTCACCGAACGAGAGAGAGGCCCGCCGAATGCCTTGCGTCTCTCTCCCACTCAACTATGATCGGTCTGCCGCGCGCGCAGCACTAGAGAATTAGTGCATAGCTTGCAAATGTATTGCAAGTTATTGTATGTATATTTGTATATAAATACGTATGTATGTGTAAAGGTAAAAATAAAATTTTGTTAATATGAAATTCAGTGCGAGATTCTTTGTATAAATTAATGTTTTAAATATAATTCTTTGTATAAATAAATGTTTTAAATTGTTACTATTATTTCATCCTTCTTCCTACTATACGAATGAATATTCACATTAAAATGATTTTACCATTCAAAGTCGTTGTCACGTAAAACTTTCGCCCGTATACCGACTTTACAGGCAACCAATTTTTTTTAATAATTGCCTCGACGGACGGCGTGTTTCCCGATCTCATGAAAGAAAGTAGTCATTCTATTATTTAAAGGTGATAGTATATTAAACCGTATAAACTTTAGGCCTACTCGTATATCTACGCAACCGACATTAAGTAAAATTATTGGAAAATTGTTCTTAAATTAATTACTAGTCCATTTTCATACTAACAATTTAATGTACCAAAATGAATTTGAACTTACCCCCTGAGTATCTCAACAATCGACGCTGGCGTTGAGCTTATTCAATAAACTCTTGGAGTCTAGGAGAATTTGCGGGATGCAGATGGAGTATTTTGCGATTTCTCCAAGACTTTCGATTGTGTTAATCACGAAACTATGATCGTGAAATTACATCATTATGGGATAACGGGCTGAGTCCTCGACCTTCTGAAGACGTCTTCTGAAGTAACAAGGTACAGAGGTTCAATGTCGATGGCAAGAGATGGTCTGTAGTCAGCATAGAGGTACCGCAGAGATCAATTCTTGATACCTTTCTCTTTTTAGACTATGTTAAAGATTTATCTAAAAGAAGAATTTATTTAAAAAAAACTTCAAAGTCAAAAAACAACAACTAGCTTACAATGGTGTGAACATTGCTGTCTCGAAAATTGAGAAGTTTTTTACTGTAGGTAAATAATCTACTTCTTAATGAAAAGAAAACAAAATTTATAAAATTTTCGCCTTCAAATGTAACCTATAGATCCGGAACTATTTTAGTATTTTGTGTACTGTTGTATTTCTGGGTATTATTTTAGATAAAAAACTTTATGGGTTCAACACACTAATAAATTGGCGAAAAGGCTTAGTTCTCCTGCATATAAGTCAAAAAACATGAAATTTGTCAGTTGTAGAAGTTACCAGATTAGTTTATTTTGGATGTCTTCATAGCCTAATACCTTATGGCATGCAGCAGATATACACAAAAGTTTCATATTGCAAAAGCGGGCCATTTAGGCGACTTGTAAAATGGGACCTTGAGTATCTCTAAAGAATAAATTTAAAGAAATCGGAATCTTAACTTTGGCATTTCAGTTCATATACGAAAATTTAATAGTATAAAAAATATATAGACACGTTTAAGACAAATAGTGGTCGACATAAATTCAGTACGAAAAATAAATTGTGTTTACTTCTCAGTCGATTACGTAAGTCAAAAACCCTTTATGAAGGCTCTGTGTGCGCGTATTCAATAAGGTCCCAGCGCGTATTCAAAACTTACTCTTAAACAAATTTAAGAACATTATCAAACCATTACAGGCTAATAAAAGATATTAATTTTATTTTATTATTTTAAGGACAAAAATCCATGAAGATTACCAGTTTCAGTTCTTATCGCATTGTATCTGACACTTTTGTTATTTATTGTTATTGTATACAATACAATTTGAAAAAACTAGCATAAAGTTTCTTGCTTGCTCTTCTCAAAGGATACTTGCCTTCCGAACGAGTGGTGAATTAATATTATTGTGGTAAATTAAAATTATAATAACGCATTTCAAGAATAATGCATAACCTATGAAATAAAGAAATATTTGATTTGAATTGTATATCTTCTTCACTGTTATAAGCCTACGGATTGATAAAAGAGGCAGTATTAAAATTAAAACACATAAATACATTTTAAATACCTATTAAAAATTCTATTCTCCAATATTCGTTTCACAAAGCGCCTCTTTACCGATTACAAACACCCGACTGAACACCTACCGAATTTTTAATAAACAATGCGCCCGCCGCCTCGTCTCTTATTGCGATGAAATCCCTTATTTTTTCCCCCTCGTTTGCCGCCGCAGATCCATTTATATAATGACGGTATGTAACTGTCGATTCGCGGATACATCGCGGCCGATGGGAGAGTAAGAAATGACAGTTTCCGAGGGCGTCGTGTCGCGTAGATGTATAAGGTCTCTGTCCGTGTAACTTATCATATTTGTCCCGGTCTTTGTGTTTCTCGTGTCTCGTATGTACGTTGTACATCGATTTATCTGAGTCGTGTTTATGACTAGAATAAAATGCTCCATATGTGTCAGGTTACTGGGTTTTCTTAGAGTAACGCTCTGCGAGCGATACGAATTTAAAATATACAACAGCTATTCTGAATTAGGTTAAGACACACCATCTACAGCATTTGAACGTATGTCTAATTGCAATAGTACAATATGCTGCAATAGTTTATTTTTTGAATTTCAAAATTGGCGTGTGATTTTCCATTGATCCCCTCGTCCTGGATGAGATTCGATGACATTTTTCCAATCCTTCCATCCCATTTTGACTTGAATGAATGGATGTACCTAATATAAAAATGTGTTCAGTTCTTAGTGTTCGAATTGTACACAGGGACCGTCAATTACCCACATTTGATGCGTTACTCCAGTGGATAAAATCCGCTGGTAAGTTTGACAATTTTGAGATCACCGAATATGTGCTAGTGATTTATAGAAAAAAACTCGTGTAGTTTAATAAAACTACAACGTTCTTCTACAAAGTGATTTTTGGTTTTTAATTATCCAAAAACAAAACAAGAAACAATTTTATTCATATATTTTTAAAATTTGGTAATTAATTTAGTGAAAAATTTATCGAATGACCTTGATTGACGAATGGTATTCCGATTTTATGAGTTGTCTGTAGCTGTGTTGTCGTTATAATAGTAATTTTAATTTATTCAAATTTAAGTTAGTTAACTGACTAACATTAACTGAATTTGCTATGAGTAATTACACTGAACAGTTTACAGTTAATAAAAAAGAAATTGAAATTGACAAGTAAAACTATTTAAGGTTTTTAAAAGGCAATTAAAAGTTTGTAAGAGATGCATTTTAGAATAATAATTTTATATACGCTTAGCTTTCCTCAATAAAACTTCGTCTCAACTACGCAATTTATTTCAGCCTATTTAAAATGTTTTTTCAGATTCATTACCTCATTCGTCTTCATGAATGTTTTACCTTGAACCAGTTGAAGAATTGAAAGAGACGTAATTCTACCGACAAAAGAAGCCATAGTTATGAGGATTGTGGGTTTTTTATACTTCGAATGGCAAATGATAGCTCATATTGTTGTCTTAGATTTCTATCACCCCATTGCTAAGCTGTACCCTCGCACATTTTTTTTTATTTCAAATTGAAGTCTTATTTTAAATTGAGTAGCTTGGACTTTAAGCCCTCCACGCTGGACCAGTACGATTTGCGGATTGCTAACGACGATTTTCACTAATGCCGTGAAAACGTTCCAAATTCACTGATTTATGTGTTCTCCGTGCTACGGAGCAAGCTAGCAAGCAAGCAATAAATTATTCTTATTAAAAACCATTGGTCAATTCATATGTAACAAGCATTGCCTCGCGGTATTTTCGTATTTGAAGACAACGCGTTGACCACTACGCTACCCTCTTTTTAAGATACTATCTGGGTTAATCTTGAAATACCTTAAAAAATTAAAGACTAAACAAACTAGACACTTATTTTTATTATTGTTGTCTCTCAAAATAGTGTCTGTTGAGATCAATAGATCGCTGTATTCGATGGAACCACTGAGACAAGCACCTTGGCCACTCGCACTCGGGAGTTGCTTCGACGGCCTTTTCGTGTGCGGGCCCTGCTTTCTTGGTGTCAAAACCACTTTCGTCCAAATTTTTCTTTTATTTTAGAAAATAAAAATACGGATGCCGCAAGGTCGGAGCTGTAAGGCGAGTGAGCCAGTCTATCTATATCTAACATCCCCAAATACTAAATTTTTTGCCTGACGGTATCTGCTGAATCGTTGTCATGATAAAGAAAAATTCTACTGCAAGGTCGTTTTTTCTCGAACTTTCTACAAAACAAGAGGCAAACAAATGTTAGTGTACCAGTTTGCAGTGACTTCTTATCTTCTAAAACATTTATTACATAATGACCTGTCATTCCGAAGAAAGAGGCCACCATCTTTTTTTCGATAGTTAGATCTCCTTTTACTTTAGTAAACAATTTCTCGATAGGAAACACTCACTGGGCAGACTGTTTTTTGGTTTTGGAATCGTAACAATAAATCCAGTTTCCGTCACCCATAACTGTGTCATATACAGTATTTGAGTCACCACCAACAAACTTTTGCAACATTTCGCGTCACCAATTAACACGATGGAGTTTTTGAACTTCGGTCAAATTGTGACGTATCCACCGAGTATAAAATTTTCTCACCGCTAAATGTTCATGAAAGGTTTTATGCATTTGACTCATATCGATGACGAAGCTTGTTCAGTTCTGCTGGTAGGTCACTTTTATATCCGTCTCTATCATGAGCCGCACAGCACTGAAGTTGTCTTCGCTCGTCGCCGTAGAAGGACGTCCCTCACGTAGATAGTCAATCAGATTCGTGCGACAACGTTTAAAGTCGTTAAACCAGTTATAAATAGTGGCAAGAAACGATGGACCTTCATCGTGAAAGGTCAACTGAAGTCTGTTATAACTTTCTTGTAGGCTTAAACGACAATGAAAATCATAGAAAATCATTGAACGAAATTTTTCTCACATTAAGTTAATGTTAACGTTACACAAACAATTTTATTTTTGCCGCCAATTTGTAAAAACAAATGATAGATGAATGCAATATACATAATAAGATTGACAAAGAGTTACATTTTTTAAACGTAAATATTTTTTTTTATTTTGGGTATTGTTTCTAAGTGGTGAGTTTTAAAAAAATTAAGTGTCTCGTACGTATGTTACTTCGACCGGCACAGCAATCCTAAGCCGGCGATATCCCAAAACGCAAAGCCCTCGTCTACAATTAATAATTACAGACTTACAATGAGTATAAGATGTTCGTATTAAGACCACTTCACTTTACGAGTCAAAAGATCGAACCTCAAATTAACTTTTCTAATTAACAAGACCTCTTAAGATAACAATAACTGAAAAAAATTCACCGACAAAGTCAGTGGTCGTGACATTTAAGAAGTTATCGCGATTTCGAAGAAAGATGTGCTTTTAATTTTATTTAATTCACAAATTTATTTTAAATAGAATATAAACATATTAAATATCGCTCTTAAGCTTTTCTGTAGCGGTCGATTTGTATTAATCGACCATTCGTTTTGTATTTACAAGAAATGTCCATGCGTTACAATATGTAGCCTTATTAAAGAGCCTTGTAGTTCAAAATGTGAGAATTATAATGGAGAAATGTTGAATACGCATTGTAGTAAAATCGTCAAAAAATACATACACATTATTCATTAGCGCAAATGCATATTTGTACACTTCTTAGCTAACTTCACGAAATAAAAAATAAATAACGAAATTACGTTTAAATAGCCTTCAGGCCCGATTGCCGTCAAAATTCACTCAGTAATTATGTATCTTGTATGTATTGTAACTATATGTCTTGTATGGATCTAATTACTAAGTATCTTTAAAGGAGCACTTAATTTAATACAGTTTCAGTTAAAAAATTTAGATTTTACATAAATCTAATTCTTAGGGTTCCGTTCCCAAAGGGCGTCAGCAAGACCCTATTACTAAGATCCGGCTGTCCGTCTGTTTGTCTGTCAGCGAGCTGTACTTATGAACAGTGATACGCAAACAGTTGAAATTTTTAGTGTTGTATTTCTGTTGCTGCTATACAAACAAATAATAAAAAATAAATTTAAAGTAGAAATCAATGGGAGTCCTCTTACAAAAAAAAACGTGTTGTTTTTGTTCCTATCAATCTAACCAGAAATTTATCTTAAAAAACGACGCGGGTCCTTGCAAACTGCATCAAAATTGGTTTGATTGCTTAAAAAATATCGGTAACAAAAAATTCGTAAAAAAAGGGTTTTTTCGAGACATACCTATAAAATTCGTAAAGAAAAGGGTTTTATACTGAGTCCCTTTTTTTTTTTGTTTAAAAACTGCGTCAAATATCGTTTAAAGTGGATCACAATCAAAATTGAACGACGAGTTCGAAAGATATCGTTTTTAAAATACATTTTTTTTTTTGTATAGAATCTTTGCACTCGTTTTCTTTTAATCTATGTGAATGATTTCATGAAAAAGGACAAAAACCAGTCAGAGGAAGCCGGAAAGCGCGCGCTATTTTATTAGACCAATAAGCGTGGGCTGTGGTAAAGTTGACCGTCAGATGGTATCAAACCATTTTTAGAGAGGTTGATACTGTCAACGAGTGGTGCCAAATGTACTATTTAAATAATATTTATGCGAAATTTTTAGCTCTTGTACAATGTACAATCGAGTATTCTAAATCATACAATAAATATACGACGTTTTAAATCTTATAACCCCCCGTAAGAAAAAATTAATAATGTCAAATTAAGTTCATGATGTCGACATAAAAAAAACACAACCAAGCAGCTTTTTTAGAAGTTTTGGAAGAGGGTTTTTAATGAAGGAAAAGTTAAAAACTTATAGACAAGTCTACTTTTGTATTCAATAAGCTCAAAAACACATCGATAAATACAGCGGGGAGTTTTAGGAATAGCCCCACAGGGCCAACCGGTTCTCAGACATATTTCCTTACATTTTTTAAATTACATTTTATTATGCATTAAATTTAGTTTACTTTATAATTCCCTTAAAAAACTCGAACCATCAATACGTTTTTATTTCTCATAAGAATTAAAATAAATATCGATATGTTGTTTATTTTTTTAAATTTTGTCGTTCGGTGTGACAGTTTACATTGTAATGAAATTGTAATAATACCTTAAAGTACGAAACAATAAATAATCGATAATTACATAAAAAGAATCAATAATTACATAAAAAAGTCGATTAAAATGCTCACTTAGAACTTATTGTAGAAGTGCTACTAGAAGTGGTCTTGTGAAAAACTCAATATGCGAAAAGTAATGACCAAAGATCGAGTCGGCAGACAATTTACGCGCGTATTTAAGGGGATGATATATTTCTATCGTTAATATATACACACACGGATGGGACACGGAAAATTGTGAATTCGATTGTACTCTAGCCTTGTAATGATGTAACGCTCGTACTACGGGAGTTGCGTAAGGTAAGGGGCGCCGTTAATTACCTCATGACGCGCACATCGTTAACAGCATGACGTCACGGACGGCGATGACGTCGGGCGTGTGTCACGGCGGCGCGGCGACGTGCGGTCCGAGATATTTCCTGTCTTAGGTTGCACGCGCGCGGGAAAAAATGCGTACGTGAGCGAATTATCGAGGAGCGGCGATGCGCACCCGCGGGACGCGTCAACGTGCGGGGGCGTCACGGGATCTGCTTAGATAAATACAACTTATCGCCGCCGTCCCCGGCCGTTTAAGCCAGGAGGGATCGTGCGCGAAGTTGTGTTCCGGGCTGTGGAATTTTTTTGTTATATCAATATTATATCAATGATCTATCACACAGCTTTGGTTTTATGTGAAGGATGAGATAGCATATACCACATTTATAGTATACTCATTGCATTGCTACCAAGTTCCATATGAATATATGGAATTTCAAAGTTACGTATATCTCTTTCAGTTTTATATATCTCTTTCGAGTTATATATTGAAATATATAAGGTTAGGGAAAAGGTTTTTTCGTATTTCACATGAAAATTCAAGAAAATTTTTCATCAATTTGCTGTAGAAATTTTGGGACTTCTGATCAAAAAATTGCGACAAGTAGTTTAGACCGTCATCTCTTGATGTTAACCTAACACTACTTAAATAATTTTGAAGAGATCGAAACAAGTGAAAAATTTAAGGGTGCGAATTCAGAGATATATGGTGGATGCATTAACATTTTCCAACCAAACTTTCTCAAAATTTGCTGAGTGACTAAAGATGTGTGTGGTCTGGCATTATCATAGTGAAAAACCACACACCCTTTCTGTTGATTAATTTCGGCTGTTTTTTCTTTATTTCTTGGTTGAATTTCATCAGCTGTTGGTATTAGAAATCAGAGTTGATAGTTTTGTCCGACGGTAAAAGCTCTAAATGAATAATGCCCTTCCAATACACACAGCTTCAACTAATTGCGAGTTGTGTTGCGCTATAATCTGTGGAACTTGCTTGTCTTTTTATAATAATGAAAACGGTTCGGTTTCATTATTTTTATATAGGGAATCGCAAATGAGCACATGATTCACTAGATTTCTTTCAGTGAACTCGTGTGGGACCCAAATTCGAGTTTTTTGGTACATCCAGCTTTCTTCAAATGAGTCAAAACTGTATTTTGGTAAATCCCCAGCTCTTCAGCTATGGCATAAGAACTTCAGCTATGCTGATCTTGCTGTACTTTTTTCAAAATCGTATCAACTCTATCCTTAACAATTCTACCAGAGTGAGGTTCATCTTTGATATCAAAATTACTAAACTGAAAACACTTGAACCAGTTTTGTACTACTCTTACCCACACTGTATTAGGTCCATAAACGTTACAAATTTTTTTCACAGCTTGTCGAATATTTCCCTTTTTTGTAATAAAATTTCAAAATTTATCGAATTTCTACGTCAGATTCATTCATTTTAGTGGAAAAAATAACAATAGAAAAATTGCATGATACCGTTTTTACCTTAAATTTTTTAAAATATCACCTTTTTAATGGTATCAAAACTGGCCAAATATAAACAGTTCAACCAAAGAGATTTTACTGTAACTTCTTACTTATAAAATACGAAAAAACTTTTCCTCCGACCTAATATAAATAAAATATTCATTTATCCGAATTATTTTTAAAAAAAAAAGCATGAAGTACTTCGTAGGTCAATTATTGTACACGTCGTTTTATTTTTAGAATTAACTAATTATAGTATGCATTGGCTTCTTTTATGTTGCCTAGCAATAATAATAAGTTGATACAATGGTTTTCCTCTGATATTAGAGTTAAAATACACGTAAATATTTAATGGCGAACAATGAACATATTTTTGGATTCCATAATCGTCTCATATAACAGGTAACAATAGAGTGTAGCCAGAGTTACACAAAATCTAGACAAAAGCCGCACAATGCTGAAGCGTTTAAATTCTGCTAATCTGATAAGTTAGAATTCTAATGATCAGTAGCTCGACATTAATATATCCTGTTCATGTCAAGCTCCTGATTATTAGAATCATATTTCAACTTAAATAAAGGACTCACAAATGTAAAAATAAAAATATAATGAATCGTACAAAAGTAAAACATCAAAATCCTATTAAAGTTATTGCAAAGATGCATAAAAATGGCAAATGTAAAATGCACATACTAATTTCAAAAGCTTATTTGCTTTAAACGAATAAAAATCAATTATTTGCATTTGCAGTTAGGTAAATATCTGAGGCTATGTGGTTTCAGTTATTTTGACGCAAATGTGTTTAGACATGAGACTTGATCGTTCTGAAATCCAGATGTCTGGATTTATCCAATACCTTAGCCACAAACACAACAAGAAAAGGTTTTATATACATATGACACGTGACGTTTATATGTAGAATTATGATAATGATTATTGATTTGATAATAACACATATTTAACAGTGTCTTAAGAATCGACAGAACATAAAACTTATCACTAGCACAAAAACCTCTTAACACGGAGCTGACGCTGGAGCACCCGGGCCGCCGCCGACGCCGGCGCCGGCGCCGCGGCCGTCACTCTCGGGAACCGAAATTGTATTCGAAACGCGCGCTCAATTATTCAAGGATCCTGTGAGCCGTTTGCGTTCGGGACGTAAACACTTTTCCCATTTGTCATTTCGCAAATTGCGCATTACGTCGGGAGATAAAAGTATTGAGTTGATTTCGGATTTTAAACGCGAGCGGGCCCCGGCCTGCGGCGCGCGCGGCCTTTGGAAACATTACTCCTCTTTTTTTTGTTTGCATTGTGTAATTTTTATATTTCACGTAACACGTCTTCGGGAATGGGCAAATTTGGGGCGACCAACCATCTAACTTTCGATTTTAACGTGTATGAGTTAACCTCAGCAATCCTCGCCCTTTTGTTAACGCCGTACAATCGCAAGTTTCATATATTATTTTTATTTTATTCGTATCTTTAATTATCATATCTTTTCTTTCTTTTGGTGTATGTTATGAAAAATTCGTCTTCTGTTACCATCTGCCTAACTGTGAACCGCCCTCGTCTCATTTTGTACACGCACCGTGCCATGGCCTGCATCGCCCAAATTGAACTGATTGCTTTTTAGCCAACTGCGGCGCAGTCAAAAGGATGGTTATGTGTTTGACTTGTTTGCATGTATGTTTTTTTCTATGTGGGGAGATAGGGATCACGAACAGAACACGAGGGTCGTAGCTCTTAAGATTATGAACCGATTATGAAATGTGCAACACGTCATTGGATTTGTCGTGATAACGCAAGTATCCATGGGTACATAAAAATTATAAAAAATCAAAATGGCGGATTTTTGATACCAAATTACACGTCTTGAAAAAAATTTTTCTTCCAAACATACCGAGCGGGGTATCTTTTAAGAGACTATCACAAAAATGTACAACTGGTTTGTTTAAAGTAATCCGAAATGACGAACGGTAGTAGTCTAAAACTGTTACATTTAATGACCACTTTGAAAACTCAAAGTGATTGTTAGGCATCCATCTATCTTTGGCAATTGACAATATTTTTTATCCAACTGCTTGACAACAAAGATAGGGTTATGTTTTTTATTAGTACCTGGAGAAGTATATCTGTAGAAGTATAGCTGGATGAATTTTTATAAGTGTGGTATCTGTCGATTCTCTAAGCCGCTAAGCTATGTGGTTGCTAGATTTGATTTTATAAAACAATAATGGCGGCTGCAAAATACAAAATGACAGTAGAGGCGAAAAAAAATTGCATATTATACTGAGTGACAAATCAATGAATAGGACTTTCAAAATAAAATGATATTTCTTAGACTACTTTACAGAAATAATCCCTATTTAAGTATTACATGACCTGGATTTATAATTTATTGAAATTTAATTATTAATAATACATATTGAATGAAGAAACTTAACACGATTTTGACACAATGACTTTGACCACGACGAAAAAACTATCTTAGCTTAATGTTAAAACATTAATGAAGAATATTAAAAAACACATTAAGATCCATTTATCCGTCGATCCATCTGTCTTTTTAGTTACGTTTATGCTGTCGGGTTTTATTAATTATTTTTAACTTCCCGCTATGAAAATTGAAAATTTTTCTTAAAATTGGAAAGTTACTGTTTTCACTCCGATTTTCGAAAATTGAGTTCAAATCTTGACGTTATGGGGTTTTAAGTATCTATTTCGACCATTTTCCGAGTGATATTATTATGTGTGTGCATGCGTGTGTGCGTGCATCTGTGTGTAAACCTCTCATAACCTTTAAGTGGATTAACCGGATGAAACGCAGTTAATAAACATTTGAAAGGAGTCCATTCAACTTAGACTTTATGAAACTTCCAACTACTTTCGCCTGAAAGATTTGAGGAATCTCAAAATAAAAATTTTTAGAAAAATGTTTTTTTTTTAGATAATTTTTAGACTGCTCTACCGACCGGTATGAATAGACTGCCAACAGCTTATATATATAGGTTGATTTGTTCAAGAGATATCGTAGGACAAAAATTTTTTTAAGTTTTTTTAAAATATTTTGTAAAATATTTTACCGATAAATTCCAATATTTATTGTTCTTCTTAAAAGTAACGTTGACCGTTGTTAAATGCATTAAAATTGATTAGTTTGTTCAATAGATATTGTTGGAGAAAATTTTTTCAAAAAGGATTTTTTTAAATATTTTTTAAACTACTTCACCGATAACTTCAACACCTAATAAGTTATTTTCTTTAAAAAACAATATTGATCGTCGTAAATTGCATTAAAATCGGTTGGTTCGTTCAAGAGAGCTGGTTAACGAGAAATTCGAAAAAAAGTCTTTTCGAAATAGCGTGTAAAATTCTTGATGGATTGATATTTGGTGCTCGGTCGTCTTTTTCCCCTTAGAAAACTGTGTCGAATACCGGTTTCATATGTCTGTTTTAACCGTAATAAAGAGTTACGGTTAATACAGACCGTGCTAGAAAGTTATAGTTAGTTGATACTTTAAAAGATAGCATTTTTTAATTTCCCGCTATTAAAAAGATACTGAAGATATACCAATTCGAAAATAGGGTTTTTTATCAAATCTTGATTGACGTTTTCGATTCCAGGAATCTATTTTCAGCATTGTTTGCGTGATATCTGTATGATGTATGTATGTGTTTGTGTATGTTTGCGTGCGTGGGTGTATGTTTTGAAATGTAAAAAATATTTCTTAAACTACTCTACCGATGAATTCTATAAACTAACTAGCTCTTATGTTTAGAAAACAGTATAGATCATCGCAGGCTGCATAAAGACACGGTTGTTTTGTTAGAGAGATATCGTTAATAAAATTCACAAAAAAAGATTTTTTTTTTCAAAATTATTTCTACGATTTTTTGCGAGTTGATATTTCGATCGATTAACTTTCTAGCAAATCGAAATCGAACAATGCATTTTCATAGATATCTTTGTTTAAAAATTAAGGTATAGCGTTTTATTTAAATAAATTTAGATGTTTGAACTTGAAGATCTAAAAAAATATTAAGACTATATTTTTGAGTTCGGAGAATTTGAAAAAGCTCTTGTGCCTCTATTGGAGAAACTTTTAAGCTCAAACTTATTATTTTACTCTTAGGTATATTTTTGGAGACGTTGAGCTCTAAAGTAGCAAAAATTTTCAACAGTTCTGTCAAATTTTTGAGCTCAAAAAGCTTAAAGACAAGTTTTTGACCTTTGAGACTATTTTCGAACTCGAAGATTTCGAATACGTATCATAGCGGTAAGTTTTAGAGATGGCCTGCAAGGGCAGCCGTTCTACAGATTTTTTTTTAAATTGTTTGTTTGCATACCATTCATTATGTGAGATACAGTGATCTCACAGTCATACGTGTATATGTGATTCAAAATTATTTAAAAGAATGAAGAGAGAGATAGAAACCGCTCAACATCTGATAAGAATAACATTGGGTAAACGGTAAAAAAAAAATATAATATATTTTTTTATATTAATTAAAATATCCTTTTTACAATTGATATTGTACAGACAAATTAATAAGTCCACATAAAAAATAAAATTCAATTCGATAACATCTTAAAAAACAGATTTTTCTAATATAACGTTATCTTAAGGTATAAACAGGTCTTCAATTCAATACAGGAAACCGTTAAAACTTAAACACTTTTTTTATTAATATGTCAGCAAGAAAAAATTTATGAAAGTAAAGCGATATCCAACGCTTATGAAAACGTAATCTTGTATGCGACCTTACGCTGCGGGTGCGCATAAAATTTCAAGTCGAGAAGGTGCGCGTAAAAGTTGAAAGGGAGCAACTTCCATCATATTTCGTATTTTCACGTCCTTCGCGTCAGCTTTAAGCGCGGAATGATATAAGTACTGTTTCGCGCGCCGTAAATGCTCCCTTCCTAAGTAGACACGAGCACGCGCTACATAAATATGCTTGAGACAGTAAAAAGATACGCCCTCTTATGGGCACAATGCAAAGTATATGTTGGCCGTGATAAGAATTATTTTTTCCGGCTTTGAAATGGGAACTTTAAAAAGCTGTAGAATTGATATTGCTCTATTCGACCACTTTGAGAAGCTCTTAATGTCGACACGGATGCTTTTAGTTCCGTACGCGTAAAGTCAAAACGGAACCGTCCGTGGTAATATTTCACTGCTTGTCTGTTTGTCCGTTCGTCGCAGTCGTTTTTGAAACGATTCTTAGAAAACAAACGAAAAATATTATTTTAACATGGACTAATATTTATATTTATATTTAAATTTACTAATTTTATAATCAATTTTCGATGTACAATTTTGAGTGTTGTTGTTCGCGACGAAAACATTGATAATGCACTAATGGTTAGTTGCCGGCGTCCATAAACTCTTGCGTGTGTCCATGGGCGCCGGTAATCATTTAATATCTGGCCCATTCTCGTTTGCTCCTTAAAAAGTTCATAACAGAAATAGAAGTCGTTCAATAGGAAACAAGTAATAAAAACATAGAGCAACACGAATTTTGGATCAGCGAACCGATAACTCGTGCTTTTAGGGGACCGCTCGCCAGTCCACGTACATACGGTAACACAAACAAGTTCGTGTTAGACATACGTACTATATAATAGTTTTACGTGTCTATGCTCAATAATACTCTTTTGAATTACTTTACTATTTATGCGTACGTGTTTAAAGCTACTTAATATTAACTGAGTGTACGATACTGCATTATATCACGCCATTGTCAGCAGACAAATTTTGGAAAATTATTTGATGGGAAATAAAATTTATAACTCTAAATAGTTAAAATTGTTAGGACATCCACAGATTTCATATTTTTCCTGTAATTATTATATGTATGTGACAATTGATTCGCAATCTAAATACATATTCAAATTAATTTTATTTGGCTTTGAGATATACCTATTAAAAACGAATCAAAATTATAAAAAATAACTTTTGTAGATAAGAGGCAATTTTTAAAATTTTGCAAATAATTTTTTAATGTAATATAATGCATAGGTATTAACTTACCTGTGACTATAAAAAAAATAATGTTTTCTTAGTTTATTGTCGGTATCTATTTCTAGGTAAATTGTAGCGTTTCCTTGACTCACACTAACTCCAAAAATAACAATAATTGCAACTAAATTATATTATCGTAATAATTTGACTGACTTTTAAGTAGTCTAATATTTTTCATTTCATTTTACTTAGGAGAACTCTAAAAAATATTTTGACCATTGTTTGGTATTCATAGGTATGTGTTGAGTTAATTTGAAGTGGGTAGGTACCTACCTACCTTATGCGCGGTAAACACATAGATGGTACCTACATATTGATGAGTAAAAAAAGTAAGTTGATTATTAAGTTGTAGAAGAATACGCAATTACTTTTTTACTTTTTAGTGCATAATAATTTGTTTTGGAATAGGTTTTGTTTTTAAGTCGGTTTTTTTTTTGTTAAAATATTTTGTGTATTTTTTGATTTTTAGTGAATTTGAAGTACACTAACCAATTAGTTTGAATATGGGTAGACCTATTAAACGTGCTGCTCTTAGATTTTACCCTTACTGTAAATACGTTAAAAGTTCCATTGATCATCATATTCGACTACGACAATTACTTGACCATAACGACGTTACGGTAGATGACTCAAATATCCGGATAGCCTATAGAAGATTCGGCCGAGTATCTTTAATTTGTTCCTAAGTATTGAAGAGCTCCGTTACTTTGTCATGGATCCCATGGTCAGAACTTAACCAAACTCTCATGAAATTACTCTTGTAATACACTCTTTCCAATAAAAAAAAGCATTATCGAAATCGGTTGTCATGATATTGAGTCATTTGTCCATTTGTCGCGCACATACTTAATGCAAATTTAAGACTTATATGGTTTTCTCATATATTCCATTCTTAGACCTAGACCAAATTGGAATGGGATCACATGGGAAGTACCAACTTTCAAACTTTCAAATAAAAAAAAACATCAAAATCGGTTTACTTAGTCGAAAGTTCTAAGGTAACAAACATAAAAAAGATACAGTCGAATTGAGAACCTCCTTCTTTTTTGAAGTCGGTTAAAAAAATGGACGTGACGTCTTTACTAAGCAAAGGAAAATAGGTGATTTCTATATATATAAGTCGCTGTGTATATGTATGTTCTCTACGGCCCCCAAAACAACTTTACCGATTTTAAGAAAATTTTCAGATTAGCCTTGCCAATGATTCTGTGAAGTTTGGTAGCGATTTCTTCAACAATTTTTATTATAGTTTTATTGAGAGACAATCGCGTATGCGAGTCACCAGAGTACATATGGTCAACACTATTTAATTTTCGTTTTCGGAAGAATCACCAACGCGTTGCCGGGTAGGAATAGAATATCGGCTGGAGGAACGAGTGGGCTGATGATGGACAGGGGAGGGGGTGGGTGGATGGAGGTTGTGGAGTAATAGATGGGAAGTGGGCCACCGGAACTTTCACTCAATGAGCGAAAAACAACAGAGGAAGGTGTTACTTCACGCCTGCAATCTGTGAAAGTGTGGTAATGCACCGGTGGTATTGCTCATTTAGGTGCTGCAGTCAGTTGATCATAGCATGGTTCCACTACAATAAATGACATTTTTGGATCATACTTCCCCTAAAAATTTATACATTTTTTGGGCATAGCAAAGCACTGTACTTATAAATATCTGCCGAAACTCCGTCACATGACCGTTCCAATCCATCCACCAAAAGTCATCTGGTTATAGATGATTATTGGTACCAGTGTACCAATCCTGGACGGGTCGCTAGTTTATTATAAAGACATGCATAGTTTAAGGCGACAAGCTACTTCGACAAAATATCTGCTTTTATTTTAAAATAATGTTTTCGTTAAGGAAATTAAAAAAATAAATAAAAATATGGAGGATTATGCACATTTTTTAAATGCATATTTTAAATAACTTGTATATTAATATATAATATGTAAAAAGAAATTATTTATTAATTAAATATATTTAATAATGGTGATAACATAAAACTCACGCCTATTTCAGAAGGGTTGGAAGGGACGATAGATTTCCACTTGGCACGATCTTTGCATTTCTATCTATCTAGCTACACTGACGTTCATCAATCTTTTCATGCAACCTCGTCGGTTCCGGGTGCTTAAAATTTGTTGCCCTTAAATGCCACCATATGGCATAATATGTACCATTTATACTAAAATACGTTCTAGTCGAACGCTCCGTATTATAGTACAAAGGCAAGGCGCAACCTTTTGTCGGCGACTGACGGCATCTTTTACAGAAATATACTGGATTGGCTATATTTTTTATAAAATATAGTGAATGGTTATCGATTTGGTTTTTTTTTTAACGTGCGTTGAATGACTGGGTCCATGGTTCCAAGATGCATAGGATACGATCATAAAAATCAGATGTTTCGCCATTCCAGGCTTTAGGTAATCTGGCCCGCGCCAAACGCTAACGAAACCAGCTGACAGACGACAGGCTATTTCTCTACTCCATCATTGTGATGTAATATCAAAAAATAAGCTTTTAGAAAATGCTTGCAGCTTTTGGTCACTCGCCTGTCGGATTATTATCTATTCAACTATTTATCTTGAAAAATTCCGTCGTCAGGAGACATTGTTCTCGCGGCAGAATTATGTTTCGTTGAAATTATGTTCTTTTATCAAAACAGAATGAACATAATACAAAGTTTCAGGTTGCTCAAGAGGTGGTGCTTTTGTCTACATTGACTGGTTACGTTTAAAATAGTATTTATTATTCCAAGGAAACATCAACACATTACTTTGTTCATGGGATTAATCTTTATCGACACGAACTGTTAATATCGATGCTGTTATCTGTTGAAAAGTACGCCCTTCAGGACACGATTCTGGCTGCAGCATCAGTAAAACACTGAGACTTTATATATATGTTGGCAGTCATGTATATACATATGTACACACAATTTTAGACCAATGAAAAAAAACAAAGTGGTAGAAAATTATTTTAAAAGATTTAAACTAAGTAAACATTATTATTTTTTTATATTTACAGATAAGGTAATATCTATGCATTTATTTATATTAAAAAATAATTTACGATATCTCAAAAATTACTTCTTATTTTCAGAAAGTTCTTTTTGTAATTTTGATTCGATTTTAATACCTATTAAAAACGCCTCAAAGTAAAATAAAAGTAATTTGAATATCTATTTAGATTGCGAATCAGTTGTCACATACATTTTATAATCACAGAAGAAATATGGAATCTGTGGATATCCCAACAATTTTAACTATTTACAGATACAAATTTTATTTTCCATTAAACAGTTTTCAAACTTTTTCTTCTGACAATGGCGTGATGTGATGCAGTATCGTACACTCAGTTAATATTAAAGTAGCTCTTAACACGTACGCTCAGATAATAAAGTAATTTAAAAGAGTATTATTAAGCATAGACACGTAAAACTATTATATAGTACGTATGTCTAACACGAACTTGTTTGTGTTACCGTATGTACGCGGACTGGCGAGCGATCCCCTAAAAGCACGAGTTATCGGTTCGCTGATCCAAAATTCGTGTTGTTCTATGTATCTCCTTGTCTCCTAATGAACGACTTCGATGTCTGAGATGAACTTTTTAAGAGGCAAACGAGAATGCGGGCCAGATAATAAATGATTACCGACGCCCATGGACACACGCAAGAGTTTATGGGCCCCGGTAACCGTCCATTAGTGCGTTATCAACGTTTTAAAAAGGAGTACGCTCTTTTCATGAAGATCCCTTTGTCGAAGTTCATTTGGAATACTCGTGGTAGATTATTTTAGTTTTATTATTTTATCATTATTTATCATTTAATTTTTATCATATTTTATCATTTAAGTCTTACCGTACGTGACAGAAAAATTGTGTATGAAGCGTACAATACCACCACCAGCCATGAAGATGGTGCTGATGGTCTTTCCGGCAATTAGCAGTTAGAATAAGATTGGATATGTTTTCTATAATTTAAAGTTTAAAGAGCGAAGCATTTTAAGGGTTCCATACGTACAATGAAAAAAAAAAACAAAACCCTTATAGCATCATTTGTCTGTCACAGCATTGCATCTAATATACTGGGCTGACTAAATGGAAGAGTTGGTAAAAGTTGGCTGAATTTCTGTGATGCAAATAAGAATGCTTAATATAAATAAATGAATTTTTGATGTGGGGGTCACGTATTGAAGGCAAATTATAAAGTTAAAAAAAGTTTTGAAAATTGCACATATCAATCTAAGGGCTTGTTATGAGGTTTTCAAATATATTCATTTTTATATTCTACAACTGAAAAAAAATAGATTTATTTAAGAACATATGGGAAAATAGACGATTCTCTGTTATACTCAAATTAACTGACTGACTCTAAAACTAAGAAAAAAATGTGTGTCAGCTCCGACGCACGACTGGAGTTTACTCCTTAAGTACGATTGTCTAAACATACGCAAAAAGAGTTTATTTAACTGAAAAATTTCGTTTTGACTAAAAATTTAAGAAAACCACGTGTTCATTTGATATTCCAGCATTATTATCTACACCACTTTCTTCCATAGTTTATATCAATTGCACTTCACCAAATATAATAATAATGTATATAAAAATTCACGATAATAATAGTAATTACTAATATAATAGTAATAAATCAAATGTTAATAATAAATATTTACATTGTTAAAGAACACTTTAAAACACAAACAAAACAGAGGTGACGATCCGTATTAAAATTGTATAACTGATGCACTATATATATATCGTTTGTAAACGTTGAACAGTATACTTTTATAATATATATAGGTATACACACATATAACATCAGCTGCCTCGCTGCGTTGGCTACACACAAGTATAGGCCGTATACAAGTACACACATACACGGATTGAAGGTGAAAGGTGCGCCAGTTGCGCACCAAAACGTAACGTGGATTTATCAGTAGATTTTACTCCTCAAATTTTTATCATACCGGGCGCCTTATTTGAAAATCGATTTTAAGGAGTAAACTTCAAAAATACAGAAAACAGTTAACTTGTCATAGAGTAAAAAAACAAAACTTTAAAAAGTTTCTGGTTTGAAAATGACAGTGTCAAATTAATATTTCTATTTTGTGTATAAAAATTAACGTTTGAAAATTGTTTTAGTTACAAAAAATTAATTTGGTTAAAAATTAAAAAAATAAAGGTAGATAACATATTCATCGTATGAAACTTTTTCCACGAGAGACTGAAATTCAGATTTTAAATACTGATTCTTCAGCTTAAATTTCAAATTATTTCAATAAGTAAATATGTATGGTTGCATATAACTTTTTACCTGCATCATTATTATAAGGCGTAAATTATGAAATTGATTACTAAATTCTACACATTAATTTTAGCTATCACAATTTTAAAGTATGGTGGTAATATTACGGGTTATAAAATCATATTTTATTGAATGTGGGACATTAATAGACGTCTAAAATAAATTACAACCGAAGTGAGACAAGTTAATTATGACGTAACTCAAGGATCGCTATTAGACCCACAATTCACATCTAACAATATTTGTCTTTGCGTGTAATCCAATTTCTTCATACATAAATATCTTATCAAAATGTATCTCTATGACGTTGGTCATGTTTGCTGATGATATATCATTCCTCGTCAACAGCCAAAGTAATACCAATATTTGTGTGAAACTATCACAAAATTCAGGAGGCATCACTTATTAATTGAAAATTTAACAAAAATGTATTTATTTGCGGTAAGTCCATAATGTTAGAAATGCCAAGCAGAGCATTAATAAAATGGATAGTACGTTGAGTCGACAAACTCAAGCGTGTGTTTATTATAGAAACATCCTACTAGTACGGAAAATTTTGACGTTTGGATGTTTGATTTTCTTTCACGTTCAAACGGCTGCAGAGCCAGACAGATGGCGAGTCGTTTCTACTTTTATAATCGACAAAATTTTGACGTTACCGATTTCGTCTACCAAAATCTGAACTTTCGCTTGTCTAGATCACGTAAAACTTCGTTAGCTAACGTCAATCCCGTGCATATATCCTTTTTAGATTTAGAGAACGCAAATTTGAATTCGAACATCAAAACGATAAACGATAGCGTCAAAACGATAGGGTTTATTGTAATAGAAGCGATTTGCCACTTATCTAGGCCTGCAGTCGTTTGAACGAGAAATTGATATTTACAGAGTTAAGTTATTTGTTGAATTATGATACAAAAGAGAATTGAAAGTGAAAAATACAACGAATCATGTAAAGATTTAATGTAAAATGGGAATGAAAATTACCATCCCGAGCGCATCTTCGTGGCACTTACGTCCTTTGGCTGAGAAGCACAGTTTTTCGGCAATAACTCAAAAATAGTACATCCTACCATGTGAAAATAATTTTCGTTGAAAGTGTTTATTAAGGGTTATCTTTGTTTTTTTCCATATTTTTCTGGCATACGGTTTAGAAAATAGAGGAGGAGGGCACAATTTCTGCAAATTTCGGAGCAATTATTTCCAAAATTATTCACGTAATCAGAAAAATTACTTAGAGACCTTGAAGTGTTTTTAAAAGAACTGTCGAAATATGTGCTACATACTGATGTTTGCTAAAAAATATTTTTTTCAGCTTCTGTTACATGTATGGAGTGTCCCACCTAGAAATATTTATTTTTGTTATATAGCCACCAAACCAAGTAGCGGTTTATACAAGACATCTACATTACAAATTTCATCTATATATGTTTTATAACTTTTGAATAAAATGACTGTGCATACAATGCGGACGTACGGACAGACACGACGAAACTATAAGGGGTCCGTTTTCGTCATTTTGGCTCAGAAGACTAGAAATTGATAATAAATACATTATAATGGTCATCAAATAAAAGCTGATATCGGATTATGATGTTACATAAAGTAGAGATAAATGTTCAGCAAATCACAAAACAATAAGAATACAAAGTACTATCGGGTCACAGAAACGTATTTCGAAGAATGGCGACGAGAAAATCGAATTAAGTCTGTACCGTCCCCCAGCTACGGTTACGATTCTGAGTGATCCCATGGAGAAGTTTGGGGAAAAAATTTATCTCGGATCAAAATTATTTTCGTATAATGAAGTTCCAGCGGGACGGCAAGGTCTTCTAAGTTTCCCTCGACTTCGTCTTTGTTATGAAAGTTACTTAGATAAGTAACACTTTATGGAACATTTGATATTTTTATCTCACTTGTTTTCTTTTTGTTGTAATGTCACTGAAACTTTTCATTGTTGTTTAGGCATAAAGAAATTTATTGTAATAGTGGGCATGCGATAGAAGTGCTACCGAGTTTTATTGTAGTGACATATTACGGCGATAAAAAAATAGCTTCCCCACTAAAAAAATCGAACACACCCAATTCATACACATGAACCGAGGGTTATTTTTAATATGTCAGCATTTATATATGAATCATCTAGATAATTATCTATGCCGATGTATAAGTCTGTAGCGTCTGTCTGTACATTCTTTTTTTTTGTAAAATTTCGTAACAGATGTTTGTTTTATAACTAACTATATTCCGTATAGTAACCACGATGTGCATTTGAGCTTCTCGAGTCCAAAAATATAGTGGTTTGGAAGATCAAAGACTTTGTGCTTTTTAAATTCGAAAATTCGACAAAATAGTTGAAAATTTTCGCTTCTTACAAACTCAGTGTTCAAAATTACACCTAGCAGTAAATTATTGAGCTTAAGCTTGAAAGTTTCTCTAAGAGAGGCTTAAGAACTTTTTTATGCTCTCCGAATTCAAAAATATGATTTTAATACCCTTTTAGCTCCTCGAGTTCAATACATCTAAATTTAATTAAAGAAGACTTACTTTTTAATTTTTAAACAAAGATGTATATCGAATGCGTTACTCGATTCGAATTGCTTTGCGACCTTCTCATAGGTTTTCAAGCAAAGAAATTTTTCCGATATCAAAGATCGATCCATCAATAATCTTAGAAGTTATTTTGAACATATTATTCTTTTGCGAATTTTTCGTTAACGATGTCTCTCCAACAAACCAACCGAGTTTGATGTTTTCTAAGCAGAAAAGCTAGTTAGCTTTTGGAACTTATCCATAGTTGAGGAAATATTCTAAAAAAAACTATTTTTATAACTTTTCTAATACACGCACGCACGCACGAACGCTCTCGCGCACACGCACAGACATACCAACATCACGAGAAAAATGGTGAAAATAGATTCGTAGGACTCTTAAAACGTCAAGATCTGATGAAAATCGTATTTTAGAATTAAACTAAAAACAGAATCTTTCTAATTTGCGAAAATTTTTCAGTTTTCATACCGGGAAGTTAAAAAACGCTATTTTATATATTAAATTTTAACAAGGTTATCTTTTTGTACGTCGTTCTAATATGTTTTATGGCATTTGACGCAATTTTGTAACGGAAAAAAGATGACTGAGTACCAAACATCCATCCATCAAGAATTTCACTTGCCATTTTAAGAAAACTCTTTTTTTCGAATTTTTCGTTAACTGTGTCTGTCAAACGAACTAACCGATATTGATAAAATTTGCGAATATTGACGCTGTTTTTTAAAGAAAACAAATGGTTATATTTTAGAATTTATTAGTAGTGTTTAAAAAATATTAAAAAAAAAACACTTTTGGAAAAATGTTTCTCCAACAATATCTTTTGGACAAATCGACCAATTTTAATGCTATTAGCAACTATCAACGTTGTTTTTAAGGAGAACAATTGGATAGATTTTGTGTATCGGTAGAACAGTTTTCGAAATGTAAAAAACACTTTAAAAAAAAAAAAAACTATAGCAATATCTTTTAAACAAATCAATAGATTTTTATGCTGTTTACGGCAGTCGATGCAGATATTTAGGAAAAATAGCTGGTTAGATTTTGGTATCGATCTATAGAGTAACCTTAAATTATTTGAAAGAAAAACCTTTTTTGTTACCTATATTTTCGAGATTACTCAAAATATTCAGAGCGAAACTAGTTCGAACTTTCAGATACGCTAATCTGAGTGGACTCCTTTCGACTATTGCAAACTGCATCCCGATCGGTTGATCTGTTCAAAAGTTATAAGAAGTTTATATACATAAACACTCGTACGCACGCACTCACGCAAATTACGAAGGCCGCGTCCAGAAGATCCAAAAAAAAATGAAATTTTCTTACAAATTAATTCTTTAAGGATTAAAGAATTTAACTTATAATTAGCGACTGTAATTAGAGAAGCGACTACATTGGCCGATGGGTGTGCCAAGAGTAAGCGCTCCGCGGCGACGTGCGGGCTTGAGGGGGTTATCCCCTCCACTTTGTCTGGTGCAGACGTTTCTGATGGAAAAGCGGCATAAAGTCTTCAACTTAAAATCGACTAGTAAACATTACGAACCTAGTCTGTTCTTTTGGTGCGAAACAATTCATAATAGGTATGCAATGGTATATAACACACATGTATACAAACACAAACACACACACACACACACACTCACGCACACAAAGAGAGAGAGAAAGAGAGAGAGATATAGACACCACTCGGAAAATGGTTGAAATAGATTCGTAAGACCATAAAATGTCAAAAATTGGTGAAAACTCGATTTTCTTAAATCAGGGTGAAAACAGTATTTTTTCAATTTTATGAGAATTCTACAATTTTAATGGCGAGAAGTTAAATACATTATTTTTCCTTTTAGTTAGGAGCCATATTTAATTGTTTTTAAGTAGCTGTGTATGTGTTTAAGCGTTTTGTGGTTTTTCTTATTAATATGTTATGTCATTTAATCTGTTGTTATTTGTTTTAAAATAAAAGACGTATTTGCTTGTCATCTGTTTATGATAATATTAAAAAGATGTAAAGTTTGTAAAGTTTTAAATTTGGATGTAAGGTATAAATCTGAGGAAGAAATCTCAATAACAGTAATTGAAGTCAGAAAAAACTAGTTATATGGGTTATTGATTGGAATCCGCTGTCTCAACGGCTTAATAATAAGGAAAGAAAATGTATATCAAAAATATTAACCTTTACTAGCGTTACTCATAAATCTACGACATCATATATCTATGTCTAATATTTCAGCCACAGAGATGGTTTTTATTGTAAAAGTGAAAGATATTTACAAATGAAGTTTGGGTATGGTTTTCAATTACGCTCCATGAATTCTTATAAAAACAAATGTTTCCATCCATGTGGTTAAGGTTAGCTTCGGATCAAAGGTGATCAGGTTCGATCCTGATCACAGCCGAATTGGCCAATGAGTGAACTTAAATTAACATTAAGTTGTCGATCGTAGACTTTGTCGTTGCGTTGATGGCTATAATCTTTAATAACCCCCAATCCACACTGGGCCAACTTGGAAGACTTAAAGTTCAAACCCCTCAATTTAAAATAAAAGAACATAGGAGGGTATGGCTTAGCGGTGGGGTAAAAAAAGCCTGACACAACCATAAGTAATATGAAAATTTCACGGACAAAGAGTTTGTTTTTTATAATTTGTTCATTGATGGAGTAGTTAGTTTATTAAATAATATGAAGTGAAAGCAATGAGTTTAATGGGAGAAGAGCGACTCAATGATTACCCGCCAGGATATTTGTGAAAATATAAGCCCGGGGTATATTTGATCAGATTATATTTGGTCAGAGCATAATGTGGAGATTCAATAAAAAAGAATTTTCGTAAATTCACTTTTTGTCAGAGTTAGAGGGGATTGACTTTTGTATGAAAGTTTTTATGGAGCGAGGTATAAATATGGCCTATTCAAAATGTCGAGGCGCGTCTTTCGCAATTAGGCGAAAAGAGGAGTGGGGTTGTAATAAAAATGAGTGTGTGTTTTGTTTCATTTTCTTTGTATGTCCAAAACCAGTCATCAGTTATTATAAAATTGGCAATATGTTATGATCGCAAACAGGAAGGTTTCTGAAAAAAAAAAAAACTAACAACTGTCCCTGATTTCGTAATGCGTATTTGTACTATTAAACTAAAGTATTGAACGATCCTAAAAATTCCTTAATGAATAAGAGACTCCATGAGTATAACAAACTATAAACATATAGCTCCGGCGTCATCTGCGTATTTGTGATATTACAGATTCAAAAAATTGTTTCACTCATAGAAAGCTACATTATATCCAAGTAATACAGCCCAAATTATATGATTATCAGACACAGTTCTGATTTGGTAGTCCCATCCAAATCGTACTATGACCGGCAACGGAATCGAAATTGGTAACGAGGAAAAACAGAATTCAAAATAAGAACCAAAAGAGATTGGAGTTGAGAACGGAACGAATGCCGAAATCAAGTACGGGGCAAATTTTAAAATTAAGAGCATGATCGAAATTGGAATAAAGAACAGTATCGAGATCAGAATTCAGAGCGGGACAAGAATCGTAATCGACTTAGATAGAGACAGAGATCGCAATCAAAAGTGGGACCGCTACCTGAGTCGAGGTGCGATAGATGGGTATCGAACCGGGACCGAGATTAGAACTGACAACGACATATCAATCGGTACCACGATCAAGAGACCTTCATCGGCCTATGGGTGTGATGAAAGATTTCATTCTATGTCCACAAGGTTTTATTAATATAACTCGGAGACCGTTCGAATGATCGAACTGTTACTGGATCATTAAAATTATGAAATTTCCCGTTGATTCTCTCACATCGATAATCTGTTATATTAACACGATGTGTTTCAATTAATAGAGTTCTTTAAATACGCTAAAGTGTAGCACAGAAAATCTCTTGACATCTTATAGAATATAGCATAGCATATTCTATAATATGTCAACAGATTTTCGTCTATGAATATCACCTAATTTTATCAATCGCCAACTTTCGCCGACTCCGCCCGCGTGGCCATAGAACGGATGCCTTTATCTTTTATGTCAACCGATAATGCTGTCAACCATAGCCCTCATCATGGTTTCCGCTCATCTTCAATCCCAGAAAAAACGTCTACTGTCGGTAAATGTTTTATTAAGAACCAATATCGATCCCGCTGTTGGTCCCGATTGCAGTCCCGCTCGCGATTTCCAACACGGACCAGTGTTGATCTTACCTTGGAAATTGCTGTCAGCAGTAAAAAAATCGATATAAAAAAGTAAGGAATTGTTCTATATTCACATTAATGAAGCTGCAAACAAAGCCTAGGGTATTTTGAAACTTGACCAAACAACGTATTTCTATAATAGAAAAAGAATCAGGTAAATCAGATCAATGGTTCTCAGATAATAAGTTATAAGGGCATAAACGGACAGACAGTCAGACAAATAGGCATAGCTTTTTATAAGATATAAGATTAAACTATTGATTTTTATTATTTGGCATAAAATCTTAAGTACGTAAAAAGTGCCTTTACTGACTTACTACTCAAGGGGTGTGTTTTTTCCGACATGATAGACAAACATCACCATGGCTCAGCCAATTTTCACGAAATAGCTGTACCTTAGTATATATAATTTTATTCCGAGAATCAGTCCAACTATTAGTGAAAACTGTATCAAAAATCACTAGAGTAGTTTTTGAGATAAACCTTAACAGACAGAAAAACATCATGGATATGATATGTGAATATTTTGTGCTATTGATCAATGTATCATTTCTTAGGAATCAATGGATATGTGAAGTAGCATAACAAAATATTTTATGTAAATTATGTTTTTATGTACTTTTTATAATAATATAACCTTATGTCTATTTCCAAGAAGATTAGGCAGGGCCTATAGATTTCATGTGGTACGATATTTGCATATCTCTTTGTTTCACTGACATCCATCAATCTTTTCATGCAAGCTCGTCGGTTTTGAGTGTTTAAGATTTGGCCCTTTTAAGGGTTCCGTAGCCAAAGAGATAAAAACGGAACCCTTATAGATTCGTCATGTCCCTCTATCCGTCCGTCCGAATGTCCATATATCACAGGCATTTTTCTTAAAAACTACAACAAGTATATTGATGAAATCTAGAGTATAGATATATTGTACAAGCCGCCATTTAGTTTGGAAGTTAAATAACTATATAAAAATATTTATGTATTTATTTTTATATAACTATAAAATAGTTAAATAGAACTAAAGCTAATAAAGATGTGTAACGAAAATAAGCATAAGATTTTATTGGTTACAAAATATTTTAAATTATTGGTATAAAATTTTGGTACAATTATAGGAAAAAACAGTATGTTTTCGTACATTTCAAACATTTCAATCAGTCTTTACTGGGTCGCGTTTCCTTCATAATTAGAGGGCCGTTAACTTGCATGGGGTAGGTAAAAAAATATTCAAATTTCAGAACTTTGCATTGTCAGTCAAAGGAAATAAATTTCATTTACTATCAGCGCTCTCGCAACTAGTTTCAATACGAAGTCTATAGCGTTAATAGTCGTTGAGAAGTTTGAATACGACATGCACATACTATTTACAAGTAATATTCCAAGTTAATTAGTCACTGTATCTCGCTTTTGTGCCCTCTTTGTTGTGATTAAAATTATATACAATAACATCATATTGTGTAAGTTAACATACCTTTCAACAATAAAAAAAATGTGACTATTATTACAATATACCGCATGTACAATTGTTTGTAGCTAACTGAGTAATATTAACGCGCATAAATCTTGTCTAACTCGAGTACGGTTTGGCATTTAACTAGTTTCTATATACTTAGACTAACTTACGTGTTTGCCGATCTTTCTCGCATGCCGCCATTTTCCAGTCAGGTAGGCAAACCTTTGTAACACCTGTGACAGACTTGAGTTATGACGGAATGACTAACTTATGAATTAGATCCCTTTATCTGTCAAATAAATACAGTTTCTTCTATAAGTCCCCGATTGTCAATTGCACTCCTATTTTATTTAGTAACTATAGCCCGTCTTTATGATATTGAAAATTGAATGTAATCACTAAAAAGATCTTGTACGTTTATTTCGTATGTATTGAGACCAAAAGATATAAGAAGAATTATAATATATTACATTTATTTCGGATTCGGTACAGGTATTTAATTTATATTCTGATATTTAAAGACTCTAGTCGCGACAGCGATCATACGTCTAAGAGTTTGTTGACACACACTGCATTAAAATTATACAGCCAGTTGATGTAAAACGTAGATTCATAAATCTCCAGTCCCAAATCGGCCTTGGAAATGACTTTCTCTTATCAAATTGTCCGCCGACGATGTAATTTCGTCTTTCTTTACTTTAAACATTTGAAGCGTAATGATAAAATTCACGAAATGCCTTAAATTATCCTTAAAGATAACTGGAATAATTTCTTATGTAAATTTATTTTTAATGTAATACTTTTGAAGATAGTTTCAACATTTAAGTACTCGAATATTTATATTAAGAGAAAAAGTTAATCACTTGTATCATAAATTAATAGAAAAATGTTCAAATGATATGCTTATATGACACAATGTCCTGACATAACATTTCAGACACCTTCGAAGGAACCTTTATTTTGTTTTCAAAATGCTAAAGTTTCCCTAAAATAATAACTATGATCTAGTTAATCATGTTACTTTAAATAGAAAACAAAATAAAAAAATCAATGCTATAAACATCTACAAACAATATCTAAGTCGAATCTGCATTAAGTCTATTTAAGCAGTATTTATTGAAAATATACTCAAAAAAATAGAGGTGCCACTTTTTCAAAGACCTAGAAGGTACGTCATTGCTCTTTTTCGGCGCCGTATATTATTATAGAATAAAAGCTCTATTCTAAATGTCAAGACCTTGTCGAAATTGAAGCCGAATATGGCAAGAATAGCTCAATAACGTTACCTCATAAAAGCCGATAAGCCGAGACAATGGAAATAAATTGCTGGAAGACAGTTTTATTTGAACCCTAATAAATTACATTAGTGAGTTCGTAGACGGATATCGGAAACAGCAGTTGGTTTTGGTAGATATCGCTGTGTGGATGAACGAGCGACCTCCACGGCTTAGGTGATTGTCTCTATTCTTTGATTACTAACTATTGTCTTTCGTTCTGTGTGTGTACATTAGTAAGTAAATATTGTTAGAGCTCCTAGGCACAAAAGAGTAATTAGATAAATTTCGACGACGTCTATTTTCCTTCGTGAGGTCAGACAGTTCTGCCGTGACATAACGAAACGATCCATTAGTGTTGTGCTTAGGTTTACGTTGCGTTATCGAGTCCTAGAAAACAAATATATCTGCCTATCTCGTTGGAAACGCCGCATTTACTTAGCTGTATGGTTTTAGCATAGTCGTTCCAAAAACAGTGACCTATGTTAGTACTTTGATAGGCTACTGTGTAAATAATAATAAGAACTTACGATGTAGTGTCAACAGGAGAGTGGTATCTCAATACATTAATTGTTGTGTCAGTATTTTGACCATTACGCGTTGTGTCAGGTTTTTAATCCACAAGAGAAGCATTGCCCTCTCAGAACCTTCATTTCGATCGAGAAAGAATTAAATAATCTGTCTTAAGATCTTCAACCTGGACCATTGCAGTGCAGTTGGCCATTGTTAACGTTTATTGTTATCAAAACTGTGGGTAAATGAGGCGCCAGCGGTTTAACTGAATCAAATCAGACCATTCGCTCCATGTATCAGATGCTCTCTGACGCACGGAGCTAATGATTTGATGCGACTCAAGTTTAAAAACTATTTATTCCATTCATCCTTAGTTAGGATTCGAGTCTTTATCTTTTAGTTAAAAAGAAACGCGGTGACTTCTCTGCTGTCGTTACTCTTATTTATTTATTTGTTCACGGAAAACTTGTAGCTATTATGTATCAAGATAAGTAATTAATTTTATAGATAAAAAATAATACCTTGAGAACAACTTTAAGTGGCTACGAGAATCAAAAAATATATCTGTTAAGATTCGCCTGATCATATAGAGCCGTTTACACGAAAGAGGTCGAGGTCGAAATGAAATGGTGAGTAGTTTATTAAATTGCAGGCTCTATTCAAAATTATTTTGTCGATATTGGGTTGCGCAGTGCTGTGTTTTTTAAAATAAAAGAAGTTTTTAAATGATCTATCTACACGACGCATGAATAAGAATCATATTTAGCAGTTCTGTGCAATTTACAGATTAACTTTAGATACGAAGTAATAACCAGATATCAGTACTATTTCTGCACAAGTATAATGCGGGCATTCAAAGCTTGAATCACTGTGATTCGATTTGAATTCCTAATACCGCACAAATCTCTTTTGAATTCTCCCTATTCGATTGATATAAACATCATACCTGGGGTTCCACAGTTGTGACGAAAATACCAAATGACTGCAGACAAAGGAACAATACAAAATTTTAATAATTTTAATATTGGCGAGATTAGCTGAAAAACGTATAATAAATCCGAGAGCTTTGAATAATTTTTTGGTGATGGGCATCAATATGTGAGTCCAAGAGCAATTTTACGTCCAAAACGATACCCATATTCACAGTTTTGCCAGTCCTTGCTGTGATTTTGTCGTTAAACTTGCAGTTGGCCAAAAACAACTTTTGTTTTCTTGCGAAACTAATACATGAGCATTTGGTTATATTGAGATCAATTTTATTATTAACGCAATATACTGCAAATTAGTCCAAATCCATCTGAAGTTTAAATCTATGTTGAACACTGCTAATACGTTTAAGTATCTTCATATCATCAGTAAAGAGAATGTGTTTGGATTTTCGGAAACAAGAACCAATATCCATAATAAAGAGCGTAATTAGAAGGGGTTCTAAAAGAGAACCCTGAGGTACATCAGTTGTAATAATCATCCAGTTAGATGTGAAACCGTTAAGTACTGTTGATGACGGTTCTCTATATAGAACGAAAACCATCTAAAAGGATTACCATGGGTGCCTGTCGCATCTAACATAATCAGAAATTTAACATGGTCTAAACAGATAAAATGCTTTACGGAAGCCTGATAGACTACGTTAGTTTGATCAACTCTACTAATACCATCCGTATGAGTATATATGAATATTAGTTCATTAGGTTTGTAGTGGTAGATATTTTTTCTAAGAATCGGTGTTGTTCGGGATCGAAAACGTTTTTAGTGATGCATATCAAATATATGCTCGAATATTTTCGCAAAGTTGTAAAGTTGAGAAAGTAATTTTCAATGATAATCTTAATACCTTTTTAAGGACAGGATTAATAAAAGCTGATTTCCATACATTCGATACAATGCCTTAATGAAGGATATTTATACAGTAAAGTGAGCGGTAGGGATAAACTATCAGAACATTTAACAACAAAGTATAGATTTTTTTGGGAATGTACGGCTTTTCCATCATCATCCTTCACGGGTAATGGCTTAGTGAGGAAAAGTAGCATCTATTGAAGCCTCTATCAGAAAACTGCTGTAAGTATTTGTTGTATGTAATCTGGCAAAGGTGTGATTCACTACGGTCATCTTAAGAAGGAAAAGCTTAGTTAAGGGACAGTTAAGAATTTATATTGGTTGACGTCTTTGTAGATCAATTTTCTTATTTTGTTTTTGTGCCTGAGTGTCTGGGATGTATCGTTGTTAATTCGATAAACTAGCACAGTTCATGGCACACGCTGTATGCATTTGTATTTTTTAATGTGAATGTCGCTTTGCTTTATAGTTACTAAACTATAGTCGATTGAATTACTTCGTCAGGTTTGTATTTGTTTAGATATGGCTCGAATTTCTAAACCAATTTCATTGGTCTGAATGGAATAGGTCTCCCTGAATAAGATCTATTCCAATTCTCCACTAAACAAGATAAAACCTTTGTGTTTAGGCTCGTTGGATTGTTCTAGACAATTATTGTACCATAGCTCTAGATGAAGTTCAGGATTTAATGAGGAATTCTAACTTAACAAAATAATTTAGCCTTATTTGAGCTCGTTGCATTTATCTAAAATATAAATGCTCTCGTTTATCGCCAGGGTCTAAGAAGGATTTCGGAAGGTGGTCATAAAAAATTTTCAACTAAAAAAGATAGCGCCCTTGTATTTGGGCTTAATAAATTTATCTTGACAAGTATTATAGTCCTAGGTAATGTCCAGGGTTTATAAGTAATATACAAAAAACAACAAGAACAAATTAACTAAAGAATATAGCCTCATCGTGTTTACGCTCGTATGGTAAAATGTATATAATAAAATGATCTAAAAATATTTTTTAAAAACTAACTTTTATTTATAAACTAAAAAGTACCCGATTTTTAGTTAAATTTTAAAGTAAAAAAACAAGCTTGCATGAAAAAATAGATGGATGTAAGCGAAGCAAGCGAGATACGCAAAGATGACCATGACCATGTGGAAATTTGTAGTTTCTGCCTGCTGTTCTGAAAAATAGGTGTGAATTTACAATATTATTATAACTAAAAGGAAAAAAATAATATTTGTTAGTTCATGAAACTAATTACTAAGGCTGTTACACTTGTGTGAACCCTATCCTTGGTCATTGATTAAAGACGCAGGCAGCGCAGTACGTATTTAATAAAACATATATAAACATATATTTAATTCTTTAATATTTTGTGAAAAGCTCGAAGTTTATGCTAATGATGATAATATATTTATGTTACTTTCGATGCTATCATGGTCAATCGTCTCAAATGATGAAAAATATCATGTATTTTACATTTTTAATGATTTAATAAATATCAAAAGAAAATTCAGAGATTAATTTAATAATAACTGAATTAAAGCACCACACAGCCGTTATGGAAATAATGATTTAATTCAGTCTGCATTGCAAATTAGAGTGCTGCGGAAACTAACCCTAATTTAACTCACTAGTTCAATTCTGAGAATAAACTGCATTGCGCTTCAAATATGAGCTCTAGATTAGAGACACAATAAGTTGGTTCATATTTTGACGTATATAAGGATTTATTGCTTTCTTTGTGATAAATAGTCAAATAAGATTTGTATATTAGATTTAGAGATATACATTATGTGACATTTGTTATTACATTATACATTTTGCAACTTGTTATATATAAGTGGGTAAAGTTATCACATATTCTAGTGTTAGATTTTCTATGATTGTAGTATTCATATTGTTTTTTTGAAAATAAAAAATGTGGGAAATTTTAGATTGGTCAAAAAGTGTCAATGTGTCGTATAAATATCTTAGAGGGTTCGGATTAATTTTATTTATTTCATCGTTCCTGACCATTAATAAGCAGGATAAACTGGTATTTAAATAAACAGTATCCTTGAACAATTGTAAGAAAGTTGGAGACAGCAAAATAAATAGAAGTTTCTTTGTTTTCAGCAAAGAAATCAAATATTATTTTGTATATATAAACAACTATTCTTTATTATCAAATAACCGACGTTACGGCGTATCCATGTCGTTTCCCATTTAAAACACATAAAAAATATTCGAGGAATTCCGAAAAATTTAGTTTTGGTAAGAGACGAGGGTCGAACCCTTTTCCTTTCACATTTAATAGTCGTATTTCACGTATACGAATCCACTCTATATAGAATGTATAAATTTTTATATATATAAAATAAAGCTGAAACGGTATCATAAACGAGAGATATAGAAAAGATCCCTATATTCCGAAATCACACAATTTCTTTGTAAAAGATTATTTTTCGTTTTCGTTTAAATTTAACATTATCTTTGTTTAAATATAGTATAAATGATATAAATGTCATACATCGGCGAAATTAATTTCAGGACGTCTGGCATATGCCGCTTTGTACGTAAAGGTCGAACCACACACGACCGTCACTGTATTCTTATCGCTCTAGGAATTAGGTCGGTTGATCATTGAGTTTTTAAACTTAGTGATCATGGAAGGCTTAAGGAGTTGAAGCATTTCATTCTGAAATAAACAGATTGAAAAAAGGTAAACACCCTTAAAGTTTGATGATAGAAACTCGACACAAAAAGCTACGTAGATGGCTAATGTTGTCTATGATTTATAATTTCACGATAATCTGTTTAGTCGTTACCATTTTAGTCATCACCGTTTTCAGTGTAAAAAGTACTTGAACACTTTTTAAGATGAAAGTTTTTGTCAAGCTTAAAAATATGAACGATCAAAAAAAAAAAACTTTAAAATTTAGACAGTACAAATTTGTATAAATATCTTTAAAAACGATCAGTTGCGATTTTACAAATTAGCGTGTCTAGTTTCTTTAATATACGCTTTTTAAATAGGGATTTAACTATTGGAGACTTTTTAACGTAGACGGTTCTCTATTGAAATAATTAATTGTCACATAGTTAGTCGCGGCAGTGTCTGTCGATGAGCGTTGATCGTACCGATGCCTAAGTAATGGAACAAATTCATGAAAGGAATTTTTGTGATGAATAGATTAAAATAGAACATTAATAATGATCGAAGAGCACAAAAACTTATTTTGTTGCATTTTATTACTTTAAAGTAAAATAGTTAATTATCCGAAGAAATGAAATAAAAGAGAGAAATTTCTGAAATACGGTTGACCCTGCAGACCATCCCTAAAACTTCCCGCTATGATATTTATCGATGTGTTTTTAGCTATTTGATTCATATATATTGTCTACAAAAAATCTTCTATAAATTTTTGAGTTTTTCGAACTCAAAAACTTGAAATATGACCACCTTGCTGGCTATTTCTAAAACTCCTTGCTACTTTCGAGCTCATTAAGTAGCGGTAAATTCTAGAGTTCATCACGCTCAAAAGGTCGATTTTAATGCTTTTTCACGCTTTAAAAGTTCATAAATGTAGATCTAAGCATTATGCGATCTTCGAAGTCTGTATATATTAAAAGTTATTTTTTTAATTTTTCTAGTACGATACCTTTTGAACGTGTTGTTCGATTTTGATGTATTTGCGGCATTCTACAGTATTACAAAATAAAATTTAGGCTATATTACTCGGAAATGAAGTAGGTTTTCATAAGTGGAAGAAGTTTTAAAATCTGTAATAGCACAAATATGCAGATGACGCTATATCGAAATATTTTTAGTCTATTTTACTCAAGAAGTTTCTCATTTATGAAGGAACCTTTAGAATCGATTCCGTAATTTTGCTCAATGGCACGAACATGCAGAGCTAATATTAGCTTCTGAACAAGATGTCGTAGTGTTATTGTGATGGTACCATAATTCGTTTTGATTAGAAGTAAAAGAAACTTTTTTGCATCTATAACTCGTTTCAGTCGATGGATCATAAAAAGAAGAAAATTAAAAGCTTCTGTTTTAAATATCTAATTGTTAGTGTCATTTAATCCTTCATAAGATTCATCTGTCATATCATTTGTATCATATCGAAGATCACTTTTTCAAATACAAAATTTCGTGGGTATTCTTTTTTGATTTCAAAAGCGTCAGGGCAGATATTGCGAAAGGCGAATTTCTTTTAAGGAAATATTATAACCAGTCAGTCTTCTCCTGTCACGGATAACAGTAAAGTAACGGGTAAGATGCGATGTTTAGTTCAGAGAAGTGGTTTGTGAAATTCAGTATACCGGTTATCATCGATGGCACGTGTGTATGGTGGTTCTAGGATTCTTTTTTTTTTCACCGAGAGTGGATGTCTGATATCTGGATGCGCAGACGGCGGTTTGGAAGTGCATAATGTTCTATTGCTGTGGCAGCATCAGCCCGCAACATTTCTGCTAACATATTTGCCTGCACTGTCTACTGCCGAGGTTTCATCACAAATGAGAGACCAAGAACAAATATAGGTGGGAAGTGAATCCAGTTCAATATTCTTAATCAGGTACCTACCTTAATCTCTTTGTACAAAATTTGATTATGAACATCATTAAGTTTGATTATATATCTTTTTTCGGCACTTGTTGTCGGGTGGCACCCATTAATTACACTATAATCATGTACAATGTTTATCATACGTCTCAAATGACAAAACAGTTAGGTAATTTAGACCTAAATTGAACTCTATTATATGTCAGAGATCACATAAAAAACAACCAAACGTCCTGAATCTCATGTCTCGTCGAACATAAATTAAATAGTCTGTATTTCTCTTTATGCTTTTATTTACTTATATTGACAAACTCACTAATAAAAATACAGCTATACATAAGTTATAAAAAACACATACACACATACCAACAAACAGATAAACAGACAGTAGCCTATCATTTATGCAATCACATGTTCTTACTGTCGGTATACAAATTTTCATTAAGAGCAGTGAAACCTTTTTATTTGTTATAGAAAAACGTACAGACAGACAAACAGACAAACCGGAAAACAATGGCCTACCATTTATTGAAACAAATGTTCTTACTGTATACCAATTTTAATCATAGTCGGTCAAGCCGTTCTTACGTTTTAAAAACACACACAGACAATAAAACAACAAACAGTAGCCTATCATGTGCCAACTACATTTTATTATATTGTATACCAATTTTCATTTCGATCGTTCGAGACGTTCTTGAGTTATAAAGAGATATACAGGCAAACAGACAGACAGACAGACAAAGAAGAAAAAAATAGTATAATGTGAATCACTGCATCATAAATGATTAATTATCACTAAATTGAGTGAAAAAATAAATGTGCAGACAGAACCAATAGATTTATATAGTGGTATAGATTGAATGCACTTATTAATTTATAATACGAAGTAAACACTGTTTTAAGTTTGGACGCATTCAAACTACGTCGATAACAAAACAGACACTTTTCGAATATCCCTGACGTTCTAAGCCACCAACTACCAGAGTGCCACTTCTAAAACGTCTAATGAGCTTTGCTTTAATGGATTCATTTTGGCGAAACGCTCAGGCTATTTGGGAACTTGTCAGGCTTTTAACTGTTACCCTGATTTATCGAGGAGCGGAGGGGGATCTTTCACCGTTCAAGGGGACGATTCATAAGATGGATTGCTTTTTAAATTGTTTTAGACTTAAGGCGCTTCAGATTTAGGTGTCGCCATCTATCGGGATTTATCATGTGCTGAATGAAGTCCTCTGTTATTGTCGATGTTTGCGTTTCGCTTGCTTTAATATTTTAAACGTACATTCATTGGCTGTAGAATAGATAGGTTATTAATATAAATAAATAATAAAGGAAAATGTAGAATAAATATGCAAAAAGTGTTCCTTTTTATGAAAACAAAATAATGTCGGCTGCTTTAATTCTCCCTCAATTACCTTCAGAATATTTGTCTTTGAAAATAATATCACTATTACTATTATATCGATCAAATTATTCCTTTTACATAAAATGCATATAATCGATAATGAATTTCAGTAATGATAAATATACCATACTAATAAATTTGAACTTAGAAACTGCTTGGGATTTGAATCAAAGCTGTGGGCGAAGACTTAGTTTTTTTTTTATAGCTGTAGAAGAAAACAAGTACATTAGCATAAAACAATTTAACGAATGACACCGTGGTATTTGTTATTATTTTACTTTAACACTATTTTGATATAATGAAGTTTTCAAATAAGACATCTTATTTCCTGAATTTTTGTGTCTTTACAAATCGTTTCCTTATTTATATAATTCCTGATTAATGTGCTGTGATGAATTCCAAAACGTAATAAGAAAACGTTATTTTATAAAGCATTCAATACCTAATATAATATTTAACTTTGACAAAAGAAAATTATCTCAGTACTTCGTCCGCGAGTTCTTGGGAGCATAAATGGAATAAATTCCTTTATTTTTTAATTGATATAATGATAGTCCCGCTTCCAATCCTGATCGTGATTTTGTTTCGTTTTCTAGTATCGGTTCAGTTTGTAGTTTCGAATCTTTTCCAAATCACGGTATCTATTGCCATCACCTTCTCAATTTCGATTCAGATCTCATTCTAGTTTACAATTCCGTCACCTATATACATTTCGATCTCAGTAAACCTGTCGGTTATCGTTCAGGTTCCGTTTATGGTTCTAATACCGGTATGGTTTATGGTTTGCAGTTCCAATCACTATATGTACAATCTGTATGTTATCTATTCTATTTTAAAACGTCATACGTCAAAAGAACTTACTTACATATACTAACAAAACAACTTTATTTTAACTTGACATTTAAGAGTCGGTTTAAGGAATGATAGTGTGCAAACGAAAGGCTAAGGACACGCAGTCCCGTCCGCTGTCGTCAAAATCAAGATCACAGTTGGTTTACGATAGTCGGACAGAACGCAAGGCCGACCCGCCCTTCGGCAAGATTTGAAGATCGACAAAAATAAGGCTACAACTCGACAGCTGACAAAACCGAAGCTGTACCTATCTTGTTGTTTCATTCGTAATAATTATGCTGTTTTTTTTATGCAGTCAGAAGCTGAGGAAACAATTCCGACGTACGACGCGATTTTGACTGAGGCAAAGAAAAGTATTGACTTTAAAAAAATTTAGTATCGAAGCCATCTAAGAAGGCAGTCTCAGGCGCAAGGAACTTGGGCGATGCCCCGATACTAATAATGAAAAATCACAATATCGATAAAAGGGGAGTAGTTTTTACGAATTTAAACATTACGCATATGATATTAGAAGCGTATATAATTAATGTAAACTGTCTTTATTTCTGGGGTTACTATGTAACTCTAGAAATACGTCATAATATATTTTTTAGAATTAACCTATCATACGGAAGACAGTTTTTGCTTCGCTTCGCTTCGCAGAAGAACGAGCAAGAAACTTAAGGGTAGCTTACTTACAATTTCTTAAAAGTTATAAAAATTACATTACCTACAATACACAGAGCAGTTAAAGTCTGTGGGCATCTATCACTTCAACATATCGAAATTATATAATGTCCTTTTTTGTAAAGGGTTTGTTTAGCAATAACCTTCAATTTATACAAGGGTAAATTTGATATATTTAAAGGTACCGTATTGAACATGCACACACACAGCGCCTTACACAAATTGGTGACTTTACATACTGTACAGGTTTCACGCAATTTGATTTCTTTCTGTTAAGGAATAGTACATTTGCAGTAAATCATTCCTTTTTTTTATCTATAAACTAACAACTTCATGAAATAAAATGTGTTTATTAAATATTTAATATTCAGTCGTTTTTAAATACAAATCTTTTTTAGTTACATTGATGAAGACGAAGTTTAATATATTTTTCGATTTCATCACTTCTTACGATTAAATGTCATTGGTTTGATCAAGTGCATAACTCAGGATTTTCAAATATATTTTTACAGGATTTTTTCTTTCTGCTTCATGCAAAAGTCTATAGTAAATCCGTTTTATTAACAAAGATAGTCGCCAAAAAATACATAAGAAAATAAAAAATAACCATAAAAAATTAGGATAATGAAGTCCTATTCCATATTTTACAACTCCGTTGTCAAGTCTATTAGTACGTGCTTTTTTCAATTTTTTGGATAAATTTCGAAATAAAAACCAAGTACTCACTCGTGTCAGGAAAATCTAGATGCTTTCAAGTCCTTTCCTGTTCTGGAATCGCAGTCTTTTATAATGCAAGAAAGTATTATCGAAGTAATTGCCCGTTACTATCACGCACACGGTCATTATCATATGACATGATGAGAGGCTGGATTTTAAAATAGGCTAGATATTAGTAAGACATCGTTGCTATAGACTTATTTGTTTTACTTAATCGTAGTTTACAATGTGGCGTGCTTGTTTTTCATAAACAAAACTGGACTGATAACCATTGCCAACCGTGGATAATAAAAATGCTGTTAACCTCAACTGACAGTTGGTAGCAGTCAGTGCTTATAACTATCATCCTGAATGACAATGGATCAGTTATTCATAACAGTTATTTATAGCGTATGTTTATAACTAGATGCAATAACTAATGTCATGTAGTAATCGATAATAATTCGAGTAACATATTTTGCCGTAAAATTTACACAAACAATTTTGTAATCTTACGTTACTTTAACTAAAATTTGCACTATTTACGTTGACGATCACAACAGCAGGACTCTTGAATACGACGACTTGTGGCCATGATATACTCATGACAAAAATTTTGTAATATGCCTATTTAATATTATATAAAAATTTATATAGATATAAATAGTTATAAAATAAAAAGAGGTTTTATTAGGGACATTTATTGACCAAAATTGCATGCAAATTAATTTCGAGAAATTCTAGTATAAATATAACAAAATTTAAGAAGTTACAACATGATTTATAAAAATGTAAGTAAAGTGCTCTCTTCTTAAATTTTTATAGTGACTATGTTTATTTATTACTAAAAACTCTTTTAGAGAATTAATTCAAAAAAGGTGGGGTAATATACCCTTTTCTACCGGTTATCTCTTTTTATCTATCACTGTAGTTTCACTTTAGACTTATAAAGAACTCAGTTATATCGGATCGTGAGACATCTTGACGCTGTTGATCAAAATCATTCAATCATTGAATTGATTGAAATGTGGAATGTAATTTTAAAATGACATTGCAAATTTCACTTCGTAGTTGTAAAAATTGCGTTGTTTTAGTTTTTGCAATCTACAACCCACCTTTTTTTTAACAAAATTGAACGTTATGAGTAGTGACGACATTTGAACCCAAGCATCTCATGCATGGCAATGAACTTAAAGTTATTTCATTCATATCCGGGCAAGGGCTAGGGTCGTTTCATCTAACGTGTTGCCATTACATGAAATTTATGCAATTTTCCCTATTAGCTTGGACCAACCAAGTTCCATCTTGAGACTATCCAGTGACTCTATGAGGCCGATAGAAACATTATCATTAAATCGCTTATAAACATTTATATAAAATATTTATCTTCAAAATTGAAAAGAAATTTCTTCATAGATTTTTTCTAGGCAAATTTCTCATCAACAACTTATAATGCGTCCATATCTCCTTCGAATTAATTTCAAAGTACACCGGACAACCAATATCGAACGATATACACAGTTAATACAATGAAATTTATATAGTACGTTTACAGTACAAATACAAGCATATTACAAATTGATGGTTCACGATTCCCGTAAAAACGAACAATGGTTAATATCCATTTCAAATTATTAACAGATTCTAGAAAGCTACAAAACTAAAAGTAAATTGCATAACAGACTGTTTAGTTATAAGTTATGGATACTCTACGAGGTATAAATTAAGTAAACTACTAATTTAAATAAAAACTATGAAACATAAACTAAGAAAGCTCTGTAGAGTCTAAAAACTGAACACAAGCTACGGCTTTACGATTGATTATCCATTAGCTTATAATTGCAAAATAACTGTTTGTTGTTTACTGCTTACTTGTATCGTCTTCTATTATAGAGAGTTGTGCAACTTATATTTTACCTTACTCTTTATTTTTAGCTTATTCTTTTTAATTGCTTTTTATATCGTTAAAGCATATTAAATTTAGATTTCCCGATGTGAATCCGGTACGTAAAGTTGTAAATTAGATCAGTTAGGTATTCATTATCAAAATACAAGGTCATAGGTGTACTTTATTTATTAAAAGGGACTCAAAAGTGCAGCATGATACGGAGATCTCATAAAGTCTTCCAAAACACACTTCACTCTACAACCCTTACTAATATTATAAATGTGAATGTGAGTTTGTTTGTTACGCTTTCACGCAGAAACTACTCAATCGATCATCATGAAACTTTGTAGACATATTTTCAAAGATATTAAGCAGGACACAACATATATTTATTTTTTTATGGAGGCTAAAAAAAATATTTTAGCGGGTTTGATTGTTTGTCAAAAAATTTAAAAATCCACAAACTTAAACGTCATCTAGCATTCCAGTAAGTATATATGTAAATTGAAGTGGCACCAAATGGCACCTGGTGCCACTATTTTAACAGGTGTCGGTAAGGGAAAAAGTGTTATCATACCTCGGATTCCAAATATTCCCATTGACCTTCTATTCCAATTCAAAAAGGTTCAGTTTCCTGTCAAGCTCAGCGTTACTGTTACTATGAACAAAGGACAAGGGCAGACATTACAGGTAGCAGGGGTGCATTTAAAAAAGCCAAACTTCTCTCACAGTCAACTATATGTAGTCTGTTCGCGTGTGTCTAATGCCCAAAATTTACATATTTTTGCACCGAACGAAAAAACTTACAATATAGTACACAAATATATTGTAGAATAATCTCAGAATTTAATTTTTTTAAATTGTTAGAATTTAAAATTATTTATTTTTGTGGTAGTGAAATATATTTTAACTTTCGTTGTAAGAAATTATTTCAATAAAGCAGGTTTTCAGTTTTTGAAACTTCACTGTATGTAGTAATTTTAAAATACTTATGATCCCAGCCAAGCAGTAAAATACAGTTATCATATTAATTCGTTTCTGTTGGAATGTAATGATCTTTGATATTTATTTAAGGGCTTCAATACGAGTAAAGCCGCGGGTAAGAGCTAGTATTTTTAAATAATTCATTGAATCTATTCAAATTTCCGAGCTTTTATATAAACTAAATATGAAAAGAAACATTGTCAAAGAAAGTTCGTAAATATTTTAATGCATCTATTTATCAAAAGTCATATTTATTAATTCTCGTTATGTTCTAATGCAATTTATTTTAGAATTGAGATTTAAAAAAAGCCAAAAACAACTCAATAGCTATATTGAAACATGAACACGCATTATAAAACGTTTAGGAAACTAATGGCACATCTTTTTTAATGTTACTTTTCAATTTACGTATACATACCCGTGATAAATTATCCTTGAAAAGTCTTGAAATGAAAACAAAATCATAAACGTGTAATTCTTAATTGCAAACAAGGTTATAAACACGTCACCTTCGGACTGCTACGTAGAATAGTCCGATCAATAAAAATACACAGATTTTATAAACAAAACACAGTCACATTTCCGGTGTAAAAAATGGGGTATAATTCTGTTATTTAAATATCAGGAGCGTTATTTTGTTTTCTTCTTAACATTCATATTTATTTATTTATCTCAACATATTAAGTATTACTCAATATGATTACATCTATATCAACATTTCATATTTTCTTAATATGTTAAAATAAAGCACCATAATCATATTTCCATGCTTAACTTTACCGTGATAAGACAAAAAAATAATAATTCCACGCATACCATTGATTAAACTTTTTTTACATACCGAATAAAAAAAAATACTATTATTTTGGCTATTAAACGTCAAATTATGCGAAAATTAAGAGGAATGCGTAAGAATAAATTTCGTCGAGGCACTCCATTAGGGCACGAGGTAACTTTATTAGGGCCCGGGAGAGTTTCGTCGGCCATGAACCTTCCTGTGTGAACAAATTTTTCCTAGAAACGAATATTTGAATACAATTATATATATATAGACATTTATATATTTTTCTTTTACTTCGATACTTTACGACGAATGAAAGAATTTTATTAGGGTTCAGCAGTAAGTAACCGAACGCTTTTTTTATGAGTTACAACACAGGGTTGTTTGTGGTAACAAAAAAGCAAATATGAGATTGTATGAGACGTTTTTGGCAAATGAATGTAAAATTTTCTTAACTCATCGAGTATTAATTTATATTTAAGACTCAATTTTCATTCAAGACTTATATTTTAAGAATTCGTAAATATTTATACAAACTGTATGAGTAACTATGAAGTTTGGTAAATTTGGTAAGTTTGAAAAATATAAAAATGAAGTTTGGTAACCTAAAAGCAAACATAAAGTAATATAAATAAACAATAAAAGGTAAAGAGAAAATCAAGTTAATTAAAGTTTTTTTAACGTTGTCTCACACAGAAATTTAATTTACTAATAACTTGAAGCTCATCGCAGTAACTAAATAGCGTACTATTATTATGCTTGTGTGGCGGAGGGCTATAATTTTGTAACTACGTTATTAGAGTTGTATATTGTGAATATAAATAATATTTTGTGTTTAACAAAACTATTAAAAAAGTCAGACGGTAAAGAACTCAATCTCTCTTATTATTTTTTTTATACTATTACCCTTCCTATTGTTTTCGCTTTTACGCTTGCTTAACTTCTCCTTAATCCCCTTCAATATCTCCATATCTCCGGCTTTTTTATACGCACACACTCGCGCGTACGCACGCACTTACACACATATACACGCACATACACACACACGCATATGTATACATTTCAGTCCTTATTACCTACCGCATTCCTTTACCTTTTCAATTCTAGTGGTAAACGGTTTAGCCGTAAACACGTAACAGACACACAGGCATACAGACGGACGGACAGACAACAGACAATGGTTGATTTCCATTTGGCTTACTTTCGCGTTCACGTTATTAGCTTGGACTTAAACAATGAAGTGTTCTATGCTAGTCCAGCGTGGACTGGGGGCTGCTGACGACCGTCGTCACCAAAGAGGTGACAATGTCCGCGAACGTAGATGTCACGTAATCCTCTCTCTGAGGAATATATTATACTATTTAAATTTATTCCGGCTGAAGAGTTTTTGATTAATCCACCTGTTCAGGATTTGATTAGGTATACCCTCTGATTTAAAAGCATTGCAGTGATTACTCGATTACAAACGCTGTTCCATATGACCATATATGAATATTTGTTTCAAACAAATATAAGCATAGAAAAGAAAATAAACAACTAATCAATTATAAAAACCTATTAAATGCCCCGTTAAAGATTAAAAAGCAACATTCTATTTTTTTATATTTAACGACGCATGAAACGATATTTTCACATGAAATACATAAAGTCAAATGACGCATTCCCTTCGGGGCTATGAATATCGACTTGATTTGCATTTCATTACGTATGCAAGTCTAAAATTTAATTAACCGTTCAAATATTACCTGTACCGTTATGATAAAAAGTAAAGATTAACGATGAACTGAATTGTGATATTGTTGGATTATTTAGCGGTAGCGGTTTAGAGGTTAAGAGAATCGCCCTGGGGACTACAAGGCACGCGGTTTCGAGCCTGTCCAAAGGTGACTTGACCAATAACTTTTTGAGTCAATTTAAAACAGTCGCTCCGTGCCTCGGAGAGCACGTTAATCAGAGGGACGTTGCCATAATGATGGCGACGACGACCGTCGGCAGCCCCGACTCACACCGGACCAGAGTGGAGGGCTTAATGTCTGAAATTGAACGATCACGGGATAGTGGATGCTTTGGCAGTGTGGCGACTAAATAAAAAACCCGACAAAAAGTAAAAAAAAATTATGATTGTTGATTCCAGTGTCTGAAATTTTCGGCTAGGATTCGACCTAAGTCTGTAAGCATTTTAACGTATTCATTATAATCTAATTCATGTGTATACGCAAATATCCATTTGACTTCGCTACTTAACAGTGAAGAAAAATATCGTGCGAATATCTGTATGTTAAAGGCCCTGATTTAGTTGAACTTACAAAAGCATGTAAAATTTCCATTACACATGGAATTTGACACGAATATATTAAGTCTGATTCTGTATTAAAATGGATCGGTGTCCTGCAGTGTATGTTAAATGAATTGCACAAGTAACGCATTTTAGCGATCGGAATTAACGTCATTAAATTGCTAATTGAATCAGTCTATCACTAGTGATACAATTACCTATATAATATTTATCTTAGTAGAGGATTAACTCAATATACTTTTAACTATATCAATTTAAGCACTCACTAACGATTGAACCGTTTTAATTACTAGATTTTAGACGTCAATCGTATAAATTATGTCACTATGTATTATTAAACAAAAACTTGTTACTATGTGTTATTATACAAAAACTTCTATGAAGGTTTTGCTACATACTGGAGATAAAAATATATATAGCTGCATAAGCCAATAATGTCGTTACCATTTACGATTGGACATCTGATAGATTTTTTTAGATGTAGAAATAATCATAAACATAAATATCGAAGTAACGTGCTTTGATGTTTTTATTTACATTGTATTTGAAATTTCTTATCATTAAGTTTGATACGGTAATAAATGTGTATATGTATAATAAACCACTGTTGAATTTGTACAATGCACATAAAGTTCCACTCACGGAGATACGAAACAACTCTAAGCAAAAGGCATTAAACCGTAATTCTCAGGGTTGACAACTGTTACACGTACTCATACTCAAAAATAATAAAATGAAATCTCAAATACCTAGATTATAATTAGAACTTTTAATAGTGCTCTTAACTTTTCAAAATGAAACTTTGAGAAATTACAAATTTTCCTAATACCAGTTTCAATATTTAACTATAACTTAATTCCAAACTTTAGGTATTACCCAAAAATTTTAAAAGTAAGCACTTGGACTTACACAGCATATCTACTTGAAAAACAATGTCTTATTAATGTTCTAACGTCAAAATTATGATCATTAGGTACATGACCCACCGCGGTTTATTACCAAGAGTTTTGATTGTGGCACAGATATGGGCCAGGTTCGTTGCTTGTTCAGGCAATATATTTTATAAAATCTTTATATATAATTCTTCTGTACGTGTGTTGACAGTGAACTCCTCATAAACGGCTGAACCGATTTGAATGATTTTTTTTGTGTGTGTTCAAGTGGATTTGAGGATGGTATAGATTTACAAATGGACCTGATAGATGGCGCCGTAGTCGGTATGTCAAACGGCTGGACCGATTGGGATGAAATTTTTTATGTATATTCCAATGGGTCCCTGGATGATTTCAAAACACAACTGGACCCCGTAGGTGGCGCTGCTGTCGGCATATCGCTTAAAGCTTTTCCGGGCAGGACGACGTCTGCCGAGACAGCTAGTATATTATAAATATTTTATAAAATCTATTATATACATTTTAAAAATTGTATTATATAAATTTTACAAAAAATACATAATGTATTTTATAAATTATTTTCACTTGTTGTTCTGAGTATTCATGCTACTGTGTGTTACCGTGTAAACGATAAACAAACTAAAAATTACAATACAGCTGCAGAAGTTGCAATCGAAGTCTAAGTATTTAAGACATGAGATCATTAGAAAAGAAGGCAACCAATTCTTGTTGTGAAATTGTTGTTTGTGAACACTTTTCATGTAAGAACTCAGTGCACATGTCTCCACAGATACTTCACTAATACATGAAATACAGTATACATCATCGCCATAAGTCGAATTGGCATGTTCTAAAATCATTTATGTGAATTTAAAGTCATTCAAAACTCTAAAATAGTAACAGGAATGTGGATTAAGAGTCACGAGCTGTAAAAGCTCGATTTGATTATATTACTGGAGTGTTAAATGTTTTAGGGTTTATGACTTTTATCATAGGTAAAAAAGTTGTCAAGCTTAAAACGTATAACAATTCTACAATGCTGTTAACTAGGGCTTTCATCACTTTAGCGATGCTAATGCAAGACATTACATGTCTTATATTTTCTTCATCACCGGATAACATTTGGTGATTTTTGTCAGATTTATTTTATTGTTTGTTTTTTAATAAAAATGTGTATAAGAATAAAAAAAAATTATTTCTCCGACAAGCATTTATTGTAAGATGCGCTCGCATGCAGTTTCTGTGAGATAGACGAAAATTTGGGGCAACAAAAGTCTAGATCTACTTGTCATTTGTCTTCATCTCATGTTTGTTTTTTCGAAATCAAGAAAGGCTCACAATAATGTAGAATCATTATTGTTTTGTTTGACAACAGTCCGATAATTTGTGACCAAATCAAAGCATGGTATAAGCTTAAAAGTATATTTTCATGGCTTAAAGCGATTACGCCAAATGGTATGTGACAGTAGTGGCGGACGGGGCTCAGCGTGCAAACTTTCTAATCAGAAAATATGTAGTTTAAATTTTGACCGTTAGCGAATTGACCAATGAGGTCTTAACTTCAATTAAACCATTCGCTTCTCTTCTAAGAGAATACTTATGTCCAATCGCTTTCATGTTCCGCATTCGTGACAGCAGTAGTTACCAGCCCCCAACTTGGGAGTGTAGTGTTGCTCGATTCATCGGGCCCATTTTCGTGCTGCAGTCAAGTTGGCTACATCACTATTCTGTGATGTAGCCACTTTTTAGGCCAATTTTCTCTTCTTGAGTTATGTTCTATATGGAAATCAAAATTAGAGTTTATTCCGTAGTAAAATTTCAGACATCAGTTCCAGTGCGTCGATTATCAAATTTATGTGATATTCAAATTCCGCCTTTTAAAAGGAAAGATTACTTAAATATTCAAAATTAACTTAGGGTTAATACAGAAAAACGAATAATACTTTTAAACAAACAAAGCCCAAAAGGTTACAGCGCATTGCACTTTGACTATTAAAGGAAAATACAAACTGTTTCTCTTTTCTGTTGCATGAGTGGACGCGAGTGTGTAAATAAATTCAACTGCCAGCTACAAACGATTTTTAGAATCGTACGAAACTGTGCACGGTTAGTTTGTGAAATGGTTAATATTGGTAGTTTGGGTAAAATTAAAAGCTACATATTATAAAAACCTAAACTTTGCGTGTTTTAAACATTGTTGAAAGAAAAATAAAAATCCGATAGGAGGGTTTGCGCTATCGTATCTAAACCTCACTATAATTCAGCCAAGTCTTCGTTTTTGTAATGTATATATATCTATCTCTTTGTAAGGTAGATACTAGAAGAAGTTTTGTCTCAAATAACTAAGAATATTCACCGGTTCTCTTATTATGAAACTAGATTTACAACCTCCTGAAGTTAAGGCCGTTTTGAAATATCTATGTATATATAATACACACATTATATATAAGAATTGTCTATATATATAATGTGTGTATCTATATCTATATTAACAGATAGTATCTTGATGTATGGGTCTGTTTTACACTAGATCATTATATATAACAACTGCGTTTATAAACTACCGCCTTGCCCTAACCAATCATGAACATGAGCAATACAAGAATAAACTCTTAACAAGTTTTATGAAGAAATAATGATTTTTATTGCAGCAACAAAAAACACCGGACACAGAGCAGATGCTCTTATAAGATTTACGCAACGTTTTATATAGAAAAATACGCAAGTGCAAAGTCAACGCGGACTGCCGCGCACCACAGGTTCGGATCGCGCATGTAGGTATGAAAATGTTGACTCTGCGGCCGGGCGCGACGTGTTCCCAAAGTGAATCACAAAGTTTGTATAGGGATGAACTCATTATTTCGGCGGGGAAAGCGCTGTATTTAGATTATTTGCAGACGATTAAACGCGAAACTCGAGTGTTTATGTTATTGTTGCCTCCACCGCCGTAATTTTTACGGTTGGCCGGCCGCGGGGCGATAAATACCGGCGAAAGTTAAGCCGAAAGCATTTTTCTCGAGGTGGGCGAGTAGTACGGCTTTATTGCGCAACTGTTGAAAGGATTTCGTCAGTTAACACACAAAAGGAGACTAATCATTCTTGGGCGCCTTTAGATCGCCTTTAATCGAGCGTTTACTAAATTAATCGAGTAGAATGAAATATTAAAGAAAGAATGAAAAAATCGGCAAACTGCCTGCCCGGGCCACGCGCAACGCGGGGTTCAGCAGTTCTTCGTTAAAATATGAGGACTTAAAAGGGGACTCTTTATTTGATACTAATTTTCACACAATCAACAATAAGCATTCACCTATTAGGGAGGAGACACTTGATTTACAAATTAGCGCTTTAAAGTGCTAAATAGCGCAAACGGATCTCTAAATTGAAAACTTTTTTGAATAAGCTATGTAACTATATTGCATACCATGGGCTCTCCCATGGTATGGAATAGCACATGTCGTCTCGTCTATACGAGAAAAAAAAATTATCTCCACATTACGTGTAGGTATCCCAAAAACACTTTTTTCAAGATTTTAGTATACCATTTTTTCGGTGTGATTAATATACATACTCATACCAAATTACAGGTCTCTACTACTAAAAGTCTCTGAGCTAAACCACGGACAGACGGACAGACAGAAAAACACAAATGGACAGATGGACAACATGGCTAAGCTATAAGTGTGTTGTTTACGAAACTCTAAAAAAAGAAAGAAATAATCTGTCCTACCAACCACTTATTTTTACAATCTACTTTACACATTACTTATAATTTTTAACTTTATACATATGTTACTAGATAAAAAGGGCTTAATTCGGTATCAGTTGCAGCACCTATAGGACGTAGTAACGCTGGTTTCCGTGAAGTACAAAGTGAATAGTGGTGTGGCCGGTGACACGTATTAATTAGTTAAGTGCCAGTAAATTAGCATAAAACGATACTATACCTAGTTATGGGGATTATAAACGGTCAATCTATCTTTATTGTAAATGATATTAATGCTATCACTATAACTATTATAAATAAACGTCGATAACTATTATAATCATTATATATCTAAGTAACAGATTTTTAATTGAAAGAAGACTTTTTTTATTAAATCTAAAAGAATTTGTTGACAAAGGATTCTTCAATGGCGGCGGCAATTCATTTCAAGACTATATAGTTATTATTTAAATTTATTCAGTTTCATGCGATTTGTATTTAGATTTAAATAATTTAAAGACTTCAAAGCCAGGTTATTTTATATTGGTTATTTTTGTAATGAATATTATGGATTTAAGCACCTATTATATTACTTGACAAACACTTGTTCGCATAAATATAAAAAGCAAAGAGTGGAGAGTGACGTTTAAATTTGCAGTCTGTCTGCTGTCCGTTCCTACTGAAAGGAGTAACATTCAAGTTTCGATTTTCATATTTAATTAATAAACATAGATCTATGACCTATATGAAATACATAGTGCAATATTATAATTGATACGTAATAGACGCGCCTTCTATAACTTCAACCTAATTAATATTTTAAGACACGTAAGTATGATTGTCTTAAAATAAATCTAAGATCTATCCTACATTATGTTATGGCTAGGCCCAACATGAATAAGAAACCAATAATAAACTCACCAACAGTAGTGAATGCGATGTCGAAATAATTTGATAGATGTCTTTATGATTTATCGATAACTAATGGAAATAAAATTAATTTAACCAATGTTTAATTAAATCATTTTGAATTCATAAGTTACAATATATGTCAAAAGTCAAAACCAGCAGGAGGACGTAATATTTTTATTTGTATTTTACATATTTATTTTCACAATGTTTTACCAAATAAATAAAATTTAAAATGCAAATAAGACTTGAGAAATATAGCACAGCAACATTTTGTGGAAATTTTATGATTTTCCTTTGAAAAAAAGCGTATTGATATGGGTGGTTTCAATTTTCTTCACTCTGTTAAAAATCGAAAGAAACAAATAAATACGTCTTTGCTATATATTATTTGTTAGTAACTACTTTTAGAAAAATAACAAAAAAAATTATCGCATACCTATTCATACAAAAAAAAAAAACAGAACTTCACATTTTTTAATACATAATACGAAAAATCGTTAGCTATGGAGTTTGTGTTTCAGTGTTCCGGATAAAATATTGTTTCAAAGGAGACAATAGAAATACATAGTACGGGAGCTAGCAACGTCGGGTAAACAAGAATTTCAGATCAGCTGATTTATTGATATGTCGCCTCTCTTGCTCTTTCGGTTAGGATCTGGGCTGTCTGGCTGGCGGAGCGGTTGCGTTTACCTGTGCGCATCCTATCTGTACAGGTAATGATACTAACTTTTAAAATATTTTTAAGAAGGTTCATTTTTAATATCAAATTTGCAAGAAAATCTCGTAAATATCTCATAAGCAATGTAAACAGATTTATTTCATCATTATAATCGAGCTCGACAAATTTAGACAGATACATCGAACTCTCTGAGATCTTAAAGTAAATCAATGAACTGCAAACAATTCTTTACTGTAAACGGTTGAACGGCCAATTACTTTTTTCTAGATCAGAATTTAGTTCAGCGTCACAATTATCGATCCCATTTCAGAAAAGACAGGGCCATCCTTCTGAAGCTACCTGCGAAAGCCATTACGCTCAGTCATTCCAGGGATTTCCATGTAAACGACCGAATTACCTACAAAATTACCTACAAAATGGAACACAAACTATAACGAGTAACGTTGTAAGGTTGAACGCAGAACGTGCATCTCGGGAGATTGTTCCAGTGAATAACACACCCTTGAAGGTTTATACAAGACAAGAGAATCATATGTATAAGCTCGTGAGAAATATACTAAGGCTGCAATGAGCTAAGTGGGCAATGGGTAAATTAATATAATTTAATTGTATATCAACGTAGTTGCAACTTTATCGCTTTCATAAAATCATACGAGCTAGATATTTGAAAAAAAAATAGTTCATTGAAGTAACCGAAAGAGGTGTTTTATTAAAATTTAAAAAAATAGTATACTGCATTCGCTAGTGATACTGGTACCAAATTTCATAAAAATAGCTTACTTTAGTCAATATTATTTTTGGAGTTTACTCCTTAAGAATCGATTTTCATATAAGGCGCCCGGTATGAGAAAAATTTGAGGAGTAAAATCTACTGATAAATCCGCGTTACGTTTTTGGTGCGCAACTTATTGGCGCACCTTTCACTTTTCAATCCGTGTATGTGTGTACTTGTATACTTGTCTGTATACTTGTGTGTAGCCAACGCAGCGAGGCAGCTGACGCATATATTGTGTGTATACCTATATATATTATAAAAGTATACTGTTCAACGTTTACAAACGATATATATATATAGTGTATCAGTTATACAATTCTAATACGGATCGTCACCACTGTTTTGTTTGTGTTTTAAAGAGTTCTTTTACAATGTAAATATTTATTATTAACATTTGATTTATTACTATTATTATTAATAATTACTATTGTTATCGTTAATTTTTATATGCATTATTATTATATTTGGTGAAGTGCAATTGATATAAACTATGGAAGAAAGTGGTGTAGATAATAATGCTGGAATATCAAATGAACACGTGGTTTTCTTAAATTTTTAGTCAAAACGAAATTTTTCAGTTAAATAAACTCTTTTTGCGTATGTTTAGACAATCGTACTTAAGGAGTAAACTCCAGTCGTGCGTCGGAGCTGACACACATTTTTTTTTAGTTTGTATAATATTTTTTTTTTCGTTTCTCTCGTCTTTATACTTGTCGAGATCCTTGGATATGGGTTCCGCGGGCGGGCAACCATATTATTTGTTTTTCCTTTGTACAATAAATATTTTTTACAGTGATAAGTGTTTATGTGGGTTTCATACTAAATTTCTTACATTTCGGTGGAAAATGTTTTGGGGTTTGGCAGGAGTTTATTTTTTATTTTTCTACTTGAGTTATTTTTTTTTCTGTATACGTTCAGAATATGACGTATAAAAAATATTTGTCTGTTTTGAAAGCCAAAGCGGCATGGCTTGAGAGTGCTGCGGGTTTAATAAATTCCGAAAATGAAAATAGGTTGCGAGTATGCTTCGATGTTTTCCCGGAGTATCGAACCCAATTCGTGGAAGCATATGAGGCGTTGTTGGCGACTTTGGATGATTCCAAACCGGAACAGGTAGCGGTTCTGGCCAAAGTGGATGCGGCCTTTATCCGAATTTCCGGATTCGATCAAATTGGCCTTCGACGATTTAGGTCGATTTAGATGCGAAAATGAATCGGAACGTATAGCAAGGCGCGTTTCGAGCTCGGCCAGCTCGAAACTGGCCGATCAATCAGCCCTTTTCTGATAGTTACCAAGTCACTGGAGAGATTGGGACTTCCGGCTGGAGAGTGGCCGTACCTACTTTTCCACATAGAGACGGCTAAACTTCCCCTCGAGTTGAAAACACGGTTCTAGAAAATATACGACTGCAAATGCTGCCAACCTTCGCCCAGCTTGTGGAGCTTTTCGAAGAGGAATGTCGGCTACTCAACAACATTCTGCGGAATGTGCGGGAATCGAGCGGCAATGTGGGTCGTCGGGTGATATCCGACCAGCGGATAGGTGGTAGTGGCCACAGGATTAAAACCTCTCCACCATTGTGGTGGGAATCAAACCCAAAACCACGTCCGGTTTAAGCGGCCGAGCGGGACCAGTGATGGTGCCCTTTTTGTGAAACGGGCGATTATGAATTGACCTCATGCGGACGGTTTTGTAATATAAATTGAGATAAGCGTCACACTATACTGATTGTGTCACACTTGCCTCGGAGCACATTATACGCGGGAATATGATAAGATGTGGTCCTGTAAGTTCTGCGACAGGACTTCGCACCACTTTTTTCTATATTTTATTGCGCCTTCGGCCAGGCAGACAGAGCACACGGTGAGCCCTCTTAGGCAGTTCTGCGGGCCGGCACACCCCGGAGATGGGGTGGCGATGACACCCGTATGAGAAGCAACTCTCCTTGGAACGGAGTACGCAGTAGTCACCAGGTGGGCTTAAGGTCATTCAGACCCCGAAAGTCGAATATCGAGATCAGGGACTGGCTTGGCGGTACACAATTGGAACCCTCAGAGGCTCCATACTTCCCCTCCGGAACTCCTCTCGACGGTCTTCAGCGTACCGCAACGGAATTAGCTTGCGGTGTGGGAACCACCTCCAGCTGGGAAGGTGGACGAGGTACTTCTATCTTCAGCAGCTGTAGCGGTGCGGAATTCAGCGGGTCATTTCATTGCGCCGCGGGCTTTATTTGTTCGTGTGCTCAGAGCTGTCTTATCCCTATGAGTTTGGCACACTGTTTTGAATTAGATATTTCTAACCTTGACAATGACTACGGTGATTTTTTTACGGATTTTTTGGATATCATTCAACGCGGAACTTGAATGAAAATCTCCTTCGAAACGCGTTGGCGTTACGGTTAGCGGATTCCGAGTTTTATAAATTGGTTCCCAACGATCTTTTATTAGGAGCGGAGGTAGTAGGTATTATCCTGTGGGGCGGCAAAATTAGTTTACGACCAGAGGGCCTAATTACGTGGGACACGATATTCGGCCACATTATTATAGATCCAATACATAATCGGGTCGCGGATCCTTCGCGGGGTGCGGTAGTTTTTCTCTCTAGTGCGATTAAGAAATTTTGACGGGTTAGGAAAACTCGAAGATTGCTCACAGATCACCTATCGGCGGAAGAGCATACCAACACTCTACACTTCTGGATAAGGCGGGTTCAGTCAACTCATTTTGAGGCAGAGCTAAACATATTGAAAAGTGATAAAATGATCCGTAATTCCTTAAAGCGGCTTAATTTGTTTTTAAATAAAGAGGTTCTAATTCGAGTAGACTGGCGGTTACGGAACGAGGACCTGCCTTACGAGGCTAGGCATCCGTTATTACTAGCTAAGCGGGATCTATTAGTGGATTTAATAATCAAACATCATCATTTGAAAAATTCACTCGGACGCTAATACTCTATTAACAATACTTCAGTGGAAATTTTTGATAACGACGGTGCGATAAGTGGTGGTATCGTGAAGTATCTATTTCGTTGCATTCCGTGGTGGCGATTAAAACCTGAAACCTCTCAACCCACGATGGGAGATTTGCCTAAAGATCAGGTTTCTACACCCATTCGTTGGTGTGGGTACAGATTTTATGGGTCCATTTTATATTAAAACTCTAAACTTGCGGAATCCTAAAATACTAAAAGCATACTTATGTATTTTCGTTTGACTTGCAACCAAAGCGGTTCATTTGGAGATGGTGTCAAACCTCTCCACACCACCACCTCTGAACGCATTAAAGCAGTTTACTTCGCAGTGCAGGTTACCTACATTGATTCGTTCGAACTGCGGAATCAATTACGTAGGCGTGGATAATAACTTGCGGGAAAATCAATCTGTTATAGGTCACGAACTTTCAAAACAGAGTAAAACCTGAATATTCGATCCACTTTCAATTATAAAGAATAAAAGTAATATATATCAATTGTATAAAAAAAAAATTTACAAATTACATTTCAGACTAAGAATATAAAGACCCTGGAATGATTATTATCGGGCAACAAATTCAGTATACTATTCCACGTGAAAAAGTAAAGGAGATTCCTGGCCATTTCATTAACCATCAATTAATTCACTAAAAACCGCATTCAAAAACCTATTTATATAATTATAATATTTGAAGAAATTCAAAATGTAACAAACAAGTTTTTTTTGGACTTAATTCCAGCTAAAGCAAGGCAACAGAAAATATTTATACTTTATAAATATGAATATGAAACGTTAAATACTGAGTCACAAAGGAGATCTTCGTGTTCTAAGAAAACGCAGCTGTGTCTTGTTATGTCTACTTATCTTTTGTCAAAAACAACTAATAAGTTGTTTTTGGGGTCTGTTTAAACAATAATTTAAATAGGTTTTGGAAGGCGGTTGTTTTCATTGTGAGCAATAACGAATTCGAGCTTGAAAAGCAAGAATACATTAACGCTCACATTTTCGAGCTCAAAATTTTTAACGTTCGTTTAAAATTATTAGAGATATAAAAATGACTATTATTGTTTTTAGAAGATTTTTTTTTTAAAAGAAAGGACAGATTCGAATAGAACTTACGGTGTTCGACAGTTGTATTTTGCCTAAAGAGATATTTTTAAAATTGGTTGGTTAGGAAATATAAAAATTATTTTGGAAAATAAAATATCTTCATATTTATTTTATAAACATAAGTCTCGTTTGATAGAATTTTTGAGCAAAAAAATTAATTATGTTTTAAAAAATCTGAAAAATATTATAAAAAAAATATTTTGAAAATTCATTCTCCAGTATGAAAATTTATTCTCTAAAAGAAATGAACCAATCAAGTAAACGCATTGACCGCAGTTTTCTTAGGAATGACATTGATTAGATTTTGGAATCGATCGGTTCAAATGTTTAAAAATTATTGGAATAAAACATTTATATAAATTTTTTTTGCTTTTCTCAAAATCTATCGAATGGTTCAATGTCGATTTTTCAGAAAATCTAAGTTCATTCCAGTCCTTTTGAATTTCGCAAGCACAATTTCAATTAGACCTCAAATTCTACGACTTCAAAACGTCGATATGTGATGTAATTTAAATTTTCGAAAATCAGTATCACAATAATAACCGCTTCAGTTATAAAGTTAAATCATAAAATATAATAATATTTGTATTTTATGATTTTATTATTCAATTATTTTTCTGATCTTGGTAATAAACAAAAAAATCTAGATATATTTTATACGACAATGTTTAACAACGCAATTGACTATAATCTTCTTCAAGATCACAACAACACACGTAAGATCGTTCAAAAAAATAAAAAATTCTTCATTTTTCTTGATATGTTTCCGTCAATTTTTCGATAAATAATAGAGAAAAATTTTTTCGCAAAAGAAAACTCTAATCTGAGTAAAGTTCTACATTCCGATGCGACTTAAATTAAAAATTGAACTTAGTCTGCGAAACGTAAAATCACGAAAACCATCAAGGGAGAATGTTCGAGTCTGGGCGCTCTTTCGATCGGGCGAATCGAATATTGAGTTTAATCGTAAGATTGGAGATTAGAACGGATCGTGTTTCAGATATACCGATAGACGGATGGAAAACCATTACGCACATCACTAGCGATCCGTTTTTGTCGTGGTAGAACCAATTCGTGTTCGTGAGATTCAAAAGCGAGTGAATATACACGACTTATTTACTAAGAAATTGTTTTAAGGCCTCTAAACTCTCACACGTTTGAGATATTCTGATTTTTATATTTAATCAATAATAATTTAATTATAGATTTTGAAATACAATTTTAATGGAAAATAAAAATCAATGGTCGCTCTCTTTTGATCAGCTGAAAACTTAGTTATGGTTATCATAAAAATTAAGGTAATATCAGGTTTTAGACCAATCGCAAATAACACACAATTACCTAGTAATAACAGTTCAAAGCTGACTTAAGATTCTGCAAGTAACTTAGTTACGTATAATTTTTAAAAAATAATTGAAAAAAGACTAAATAAATGATTTGGAATTTTCATAAAAAATTAGTACTTGATTATTTTTATTTGTACGAAAAATTGCAGGTAATGAAGCGTTAGTGTTTGCCAGCAAAATGTGTCAATAAAAAGCTTGAAATATCGTCTATTTGGTATTAACTAAATAACTAAATATAAACCAATAGAAGGAACTTTAAGAACAGTTTAATTTTCTATGGCTTACACCAAATAATTACCATTTCAAGTTAAATACTAAAACTGTCCATTCCAACAAAGGGGTTTGCTGACTGAACAACGGTAATCGCCGAGACAAATATCCGTGTCCGGAAAACAAGCAAGGTCAGTAAAGGACGAAACGACTGAAATCTATCCTATTAACTCTACTACGCAGCGACTGAACTTGTCATCCTGCTTATCGATCCTAAGAACGGGACTGGGAACGCTTAGGACGGCGCCGGAACGCCGAAGCGCTTCCAGCTGCATGCTCCATACAAAACAGTGGGAAAACACGTAAATCGCTTCGCGAATAGTTCCCGAATGAAATTCATTCAATATGATTAATATTTCTAACACAGAGTATTACAGTTATACTTGAGAATTAAATTTTACTAGATTAATAATTAATTTGATAACATGTAATAAACTAAGTAATAAACTTAATAAAATATATTAATGACGCAATAAAAAGTTTTCGATTCAAAGAAGTGATATAATTTACTTCTCGCCTTTACAACTTGTAGCTAACTTTTTCAGGTATCCCTAGTCATTAGATTATATGATAATCGGACCAATTACATTCGTGGTTGGATTATCTAATGAATAATAAATTGCTTAATTAATTTGTATAGTTGGCAATTTATTATATATTATGAGAATCACAACTGTGATTCTCATAATGTATAATAATGTGAGAATTTGATACTACGCAGAATTGGTGATTCTGTGTGTCGGATGCAAAGAACGGGTCGTGTATTGTATTTGACACTTGACATTATATTAGAATCAACGAGGCCTATATGTGGTGGGAGTAAAAAATTGTTATTGACAGCGCGACAACATTATGACAATAATATTTATAAATTTTAATTAAAACTTAACCTTGGTTAATAACTGTGAATAAATTTTATAGATTTAAGTTGAGATTTTACAATTAACTAATTTTATTATACGAAAATATTTCAAATGCTTCCATCAGCAAAAGAGATGAATACTAAAAATATATATGTCGGATCATCGACAAATTGAGACAACGCTCTCTGAAGTACGTTCGCCATGTTTTCACAGGAATTGTCCATTTTGGATACACTCGTGGTACCGGATACAAAATAATATCAACAAAATGTGGTTAAGTCACTCATTTTGTTAATTCATGAGACCAATAACCAAAACACTGCACGCTTGCAATACACAAAAAGGATTTAACTGACAATGGGCCTGCACACGTATACTACGCCTCGGTCGGCAGCGATAACAAGAGTGACGTCAACCCACTGGCGTCAATAACTTCTACAACCCCATTTAGTATTGCCCGCTCTAAAGTTAAAATATTAATTGTATACACACAAAAATAGCATTAAATAATGAACGATTCATTAATAGAATTAAAGTAATCACAAATTGAGTATTAGCAGTGAAATTAAATTAGGTATCTTGTGCAGAAAAACATTTAAAATAAATGCGCGCCGTTATATATATACTGCGTACTCTAAAATGATCTACCTATTTTTCATAAGAGAAAATATCGAAATTTTAAAAGCCTGCAGTTATATCGCGTGGGACAAGGATACGTAAACAAAAAAAAAGAGGAGTAATGTTTCCAAAGGCCGCGCGCGCCGCAGGCCGGGGCCCGCTCGCGTTTAAAATCCGAAATCTACTCAATACTTTTATCTCCCGACGTAATGCGCAATTTGCGAAATGACAAATGGGAAAAGTGTTTACGTCCCGAACGCAAACGGCTCACAGGATCCTTGAATAATTGAGCGCGCGTTTCGAATACAATTTCGGTTCCCGAGAGTGACGGCCGCGGCGCCGGCGCCAGCGTCGGCGGCGGCCCGGGTGCTCCAGCGTGAGCTCCGTGTCAAGAGGTTTTTGTGCTAGTAACGTGTTTTATGTGCTATCGATTCTAAAGTAACACGCTTGCCTGCGACATGCTGTAACATGCAACATGCAACTTACTGCTGACCGACGGATATGAATTCGAAATCTCGAATCAACATTCAAACCGCTGGATGAGGGTTTGTAATAGAAGAACAAATTCGAATTCAGCGATGGGTTGCAGGCTGTATGTTACTACATGTTGCAGGCAAGCATCTAATAATGAATTTCCGCGAAGTAACACCATAATCAATAGAGTTTCTAAAGAAACAGCCGAGCACGGGTCAAATTCGATTGTGTAGTTTAGTATCCCATTTTCATTTCTTAATCTGGATCCACATGAAATTCAATTTTTTCAGCTCATGTTTCTCAGACAAACTTTTTCTAACAAAAAGTGCAGACGTCAAGTTTGTATTATGCAGAATCGTCTCTACTATTTTATATTTTGTTACAAAAAATTGTTGTATACGAAATTATGTGATTGTGTCAATTTAATTAAAACTAGAGGTGTTGTGGGACAGCCGGTTGGAACGAACTTCCGTTCGCTTTATATTGTGTTATACCAGATAACAGAAAGAGTAAAAGAAATTAACAACTTTTAAGAGTAATAAAACGAAAAATACAAAATTATTAGGAAATAATCTTAAGGAAAATATTATTATTTAAAACGATATCTTAAGGAAAATATGCATTTACGTAAAATTTGATATAACACAAATAAAATTGTGAGTTATAAGTTATATAAAAAAAGCACTAAATAAAGTACTAAACAGCGCAATCTTTTTTTTATTAAAACTTAACAGAAAGTCCGTCAAGCTCTGTAATTATGTCATTTTTGAAATCGATAATAGATATTGCTTTTATTTGTATAAAACGAATTTATTAAGAGCTCGAAATTAAAAACTCCATATCCAGAACCGAATAAATATCGAAAAATAATCATAGAGAAATTACTCACTGACATTATTAATCATAACAAATACATATAACATGATAATAGATAGCTTTTTGGAAAAAAAACAACAATTTTACCAAAAGTTTAAAAAGCGTGATTAGCGCCGAACCGTGAGCGGCTGTCGCTATACTTATTATATAGCATCTGTAAGAGAAAAGGAGAAAGTAGCTGAGAGTCAATGAAGAGGGCATAATACTTTTTCCTTACGTGGCAATTTCTGCCAACTATAATACCTTCCGCAAGCAACGTTAAGGAACTTCGTTCCAACAATATAAAAAGTGTGGCAAGGGGTAATAATTCGTTATAAGAATCCAAATTAATTCTAAAATAATTTCGAACATATTTTATTCAATTGTTTAATGAATTAGTATCTTTTTTAATTAGTAACTCTCAATGACCATTCTTTGGTCGATTAACTTTATTTAGTAGGTTTTAATAAAATAATAAGCACGACTAAAAGGAGTAAATTATAAAAAAATGGATATTTTTTAATACCTATCTACCATGTAGGCGTATTAAAAGGTGTCTATTCTGTAGCTATCACACACAATAATATACAATTTTACAATGACTTGTTTTTACTAAAATTTTGTAAAGGACTTGTATAGAACTCAAGGAGACGTAATAAGGCTGAAATACATAACATTAGAAAAATAGATAATGAGAATACAAAAGGAGAAACTGACTCACCGATTGGTGGTCATATAAACACAACCGCTAGAGTTGGCAAATTGAAATTTTGCGTGAAGTTTAGTTTAATAACAAGTTTGAAACTAGACAAGCTTTTTGTAAATCCTACCCTTAAGGCGATGAAACTTTGTATAAAAGTACCGTTAGTTTTGAAATTAGAGTCATGAAAGTTGATAATTCGACTTATATTTTTTTCAAACTATAAATCGAAGTACAAATTTTAATTTCATCGAGTAAATATTTATTGTACTTTTCATTTTCTAAAATATAACTCTTAAATGCATAGAGATTTCGCACATGATAAACAAAACTCGCCAAACATTATATATAATGGGATTATTATTTTAATTAAAGTTCCTTTCAGACTATTTTTAGATTTTAAAGCTTATAGATATATAGACGAATGATACATTCGATAAAACGAATCGATAGGAATCTAGAACAAATAAAAAAAAATTTGGATTGAAAACGAGATCGAAGTATCGTCCGAAAGTGGAGCCGGAATCAAAATTGAGAATAAGACCGAGTTCGTAATCATAATTGACAGAAAGACTGCTGGACATAAAGATGGGATTGATGTATGTACGTTGATGACAATATATGTACACGCAAACGAAACAGCAGGCGAAAGATAGTATCCGCCCGCTTTGTTCTAATATTAAGCGTGTGTACTCGATGCATAGATAGATGCAATTATATAGTAGACAGTATTCGTTTGGTTTCGCGTTGTTATTCATCATTTTACAGTGGCTAAATTTATTTAAATTTTTATATAATTAACTTCTGTGGGAGTAAATTAAGAACTACAATGCTGTAATTCTGTATAAATTTTGGGACTTCTGATAAAAAAACTGCGACAAGTAGTTTTGACAGTCCTTTTTTGATGTTAACGAACACTACCAAAAAAAATTTAAAGAGGCTGAAACAGGTGAAAATCAGGAGGTGCAAGGTCAGGGTTATATGGTGGAGGAATTAATACTTTTCAACTAAACTCTCTCACTATTTGCTGACTGGCTAAAGATGTGTGAAGTTTGGTGTTATCATGGTGAAAAACCACATTCTACCTTTTCATCAATTGTGGGCGTCTTTTTCTCTACTCTTTGCTTAAATTTCATAAGTTGTTGGTAATAGAGATTCTAATTGATGGTTTTTCTCGGCGTTAAAAGCTCATAATGAGTAATGCCCTTCCGATCCTACCGTACACATTGCATCAAGTTTTTGCGAATTAATCCAGGTTTCGCTATAATCTGTCGAACTTCTTTGCCATTTGAATATGACCTTTATCGCTTTTTCTTGTCATAATTAATCCCATTTTCATCACCAGCGATTATTCTTTTCAAAAACTGTTCGGTTTCATCATGTTTCAATGGAGAATCGCAAACGAGTACACGATTCATTAGATTTCTTCAGTAAGCTCATATGAGACCCCAACTATCGACTTTTTTATATATACAGCATTTTTCAAATGGGTCAAAATGGTCGTTTTATGGTCAATTCTCAGCTCTTCAGCTACGTCGTAAGAACTAATACGCCGATCTTGCTCTACTTTTTCCAAAATGGCATCGACTTTATCGAATTCTCTCGTCGAACTGACACAACAGTTCGACGAGAGCGAAATTCGTTTTTTATATTAAAATTACCGGACTGAAAATGCTTGTACTATTTTTGTGTTACTTTTACCTACATTGAAATTAGGTCTATAATGTCGCAAATGATTTTCGCGGCTAGTATAGAATTTTTCTCTTTTTTTTTGTAATAAAACTTTAAAATGTATTGAATTTCTACATTAGATTCATTCATTTGGTGGACAGAAAAACAATAGAAAAATGGTGGGACACCGTTTTCGCATTGCGTTTCATCTTTTTACAAATTGTGATCTACTTAAGGGTATCAAAACTAGCCAAATACAAACAGTGCAACCAAAGAGATCTTACTGCGCCTTTTTACTTATAGAATACGAAAAAACTTTTCCCCCGACCTAATACCCATAGAGAAGTTTTCAATAACGAACTAAAATTTTGTACTGTGAAAAAAAGCACATTTGGTTTTACTGTCTAGTCCAATTTGTTTCTAGTACTAAATAATGCAGACTTATTTAACTCCAAACGTTTCTCTCAGTGGAGTACCGGTATCTTTTTCATATTATTTAGTGGAACCATGGATACTCTTCAAAATTATCATAAATTGTGACTACAGTGTTAACAATACCAAGAGCTAGTATGTTGACTTCAATAAAATAGAAACACAAAACTTAAATTACCAAGACACATATATTTCACATATAACTATATGTATAGTTTAAATACATGTACAAATAACAAAGGACAAGTTTGTAAGTGAAAAATAGATGGAAATAAAATCTTGAGATTAACAAAATATTTCTTTATTCATCAGGATTTAGAAATAAAAAGGTACAATGCAAGTCAAGAATGTACCTGGCTGTGTTGTTCGAAAATGTATCAGATGGTACATCGAGTGCACATCAAAGTTAACACTTGTGGTTCACAGTAGATTCTATGGCAAATGAGACAAAACCGGTACTTAATAGAAGCGTGCAACATACTTTCAGTTGTGCCCTAGATGCCATGTACACGTTGACCAAATATATTCGTAGATTAAGGCTCGTCCTAAAATATGGGTACTAGGCGCTTAAAGTATAGAATTTCACGTTCACTATATATAACCTTCTATGTGAAATCACTAATCAAATCTACGTTTATTAGGTCAAATTTGTCAATTTGATCATTAGAAATTGGACAGCTTTGCCTCAAGAGAATTCAATTTATTAATGTCGACCTTAGGAGGCATCCTAAAACAAAAATTTACCTAACGTGTTGTTGATTAAATGCTGAAATCCAAAATTGTAAAAAAATATTGATGTATGGCCTCGATCTACAGTTTTAACAAAATATAGTACAGCTACACACGCCCATCTCCAGTCATAAATGTATTGTAATTGTGAAAGAAAATAAAAAATAAACGAAATTAATTGACAGTGCTGCATAAGTTCATTCTATCTCCCTTCAGTACTTCATAGTCCGCACTTTGTAGTCTTTACGTAGATAGTTTAAAGCACTCGTTACTTCTACTATGTACATAAATATTTATCTCAAGCCAAACATACTTTTATAATATTTTTTCATATCATAGCAGTAATGTCGGATTTTAATCAGTCCGCAAAATTCTGCTGTCAACACAAATTTACTAACAAATTTATTTGCAGTGGCAAAGGGTAAATTGTTTGCACTGCCGTAAATCTCCGACAACAAAAACGTTACCACAATAGTTGCATTCATTTATCATTTTTTTGTGATTCGAACACCAAAAATTTTACAAGGTTTTATTGGGCCATAATTTTTTTTAGTGTTTGAAAGCTCCCTAGCCTAGTTGAATTCTTTGTGTCATTTCCTTGACAAAGTAGGTTCTGCTAAACCGGATAATTTGTCATTAGTGCACGTATAAGTTAATAACTTCGATTGGAGCTTTCGCAACTTTCACTGCAAAGCCTAAAATATCACCATTTTTAATAATTTACGACCTACCCATGTTCATTTTTAAGTTTACATATTATAGTGTTTTACTAAGGTGTCTGAACTAGGGGCCTCCGTCGTTGAGTGATTCTACCATCATGATGATAGCGTGCACAAAAATTTTAAGCAGGGTACATACAGATCTTTCTGAAAAATTCATCTAATAGAAAAAAAGTTTTCATAAGCAAGTAAGTTAAATAAAATTTAAGTCCTTTAAATTTGTTTAACGACTATGACATCGTTTAAAACATTGTTTATAATCTCGCAAAACACGCTCCTGTAATAGTGTTGAACATTATCAATGTCTCATTTTCTTAAAGGTAGGTCGCAATAGGATTTCAAAACACAGTTATAGTTGATATCAAATTTATTTTTATACAAGTCCACAAAATTTCAAACTCTTTGATTTTTCGCACACAGTAAACAATGTTATTAGTTTTTATCTGTAATATTTTATATGAAATGTCTGTATCTGAAAATATTTCTGTAAACGTAACAAAAAGAAATAAATTTCAAATTGCTTTTCCTTCGCAATCAATTTAACCATATCTTCAAGAATTAACAACAACGGCAGATTTTAATTCATGCTCCCACATTGAATCAACAGGCATATTCTTCTTTTTTTCACAGTAAATTTACTAAATAATTACATAAAGGCAGTCAATTGCTTACACTAAGGAAAACAATGATAATAAAACGGTGAAAAAACACTCTGTAATTACGATACGGAGGGGATAGAGGCTCTGCTTCCCAAACCTAAACATGCGTATACATTTCCATTCATGGTGTCACACTTTTTATGCGTTTATATGCTGACTACACAAGCACTATTAACACGAAATTCAAACACAGACTCGTGCTTTCGGTAGCAGGTAGCGTTGGTACACCCTACCTGTGGCGTCTGTGATGAATTGCCGCGTTTTTGGTGCAAGTTAGTTATCAAAAACACTAATAGATTACGCGACACCCTTAACGCCATAAAAACAAATATTTAACAGTACAATTTTTTAGGAGTTATAGTTATTTGTCATTTAGGGGCATGTTGTATGGAAATACAAGGTATCCAAATCTTTTTTGCATATACTAGCCGCACGCTCTTGAATTATGACTATGTATGTCTTCAGCAAATTGAAAGCGTGTGATGTATTTGGCAATGATATTGATCTTGTATCCATTGAAATTAAACATAAAAGCTTGAAAAATCCGGTCCAATGTTGTCGTGAAAATTTTCGGAGATATGATATCTCCCTGTTTCACTCCTCAGAAATCGGTTAGATCTTGTTATTTCAATCTGTATTTGGTTAGTGTCATTGCTGTACATACTATTTGCTCCATTCAACTTCAAATCATTGATATACAACCCCCGATAATTAGATTGACGCACAATGGGGCGCGTACGGGTGCGTTAATAGAGAGTGTGTCATAGAAGACGATCCCTAACGACGGCTACAGCGGTGCGCGTGTTCGGGATTTAAGTTAAATTAATTGCGATAAAGCAAATGTGGTTCAAGCGGGTGGTAAGATAAAGTGCAGAAACAATAATTTGTGGAAACGTGTTTTATAGTGTTGCCAAAAGGAACGATAATGTTTAGGGTGGAGGATCAGCGCGAAGGCACCGCTTCCGCCTCCCGAACTGTCATGACAACATTTTACGGTTGCAAGCTTCTTGATACTTCGATATAGCGATATTCGATGTGATACCGCTAAAGAAATCATAGAACCAATCAGATTTCAATTTTCAACAATCCAATAAATCAAAGAAGATGTAGAAGAATAATTTTGTCATGTCTGTAGTAGTGTTGAGGGCGTTTTTCCTTCAGAACTTGGCTTAATCTCATCAATAATGTTCGGTATAGAGTTCCAATGATTGTTTCGCTTGGGTTAAATAACTCGTAATACACCATACCCAGCTGATCGCATTAAATACACTGCATGAGTTTTTTTCCTTGAATACTCAGTTTTGCTATGGATTTTGACGCGTGGCCAGGTAGTCCCCATTATTTTTTTCTTTTTGAATAATTACAATTCATCTGTTTTTTATCACCAGTGACTATTCGATGTAAAAACCTTTTTTTGTACCTAGCTAGCAGGATTACACTCATAGATAATCAGCGTTCAACATCATTCATACGGAACCCAACCACCTTGTTTATGAATAATTTCTAACGATTTTAAACGATGCGAGACTGCTTTTTGAGTGACTTCTAAAGTAAGTGCAAGTTCATGTTCATTTTGTGTTTGAGATGAATCTTTCTCCAATAGTTCCTTCAATTCTGCATCCTCATAATTTTTTGGCATTTCACTGCGATCTTTGTCTTCTACGTCAAAATCATCGTTTTTAAACTTTTGAAACCACTCACGACATGTTCTCTCGCTCAAGGCAGCCTCATTATATGCTTCTACGAGCAATTGATGTGCCTCAGCTGCAGATTTTTTAAATTAAAAAAGTAAATTAAACGTCCCCGCAAATGACGCTTACTTGGCTCAAATTTAGACATTTTTGGATAAAAAAACATATGATGCTAATGTACTTCATATATTAATAATGTAATAAGTGTGGTAATAAAACAAATACATTAAATATAAATATTAAGTTTAAAGATAATTTGACCAAATACTCCCCTATAATAAAAAAAAGACGTAGGTGAATCCAACCAGTAGTTCTCATAACTATCAGCTAACCTTCAAACAAACAGAAACAGAGAGAAATACGTTGTTTTATGATATATTCTCATTAATATTCTTAACTACAATACTCTAATACCTTAATTAATACAATATTAATCATATTAAGATATAATATGGATATCCTTAATATTATTGCTTACACTTTGTTTATAATTCACAAAGAAAAATTTGCGATTTTCAAAACAGTTTCAGAGTTTGTATCGTTGAAATCATCAAACAAACAGTTTCATCCATCAATGTAGGTCTTGTATTGGAAAAGTTTAACAGAAAATTGTTTCCAATCTAAAGGTGCATCTTTCAAACGTAATTTATTGAAACGAAAATGGAAAAATTGCACCAGTTGGAAATGATATGGTTTCGAAAGATTAACTTTGAGCAACTTCTTTTAATATTGAAGCTGTAATTCGTTTTGTACGTCTCGTTAGCAAGCTTGTTAATGTAAGTTCATTCCTTTTACATAAATAGACGCACTGCGTTATTTAGCCTAGCACTTTAATACGAAATTAAAGAAAAAATGTTAGTGTAGCGCTTTTAACCTAATTTTTATATTTCTCTTTAATGCAATTGCATATTAAAAGAGCAGGATAAATATTCCATCAATAACAGTATCAAATCACGAAGTGCAAAATTATGTAAACAAATTCATCTCTATACTTTAGCCAATGAAATAATTAATGGCTAAATTAGACGCTTGCCTGCATCATGCGTTAACATACAGCATACAACCCACCGCTGACCCTTAAATCTGTTTTTCCACTACGAGTCCCTTTCCAAAGAATCGAATATAGACTCGAAAGGGTTCGAGGATTATGAATAAAAAAAAATCACTTTCTACGTTGGATCGTTCTTCTGATTTTTTCTTCTCACAAATAATGATACTTTTGTCTATACACATCAAATAGCTATGTACAACACATTAATAATGCAAAAATAGCTAATTTAAGATATGACTCCGTACTTTAAAATGGTAACATTACAGAATATCTTTTCCATTGTACAAAATAAAATATTAAACAATGCTTATTAAAGGAGGAAATCACAAATACCGACCATGTTTTATCGATTTTAATCCTCATTTTTATATAAACGTATAGGTTTTTCAAGATAAACTATTTCAAATCATTTGAATCTAAACACTTAAATATGTCTTGCACATATAAAACTTTATTCGAAGCATTGTGCTTCACGGGGCATACTAGCTCTAATTTACATTAATCACTAATTGCGTCCTGATTATGGTATAATATCAGCTGATATGCTGTCCCGTATTTGGGGAGTGGGGAAGGCGAAGGGAGGTGGGCTTGAGCCGGATGTAGGTCACGTACATTGTTGAAAATATTTTTATTTAATTTCAACAACGCCTTCTGAAAAAAAGGGGCGAAACAAACAGGTGGAAACAAAAGTGACCCCATTTTATTATTGAAATGTAGCTCACTAAACGCTCATTTGAACAGAAAAAGAAGAGTAAGATGAGATTCAATACGTATTTTTAATATTCAACCGGGTGAAGTCGGGTGGTAAAACTACATATATCTATTGAGATGTGTAAAAATTTTGTTTGTGTAGGTAAAGTGTAAAAGAAGCCTGTCAATATGTAATGAATCAAAGTTCAATACGGTACCTACTCTCATGCAAAAATTATGTCAAATATCAACGTACCCATGTTCGATGAAAGAATAATGGCTTTTTTGATGATGGTTCGTCATTAGAAGAATCATATGATACCGCTGGTTGTGTTGACCTATTTTCTGTTAGTAAGTATTCCATTTATGTTTTAAGCGCAAATGACCATTACTTATCAAATGACAACTCATCTCCTTTGCTGTTTTTGTTTAATTAATATACGTGAATCGGAAACATAGGTTTTGGAAAAAAAAAAGACTAGGTGCCAAGTTGAGGCTATTATTTTTATCAATTCCTAAGAAAATAGATCATACAGGACACGCATGTAGAAATGTAGGTACATGGAAACATAAATATAATTTACATATACATACATATACCTATATAGTTTGTTAATAAACTAGGTAAAGTTACGATTTCGTCAAAATATTTTTTATTATTCCCGTATTGGTTTAGTTAATTCCATATCATTATTATATATTTAACTAGTTTCATATGTAGGCCCTCTCACTTTGTTATCGAGAATAAATTATTGTTAGAAAATCAATGAAATATGCAGTTAACATCTATAGAAACAGTTTTTCAATGATACAAATAAGATTAACTCTCCACCAAGGTTTTAATACCTTCTAGAGATTTTAAAATTTTATTAGTGACGTTTGTATGTAGTTTCAAAGAAACGTTGGAAAAAAGTATGTAAATTGCCTTCAGTGTGACTACGTCTGCCGAAGCAGAAACCTTTTTTTTTTCAGGAGTGCTGCGTTGAGAAACTTTACTTCGCATGTATATTTCAAAAGTTCTTGGGACCGTAGGTATTCCTCCTGGATTTCGAAGGATTTCTCGGTCATTATTGGGAATTTTTTAAAACGTATGAGAATTTCAGTTGGCCTTCGTTCAGTCGAAAGAAATTTGTCCTGAGTTTTTTTGTTATTTTTTTTTTAATTAAGTCATAGACTTTATTATTCTATCAATAATTAACCCCTAGAATATAAATTTTCATTTACAAAATAGTATAAAGAAATAGAAGGAATGAAGATTCTTGGTAGCAATTGAGATTTCTTACGAATTGAAAATAGATTGAAGTTTCCGTTAGCGAAAAGAAAATTATGAATTAAATTTTTTTCACTACACGTTTTTTTGAATTAAAAAAAAAAAAACTGCTATTTATTATTGAATAAAGGTATTATATATTCTTCTACCATTCAATGTTTATTAAAATGCATTTTATATAAATTAAAAATTCCTTGAAAGTAATCGTCCATGAAGTAACACTTAAATATTGTCACTAACATTAAAAACTATACTTCTTTTATACTCATATGAGAGCGGGTAGATATTTAGTACATAGTTGAAGGTCAAAATAAACTATCAATAACCGTCACAGAGGCGCGCCTTCAAATTTATTACATAAATAAATGGGTTGTAAAACATTTCGTAGGTACTACTAATTTTTATTAATTTTGGCAATATCACCACATACGAATCATTGTTAGAAGGTTCGTTACAATTATTAGCTTTTTTTTTAATAGTTAATAATGTACAAAGAGTATAGGTAATCCTAAAAACATGCTTTCGTTTACAATATCCATTACAAAATTTAATAAATAAATATTTACCTTTATAAATTGAGACCGTAGAACGAAAAAAAAAATCTTATCTGAACGCGATAAAAACAAATCCGTCGCACCAATCAGTTTCACATTCCGCATCAACCGTGGCACAGCGTTATTAAATATACAGTCAGCAGAATAAATATTATGAACATATTTTTTTTTTCATGAACGTTCTCGCGTAGACACTTACACCATTTCCGTGATGTGCTACCGCCACGAGCGCCAAGAGCAAACTGCGTGAGGGATGCCGGTTGCTAAGCTACGCCAGCCCCCGGCCCCACCAGCTCACAACCTAATTTCACGTATAATAGACGTTACTGTCTGCGTAGTGGCTCTTCAGCTACCCGATATAAAGGTTCGGCTCCTTCCAGTGGCCGCTACGGTGTTTTTTTGGCGAGAGTCCTCGAGGGACACCTCACGAGATGGCTTGATAATATAATTTTTTTTCACTATTAATCTTATAACAAATTTCTTTCAGATTTTCTAAGCTGAGGATTTATTTACTTATTAAATTAATACATATTATTATAAAATTATGTATTATTAAAGAAATATTTATTTATTTATTATTACATATAGTTATTTAATTACTTTCAGATTTTCGACGCAGGATGATTCCTCGCTTATAATTCATATAGACTCATAATTTTCAAACTGCTAATTTTAACGAATTGAGATTAGAAGAAAAGATAATTTATGGGAGTATTTTATAAGACATAAATCTCGCGAGAGACATAGCATTACGTCATTATTTTCTTTTGTATGAAAAGAGAGTTTATACTCTCAATTTTCAAATGGCTAATTGTGAGAAATTGAGGTTAAAAACTAAGTTAGCCATGGTGTCATAATCAACATATAAATGTCCTATTGAATATAAATTTTGCAAAACTCTTAGCATTCGGTCATATATTTCATATGGACTCAATTTTTAGATGACTTATTATATAGAGTTGAGATTACAAGCAAATGTTAGGCATTATTAGGAAGCCATGATTAATATATTAGTGTTTTATCCATACAAATATTATAAACACGAAAGTGTTTTTATGTATGTCTGTCTGTATATTAAGTTTTCATGCTTATCTGATGTATCAATTTAGATAAAATTTGGTACGGAGATAGTTTAACACCTAGAGACAGACATAAGCTTCTTTTGTTTATTTGTCTGCCTGTTCGCTTATATGGTTTTTCATAGCTCAACAATGGGTAAATTGGTTTTAATTAAATTTAGTGTATTAATAGAACGCATCTTTTTGTCTGTTTGTCTGTACGTTTCCTTATAACTAGATAATGACAATCAGTACCTATTGATGAAATTTAGAAAACTGATAGAACTTATTATGACATAATTGTAGTTACTATTTGTCTTTTGTATGACTCTATAACCAGAACATTTAAGAGTCATTATTTTTTGTTGGTCACGTTTATTGTTTGGTTTGTTTAGAGAAGTAGCGGTGTTAGAGTGGGGGATAAGGATAGAGAGTGAAGGAGGAGAGGAAGACGAGGAAGATGTGGTGTGAGAGAGAGAAGTAAAACGAAAGCAAATATAAGAGAGTGTCAACCATCCGACTGTAACTATATGATATGAATAACAAGAATTATTTAACAATAAAAAAGTCACAATAAATCAAAACGAACGATAATGATTTTATATTGCGTGTCTTGTCCATACTATACCCTATTAATCTAATATTGCAAATGCAATATTTTGTGATAATGTTTAGTTGTTTGTAACTCAATTACGCATCAAAAACTGGATAAATTTGGATGAAATATAGCACCCTGAATATTTTCTGGATGACATGCATGACATTTATGATGATGCGAGATCGTTATACAGAATTAACCATGAAAGCGGAACCTAAATCGAAAAAAATGTAGGGATTAATCATTGATTAGCCAATTAAGAAAATGAGAAAAATCAATCATACGTTCACGCGGGCGGAGCCGCGGGCGAACACTAGTTGTATATAAATCTCGCGGGGACGCAGCGGCCGGTCATATATTTCCGCTGCCGCACTCAACAGTCGTCAGCCGCCTTACGCAGATCTTCGATTGTCGTTCGCCTAGCCGCGGGAAATCCGCATTACGTTTTCCTTGATTAGATATCGACTACAGAACGAGCTTGCTTCAGGCATTGTCGGTTCGAATTGTTTTGAAGTCTTTCAACATCTGTGGAGTAGTATTACAATGGATTATATTAAATTGTAGAGGGTCGAGAATTTATGGTATGCACGTATTGGTTGTTGTGACAGGTTTTAATCGCGCCAGTCTTAAGGCGTAGCTATCCATTATCTTCATATTTCAGTGCGAGGAACTTTGATCTGTGAGTCGTTCATGACAATCTAGTGCTGGTCGGAAGCTACTAAGGATCGTCGTCGGCAGTGTGATGGCAACGTCCGGAACCGAGGCTTAACATGTGCTCCGTAGTACTGGGATTGTGCTATAATTTGACTTAATTTAAAAACTCATTGGACAATCTGCCCTTGGTCAGGTTCGAACCCAGTGCCTCCAAGAGTCGAAGGTAATGAATTTAACCACAGAGCCACCACCGCTCGTATTGTTCACACCGTTTTATATTAGTACGTACTTGTATATGAATGAGCGCTACCCGCACATAATAAAACTCAAAATTGTCTGAATAATAAAAAACAACTTTATGCTTTAAAATTATAATTTTCAATGTCACAGGTTTTAGATGCAATATAGCGCAATGCTATGTAATTATTTTTTATTTTAGATGATACCATCAAATTAAATTTAGAAATGTCGGAGGAATTGTCGAACAGGCACGCATGAGATTCCCACGGTCGTAGTAGCTAACATTGTTTAAAGCTCTGCGCTGTCCACGCATGCCAAAAGCTATTCATAAAATAGTACCTATTCATTGTTACTGCGCGGAGACTGCATGTATAGCTTAAAAGGAACCTATGTAGATTGGCATCACTTAATTTTATTACAAGCTTTTATTTACTTTCACTTATCTGTCTGTAATCAAATTTTGCTAGTTAAATTTGACCCACTTCCCGGTTTCCAGTTGCGCTGAAATTTTGCACACACATGTGTATATTGCGTGACAATATAATGTTATGATGACATGGAGGTGATCTGATGATGGAGCTAGAAGATGGCCATAGGAACTCCGTAATAAAACTACATAACCCAATCAAGTTTGGGCTCGTGCGATTCGTCTTTGTATCTAGATGGTATCCAAGGTCTGGTGATAAAGCTGGGAGGTGGCCATAAGAATTCTGTAATAAAACGAACTCCATCGAGTTTAGGCTCTTATGATTCAGATTTAACAGAATTTTATTTCTAGATGATATTCAAGGTCTGGTGATGGAGCTGGAAGGTGGCTTAGCAATTCCATAATAAAACGATACAATCCCATTGAGTTTAGACTCGCTTTTTTCGTCTTGTCGAGTACTTTGGTCCTAAATGGTAATCAGGGTTTGATGATTAAGGTAAAAAGTGGCCACAGGATCTCTGTAATAAAACGACGTAAACGCATGGAATTTGCGCTCATTGGAATCGTATTGATGAGTACTTTGGTCCTAGATAATATCCAAATGCATCCTCATCAGTTATAGGAAAATAAATTCGTTCCAGTTGTTATGACTGTAAATTCTGTTTGATTAGATGGGTAACCGAATGCCAAGGTGAGCACGTGCCGAGGGCTGAATGCCATGAGGGTGCATAAACATGTCATATCGCCTAACGTTACGCCTCGGGGTATCAGGGCGAACCCTTTTGTACTAAAGCCTACCTTTGGGGGAATGGACCGTTTATGTTCTATACTCGTGGGAATAACATAATTGAACAAAATACTAAAATATTAAAAATATTTTTTTTTATACAAGCTTTTATTACTTGTTAATAAAAAGATCTAAAAAGTTAAAAATAATTTAATTCTGATAAGAAATATACCATTTTATAGGTATATTATATCACAGTTACAGTAACAAAAATTACCCTAAATTAAAATAATTGCTCACTGAGTTTTTCATATAAATCAATATATAACAAGATTGCAACAATTTTCAGAATATATTTATATTATTTGCATCTGTTATTATTTTCAGTTTCAATCAATCCAAGAATTTGTTTATATGTTTCTAGATATACATGCGTGTGTTTGCGTGCGTGCTTGTGTGCGTGCGTGTGTACTCGAAAGTCAGATTTATCACGTCACTTCCGAAGCTTACCCTGTCATAATTTTTATATAAAACTGGGCACCCAAAAATGTGTATTTTCACCTTTAACTACTCACTGCTATCTCTGCGTGTCATACATATTTGAATCAAATTCAATTTAAATGGATATATCAATGAAGAGTTAAGATTATTCATTTAGAAATGTAAAAGTAAGCTAGGCATTACAAATTAAAGACGTTAAAAAATATTTGTTATCCCTTTAAAGGTAAAACAGGCTTAATAGTCTAAGAGCAAGCAATGTTTACGAGAGAGAATTTGAAGAAATTTGGTAGTTTAATATGTCTTTTCTTTGGCTCTCTCCGTCAGCATTCGGGGCGTTGGCTGCCCATAATCAGTATATAGTTAGCCGGTAGTTTATTTAGTCGGTAGATAGTAAACTTTTAAATAACATAACATTAAAGTTCCAGCGATAGCAAAATACTTTAAAAAATTATTATCATTTTAAATTAAAAATAGTGTATGGTATATTACTATAAACAATGAAAATGTCTGGCAATGATGAATTAAAATTTTTAATAGTTCATAAAAGGTGGTAAAAAAAAGGTCTTCTTAAAATGATTTGAAAAATTAATAATTTTACCTGTATAGGTGTTATACGCACAGGCAAACGCAACGTTTGCTGGTAGCCAAACGCCCCACATGCAGACCAAGAGTGCGTATATCTAACGACCAGCTTTCTTAAAATTCTCTGTATGACGACGTTTTTATCTCTCGTACTTTGAAGCATTCTGCGTATCTTTCATTTAAGACATTAAATAAAGTGCATGAAATTTTGAAAAATTACTTTTTATTTTTAAATTACCGTCATACTATTTAAATAATTGTTTAACCGGTCGGTTTCAGCTAAAAATAATTTAGACACAATTGTGCCTCCTTAAAAGATCTCCTTTTTTGACTCAATATTTAATATTTCTTATTCATATTTAACGCATGTTACGGCGTGCATCATCAGCTCAGAAGCGTGAGATGATAACTACCTTGAATAACGAATTAAAAAGGTCAAACATTCTATAAGTGCCTATAATATTTGGGGGTGTTCCTCGATTTCCCTTAGAACCCATCATCTGGTCCTGACTTGATGATTATGAGACCTCCTCGAAGGAATACCTTTTCAAACAAAAAACAAAACGAAACCGGTCCAAAATTGACGTAGTTATCGCTGAACATACATAAAAAAATCATATGAACAAATATGAAGCCTTCTCTTTTATTTGAAGTCGATTAATTAAATACGTTTCACAGTTTCACTATTTTCTAAAAAAATGGATTTACGATTAGGGAAGTAAAATACAATTTATCAATAAATATATTTGAGGGTTATAACATACTAATATAAAGACGTATGCTTACACGTTCACGTATTCTTCTTGCCTGAAAAACCCTAAAAACGAATTAAATACAAGTCGAATTCAATACAATATTAACCGGAAATACATACTAAACCACTGAATCCAAACAACCTGAAAATTTTGTCAAAAGACTTCAATTTAGCGAACGTACCTGAAAAAAGAACAAATATAACGAACGAGTTCTGTTATACCGCGAATAACACAAGAAATGCGGTGCAAAAGAATTTTATGGAATCGCAATAAATACTTTAACGGTTACGGCCGGTCCACCCCGGTCCGTTTATAGGACTTAATACATTTTAAGATGGTATCGTCCGATGGCTTTACTTCTAGAAACGTCACTTTTACAACATTAGGAAATTTTCCCCGTAATCCACAGGAAAAAAGAAGCTCGTAAAATTGAGTGTTCGCCAGATAAGAGCGACTGCCTCGTGTCACAATGATTGCTGTCCTTGTGTGGGGGACGTATAGCTGCAAATGTTGTTCATCGTGTTTGAAAGGTCAAAACGAGTGGGTACATGGAAATACATAGTCTTCTATAGCTTATTAGATCGTGTTCCTATATTATTTTTTTTATGACGAATCCTCGTATATGTCTAGATGTAAAATACATAGATTTGTTTCTTCGCTACTGGGTCATTCAATAGTTTTTTTTAACTTCTCGCTTAAAAATTGAAAATTCTAATAAAGTTATTTTTTCAATCCGATTTTCTAAATCGAAACTTCCTCAAGTGCCGATGTTTAAGTTCCGTTAGCTTTTTTGAACATTATAAGAAAGAAATTTGCATGCATTTGCGTGCGAACATGTGTACGTACGTGCGTTCGTGTGTATGTGTATGTGAGTGAGTGTATGTACACCTTGAATATATTTTTAACCAATAGACCTATAAGAATCGTCCCTGCGGCAATCGAAAAGACTTGAATTAAAATAGGAATCTATTTTTGACGTTATGAAATTGGACATTAATCGATATTTCAGATTTTGAAAAATCTAAAATGTGAATTTAAATTTCTTTTTATTATTTCTAAACTATCAAACCGATCGACCCCAAATTTCAAACAGCTCTATTCCAACTAAAACTGAGTTCAATGCAGTAAATTTAATCAAAATTGGTTAATTCGTTCATAGTTAGTTGTGAATTACGTCAATGAAAATATCGAAACGTATTTTTTTGTAATCATTTTTAGATTTATTAAATCTACTGTTTCCAAATTAAAATCTGTATTTGGGTTTAAAAAGCTGCATCGAATGTTACAAGTCTAGTCGAAATCAATTACATCGATTGACAAATGTAGTTGCCGAAATTTTTCTAAACAAATGTTATTTCTATAACATCTTTTAGAGGTTTTCACCTATTAATTTTTAAAATCTAAATACTCTTTAAGTTCAAAAACCGCGAAAACGCAGCAAACCTATTTCAAATCTGTTGATCTATTCAAAAAAGATCTCTTGAAAAATATGTGATAAACAACGATTAGGTAATTCGTTTTATAGCTGTATAATGTTGATAAAGAATGCTGATAAGTTTGAGCTCTCAGTGTGAGCTCAAACTTATATTAGTGACATATTTTCGTGCTTTCCTAGCTGGAAAATAATTGCCCAAAGCAATGCGACAACTTTTGGCGTATGCCTGCGAGATCGACCATCACTCAAATTTTGTTTTTTGTATTTATAACCTTCACACAATTTTTAATTGTGTCGGCTAGTGTTTTACAAAATGTAAAGTGTGTATATTGAATTAGGACATTCATCTAACAATTGTTTTGTACTTTTAGGTTCCTTCAATAAGAAACGTTATAATCAGAAGTTCAAAATTAGTTAACTGAAACATTTAAGTTTCCCTTGCCAATTTTCAAATCTGACTAAACATCTTGTTTAAAATCCAAGCTATTGTGAGCAAAAGTTTGTTGATGAAATCAGCGTTCGATTGGCTAATGTTCGTCTTATTTCAAGTTTCCATAAGATTGAAATTCATAACTTATGTGCCAGTCTATTGTTATTTTCATTTTTTTTTATTACAGCTAATAGTTTTGTAATTAACTATTGAAAATATATTGCGTATCAGGTTTCCATAACCCCACCTTAGAGGCATATCCCGCCCCGTCTTGAAGGCTTCGACTTTGAACTGTCCACGTAACATAATTCTATAACTGCAGAAATTTTAGAATTTCTGATCAAAAACCTGCGACAAGTAGTTTTGATAGTCCTCTCTTGATGGTAACCTAACACTACCTAAATAATTCTATAGAGACCGGAACAGGTGAGACCGTGGGGGTGCAAGGTTAGGACTAAATGGTGAATGCATTAACACTTCCCAACCAAACTTTCTTCATTTTTTCTGAGTGGCTGAAGATGTGTGTGGTCTGGCGTTGATATGGTGAAAAGTTACACCCTTTCTGTTCATTGATTCCAATCGTTTTTTTTTCTACTTATTGTTTGAATCTCATCAGCTGTTAGCAATGAGATCCGAATCGATAGTATTTTCTGGCAGTAAAAGCTCTTAAGCTCATAATGAATAATGTCCATCCAGTCGCACCATACAAATAGCATCAAATTATTGCGAATTTTTCATCAACACTGATCAATCTTTTCAAAAACGATTCGGTTTCATTATGTTAATAGAGAGAATCGCAAATGAGTACACGATTCCTTAGATTTCTTTTAGTAAGCGAGAGTGGGACTCAAGTATCGAGCTTTTTTGTATATCTAGTCAAAAGTCAAAACTTTTGTGATCAATCTTACTTCTTCAGCTATGTCGTAGGAACTAATATGCCGATCTAGCTCTAATTTTTCCAAAATGGTATCGACTGTATCCATAACAGGTTGACCAGAGCGAGGTATAAATCTTGATGTTAAAGATAACTTTGACATCAAGATCACCGGACTAAAAATGCTTGAACCAATTTTATGCTTCTCTTATAGACACTGCATTAGGTTCATAAACGTCACAGATTTTTACTTCAAAATTTATCGAATTTCTATGTTGAAATCACTCATTTTGGCAGGCAGAAAAACAATAGAAAAATGGCTAAACACTATTTGTACTTTCTATTTTCCTTTTTTTTTTAATATCGTCTATTTAATGGTATCAAAATTAGCCAGGTACAAACAGCACAATCAAAGAGATTTTACTGGAACTTTTAACTTATAAAAAGGAAAAAAACTTTTTCCTGACCTAATAATATAAATACAGGTACTTAGGATCTCTCGATAAATATGACTGACGTTATTCCTGAGTTCATTGTGGACGATATGTATACACATTTTAATCGCAAAATAGTTCAGTGACCTAAATTTTAAACTCGTGACCTGCATAATGCTTTTCAGCAGACATAGCTACTCAGAACACATGATCCAATTTATACTAAAAAATCAACGACCTATTTTTTTTAATAAAGTTTTCCGATATGCAGTGAAATGTGTATACTCGAAAAACACTGGCATGGAACACAGACAATATTATCACAATGTGTGCCACAGTCATGGTTAAAGTTCTAATTGTCGTGAAGAGCATTCTATTCCTTAGCGAAAATCGTTTGAGAGCACTTACAGCAGTTCACTATTTTCGACGTTAGATGTCTGTGCACTGATGTTAGTGGATGAACAATTTTCCACCGTTAGTATAAGTAGATCCTTATTCTGAATGATCTTTCAGATAGTTATAAATACAGGTAAGTATTTATAACTTACTTGATAGATCACAAAAAGAAACACAACGATTTTTAGACGGAATGTATTTTTTTAGTATTTTTGAGGGGCAAAATTAATACCCGAGTCACAAGAGCGTGATCACCGCCGTCCGTGCACATTCACAACCCAAGAGAATTCACTGGTGCGTTGCCAACCTCTAGTGTAGGAATATGATGCCTGATGGACGAGGGAATCAGAATCAGAATTAGAAAATATATTTATTTGTCTACTTGTGTTTTACATTTGTGTCCTCGTGGCCGGTGAACCGTGTGAGGGTGAGACATATAACTTGGTGCTAGGTAGATCTGTGTTTGTTATATTTCACTTATTCATAATAAATTTATACAATAAATATGTTATTTATGTATACAGTGTAAACACATGTTGTTGTGTACTTATTTATTAACCTAAACTATATTATCTTAAAAAGGGCGCGAGGATCCCGTGTTACCATTGGGCCATTACTTGTAATTTTTTTTAGGGTCATAGATAATTTCGTCTATTCTATAATTGGTTCTGAGAGCGTTAAATTCTTCGGGCGCTAAATAGGCGTCTTCAGGAAATTCGAGGTCTACTGTTTTCAGTTGGGCGACGTGGTACAGCATCTTTTAATTTAGATGCTTAGGGCGCAAATACCAGGATTTCCACCATTTCCCATAGCGCTTCTGTGGATATTCTTTTCGATAGTTGTGCTGCACTTTTGTCAATTTTGCTCTGGTTTGTCGCGTCGTACCTTGATAATAGTGAACTGCTTTGTAGTAGAGTAGCGGCAGCATGCAAGCTTGTATTATGGCCAATATAATTTCTAGGTCTGTTTTAGTATAGTATTCGATTATCAGGCCGAGTGCTCCGTTGATCAGTTTCAGTTTCTTTACTGCCTTTTCGGTGTGTTGGTTCATCCTCATGCAATTGTCAAAAATTATACCAAGGTATTTTATTTTGTTTTTGGCATGGCAGCATTTGTTGTTTTAGTTTTACCGCTGGGCCGTATTTGCTTTTCTTGGAAAACATGATTCACTCGGTTTTTTCTCTGTTGCATTTGAGCTCCCATCTCATGTTGATGATGACTTCTGATGACCATTCCGATCGCGTGGTTGCATGCTATCGGTTCGTGACTCTATTGGTATACAGAGTTCGCCCGCATACTGTGTGAGAGTTTGAGCCTCTCAATTCTGTCGTGCATGTCTCAAATGACATGCACATATAGGTTGAACATCAGTGGTCTCCAGAACGATCCTTGTGACACGCCATGGGGTGTTTTTTTTTGGTTTTTCTTTTATTTCGGTTGTTATAAATCTGCCTTTTAGTTGTTGTCTGTCTACGAGGTAGTTTTCCATAATTTTTGTGATATTCTTAGTTACGATTTTGTCTTGTATCTATTTAATCATACCTTTGTGATTGATCGAGTCAAAGGCTTTCATCATGGAGACGCTGTCGCCGTTGTCTAGGGCATCTGCGATGATTTTACTGATGTGGAGGATCAGGGTCGTTACATCTCTCAGATAGATCAATTGCTTGCACAGTTTACCCATTATGTTGAGCAACAATCTGTGGATATTGTAAAGTTAGCGAGAGGCACGAATGCCTCAGTGACAACTCTTCCCCATGTTCAAGGCCATCGGCCTTGATTCCATCTGGTTCGGGGGTCTTATTGTTTTTGAATCTGCTCAGTGCTGTTTTGACTTCGTGCTTTGATGTTAGTTTGAATGGTTGGAATGGGCCTTTTTTTCCGTGCTTTCGTCTTCCGTTGCTATCACGATCTCTTTTACTATTGCTGCCTCGTTCTGTGAGTCAAATGTCTTTTTTCCGTTTTGTACCCTGTTATGTTTGGTAATTTCCTGTTGTGTTGGATGCGCCACATTTCCAATTTGTTGTCATTCAGGATCTGGATCATATTTAACTGGCTCTCCTAGGTGTAGTCTTTCAGTGCATGGTTTGATTCCTTTTTGCCTTTGTCATAGAGAGCACCCATCTCTCGTTACTCGTTAGGGCTGCAATATCTCACTTGCCATTCAATTTGTTTCAGCTTGTTTTTGATGATTATCTTTTCTTTTATTTCCGAGACAAGAACATTTTGATAGATGTGCTTGTCTCGTTATTGTTCTAAGAGGTGCATATTCGTCGAGGGCTGCGGTGACGAATTTTCCCCTTGTTTTAACGTATATTTCGCAGTCTTCCTTTCTGACAATTTCCTTACTCAGGGTGCAGAAGTCTTCGCACATGGTTCGTTGGTATGCTTCTCTCTCCTCCTCAATATATTCTTATTGTATCATGAAACTTATTTTCTCTATGTTGTGTTTAAATTTTATATTAAGTAGCCATGGCAGATGGTCTGAGCCGACGCTTTCTATCTGTTTGGCTTGTACCTCGATCTGTTGGTGTGTTATTACGGCTATATCCAGGAAATGCATTGCCTTGGTTGGCCGACCTTGACGGTGCACCGGCATGTTTTAGCGAGTAGATTCTGTCATTTATTGTTTTCTTAATTAGAATGTCTAAGCCTGCATCTCTGTTGTGATTCAGAGCACGCATTCGGAGGTTCAGATTTCATATTATTATTGTTGGTTCTTCTGTCATGGTCTCTTAAAGCTCATTTCTGACTTTGTGTTGATTTAGAGCCTGCAAGTAGGCTCGTTTTATTTCTATGTATTGTCTGGTTGCATGTTCTGTGAGCAGTTTGATGCCCACGCCTTCAATCTTGCTTCTCTTGTCTTCTCAACTCGGGGTGACTTCTGTTTCAGTCTATTTCAGTCCGCTCTATATATAAATAGCCGTGATTAAAAAGGTTTCGAGCGAGTGTGTGATTTTATCATATCTTTTCTTGGTCTATATCTGTTTTATTTGAGGCAATTTTACATTCATTTATCACTGTTATGGTTGTTTCGTATTTTTCATCCTACGTTTTCCCTTCGGTAAATTTGTTTCTCAGTCCTTGTGTTTTTAGATATAGGATCTTGAGTTTCTGTATTCTTTTCTGACTGTGGTTAGCCACGGTCAGAAAAGAATACAGAATGAAGCTCCTATGTATTATTAATAGTTTCTATGAGCTTCATCAGCAGTTGTTCCGCGGATGATTTTATTTATCCATTCGCTATTCTGAGCGCTGAGTTATTTTTTGAAGTCACCTCCATTATTAGACTGAGATCACGTTGGTGTTTCATTATTTTTTCATCACTAATTATTATATTAAGGATCTGCGTACTTTTTGAATGGGTGCTGTATATGGAAGGGAGAATAGGGGACCGGAATTGTCACTCATTTGAAGTAACGTGACTGCAGAAGCTGCCATTTCACGTCTGTATTATTTAATCGTGTATTGTCTCACCGGTCAAACCGTACAATTAACGTAATGCAGCCGAGTAGACTATAACATTATTTTAAAGTTATTAACTTGTCCAAGTTTATAATTTCAACATATATTTTGTGAAATTATAAATTTGTAATTAACAATCTATATATGGTTTAATATCATAGCACAAATGGAGACGGTTACATGGAGATGGATTTCGAAATTAATATGTCCCCTGAATTGAACCGCGGTTATGTAAAAACGCTGTCATCTTTTATGAGTCGAGCCCGACGACCAACATAATGTATGGCGAAATTAGACAAGATGGATAACGCTGATCGGCCTAAGTGACGGGTTCAAATGAGATTTTGATTGATCACCGCGCGAGCGTAGCGGGCGCGCTCGGCGAGAGTGTCCGCCCCACTTGCCAACTACCTTATTAGTTTCAGCGTGTCGAACGCGCATAAGTGTCGATGATTAAACCCGTCGAGTTAACGTAACAATCGAAAGTTTTCCAAGTTCCTTTCCTATCGGTGGTAGGAGTCGAGCTTAAATTTTCGCCATACACGTAGTAACTATAAAATCTTATAATAAATAAATGACTTATTTCATAATTTTCCTAAAAAAAAAAATATAAATCAAATATGTACGCATATAATAAAATCGTAGACTTGGTGTATCTGTACATTAAAAAATTTTTCTAAAAAAATTACAAGAGGAGAGGAGGCGAATGAAAGTAAAGAAATACAAAAACTTCTTTTTTTTGCTTTGTTTGTTTCTATGTCCGTTTATTTGAACGTTCATCACATAAAAATATTTAATCAGTGCGATATCTAATTTCTGATAGATGTATATGACGTATTGAAATTTATGCTCGTGTCATCGAAATCACAAAACTAAAACAAAAGATATTCCACTTCAATTAACATTTTTGGTACACAACTTCACAGCACCACCCCACCGCTATGGCTTTGGTTAGTTGTGTCGTTGAACGATTCCGGACCCGAACAGTCGCTATGTCCACTCGGGCGGAACCGCAGACAAAAGCTAATATACCATAAAACAAAAATTTTTGTGTTAGTGTGTGTGTAAGTTACTTTGGCAAAGTCATTCTCGAAAAGGAGGATATTACCAATATTTACGGAAAGATTTATTATCGATTCCATCCGCATATTGATTCGATTATTTTATGAATGTATATTATCACATGAGAATTTATACAAATTTATTTTTTTCTAATATTATTACCATAATGGTAATATTGTTATTTAACAAAGAGTACAACAAAAAAATAAAATTTAACTTCCATTACGAAAAGTTTATCCGTGAGGTACACGGGTGAGACCGGACGCATAAATTAGGTGAATTAATTGAACTCCTACAGCCGCTAGTGGGCTGATGTGGCGTTGTCGTTGTCTGTTTATTTTAGAGGACGAGTAGCGAGTAGGCCGACCTAACTACACGTTGCGTCTCGTATCACGCAGAATTCTGGTTAATTAAAAGCGACATATTAAAGGACTCTTGAGTTATAGCGTAAAGTGGCACAAATTGAGCCATTATTTAGGATTGAGCAAGTACCAGAACAAATTAAATTAAGACATAAAATGTTCAAAATTTATATGTGTCAAATATTTTTCTTAAATAAACTTACTTTCGTCTTCAAAAAAGAGTGAAAGGCTAGGTGACGGGTTACTCTAATGACATTCTGCAGATTTTTAAATCATTAAAAATTAATGCATCAGGTTCTATAGACATCACTTTTATATATAGATTAACTTCCGCCCGCGGTTCCGTTCGCATAGGCAGAATGGATTCCTTCATTTTATATATTGACCGATTAAATTAATCCTGATCGCTACCCCGTTCTTGATTCCCATCCCGGTACTTTTCTTTATGCCAATTTGTATCACTCTCGATTCTGAGCCCGGTCTAAATTTAAGTAGGTTCCGATTCTGATTCCGGTCACGACTTAGATTCAAATTTTGGTCCCACAATCGATTACGATTTTGATCTCGCCTACAATTTCGGACCCTTTCGATCTTGGTATTCGATTCTGCTCCTTGTCTCGTTTGCAATTTCGATTCCGTTACCGGACATATTTCCAATTTGTACGAAGCCGGGACGAATTCTAGTATAAAAATAAAATGTCTACTATATTACTTGGGGATAGACTCTACAGCCAAAGAATTTTTAAAATCTGTGGTAACACAAATATGCAGATGAAGCCAAAGCGAAATGTTAGTAGTCTATTTTACGCAAAGAGTTCCTTATTAGTGAAGTAATTCTTAACACCGGTTTAGTAGTGCGGTTCAATGTCAAAAATACACAGACAACGTCAGATATGGATGTTAGTTTCCTTTTTCTGAAATCTTCCCAATCGCGAGTACAACATATCCGCCAGTTCCATAAAACTTCGATGAATAGTTTAAGCTGCAAAAAAAACAACAAATTTTTATACGTTACATAAACCCACTCATCCCACCTGATTGTAAAAGACGCATCTAACTACTTTTCAAAGTCGTACCTCATTCCATAAAAAGTTTTATATAAAATTCAAGACCCTGAACTCTAATAAAAAGTAAAATACGCATACATATATACACATACGTAACTACATAAATACAATTGAATACGAGTACTAAATAAATGGAAAAACATTGGCTGGTCTTTACGGTTTTCAAACAGTGAAAACCGTAAAGACCAAAATTAGCATACAGTTTGCAATTACATGACTGTATGCTAATTTTCATCAAGATTGATCAAACAATTCTTAAGTTATAAAAGAACATGCGTACAGACATACTAACAGACAAATAGTAGCCTAACATTTGCGAAATCACATGTTTTTACTGTATACCAATTTTATCACGACCAGTCAAACTGTTCTTAAGTTACAGAAGATTTATAGACAGACAAATAAAAGAACAGACAGTAGACAGTAAGCAGCGTATTATTTACCCAATAACGTATTCTTACTGTATAGGAATTTACATCACGTTTGGTCAAATCATAAAGAGAATAGAATTATAAAAGGACATAGATAGACAGCTATACATAAATTTTAAAAAATAGTAGAATTGAAGTCATTTAGTCGTAAAACGAAAATTTATCACAAAATTTTACTATGAAATTGAATGTACAGTTAGATGCTGCAGATTTATGTAATACATGCCTACAATGATTTTGGTGCCGCTGAAACTAAAACTGATTTTAAGTGTATTAAATAGATAGTTTGATTCCAACTGTATACTTACTTTTTCAATGCTGCGTGTTGTTTTTGAGAAATCGCAAGGGTAAAGAAAATCGAAAATGAACGATTTTAAAACGTTTAATCAAATAATTTTACAGGTTAGGAGTTTCTCTTTTTTGGATTTTCTATGACGGAGATCCTTAGGACACTCCCGTGTGATAGTCCAGCAGCAATCTGCCGTCACGTGTTCATCCCAACGACATTGGTATCTATCTTCCATCACTTTTAAATATTGATTGAAATGTTTCTCCTTGTTCTTCGCTGTACAACACAAGATTTTCGGGAAACTTATCTAAATAACTGTGTACTGACCTTTTTATATATCATCTCATATTAGATCCAAGATTTTAAAAGCAAATCAAAAGGTCTAGAACTAATTTCTCGTAATGTTCGACTTTCTGATTTTCTCAAAACTTTTTTACAACGGCAACTAGAGATTTTCAAGCCGCTGCTTCTAAAGCATTGATACATAAATGATACATCGTCTGGTACAGTAGAGGCTTTTTAGCAGACGGTAAATCAGAATAGGCCATTTTCCTTTTATTCGTATCATGTAATTGAATAACACAAAAATAACAGTATTCAATGCAGATTTTTGATTAAGTCCAAATCATAAATACACCAAACTTCAAATGACTACGTTTAGAGCTTGCCCACGGTCTTAAATATTCACTAGACAACTAACACATAATGTTTGATACCCACGACTTATTCAGGGCCTTAATCTCCGTTTTAAATTAATCACTCCGTTTTAAGTCAAAGTAATCACATACATCTTTCTCAGAAAGTCTTTTATAGGTTTTCTAAATTTTTTTGTTGAATATGATGACATTAAGTATGATAAAATACATTTTTTTGGTAATTATCTATAAATACAAACCTGAACGTAGTTTTAATGTTTCCACACCTCCTACAATTTCTTGAGAATTAGTTAACCAAATTATAACAGAATTGTCAACATCAAAAAAAAAATTTTTTGTAGACCTGTGTAATATTATAGATAGCGGCTGTATAGTTTGTAATAAATCGCTTCTCGTACCTACCGAGTTTAATCGCGAGACTTCAATCCGTGTTGATGCATCTTCATGACGATCTATAATGATATGATCCCTTAAGATAAACCTATAGGGCAGCCGCATGCTGACGGCATACGTATATCTGTCAGCCACATTCAATGAAAGTTATAAAAATTCCTTGCTCAGGGTGATACTATAATTAAAGTTTTCAATGAGTTTCTGCTACATATTGCCGTATACGTCAGCAAGTCGCTTTATTTTCTTCTTTTTTACAAGAAGGTACAAAAAGAAGTCTCATATTAGAATTGCGGTCGGTACCTACTCCCATCGACCACCTTTTTAAGCATTTCTTCTTTAATTTTATTTTACTTATACAAATATCACCTCACTTTGGATGCTACTCTTTCAGGGTAATTTCCTTGAAGGGTTTCTTCTGACATATACTGAAAACCGTAGAAGGGATATTTAGAATTACTAAAAAAAAAATCGTGTTCTTCATTCCCGAAATATATGAGGTAGTTGAAATCAAACCATATGAAGGTAACCATTGTAAATCCTGTTCCGTAGCAACAGAGAGCGGTTGAGATTCGATGTATTCAATAAATGCCAGTGGTTCGAGTCAAGCTTAGTATTACATGATGTCGATTTAGATTCGAGTCAGCTTCGAAACGTTATTTGTATCATGGCCTACGGTTAAAGCGAAGTAGAATCAACATCATTCCGACCTTGATACATGTGGTGCGTACGACTAGCTTTCTGTTAAATATGAGAAACGAACTCGATCTCGATCGAACTGTACAACAAAAGGGACTTAGTGTTACTCGTAATATATGTACGCAAGTTTTAATCAGTATACGACGTAAAAGCTAGCTTCTAGCCATGGTGAGATTTCAAAAAGAGGTTTTACAAAGATTAAAAGTACATGTTGGAAAATTTATTTGAAAAATAGATTTCGGTATGTATCAATGTCTGTCTGTGTATCAGCAAGGAGTATTAACGGAATATTTTGATCATTTCGTATTTCTAAATTGCCAACTAGGTAAATACTCAAGTTGTAAGATTAAAGCATGAAAATGTGTTTTCTTTGATGACATACTAATTCCCGAACCACCATATTAGACGATACAGGGCAATGGGAGTTAGTAGACGTTCAAGGAGCTCTTATGGTTTTCCTAGTAATAAATATAAATTTAAATATCTTAAGTAAATCGTGCCTGTACCTACATAGGTAAGTACAATATTATTTTTCATTTCTTTTATATTTTGTTAAACTTTAGTCCAAAAATAATAATACAAAGTTTGCTATCATTATATCTTTACTAAATCTGAGGGTCAAATTGAATTTTATTTCGCATAAAATTCTATTAGCGGCATCCAATTTACACAACAGTCAAACTTTCCTTTAAATATTTAACTTTCAATATAAACTTTTGGACCAGATACAATTTCCGCTGCTGAATAAGGCACTATACATGTATTAAGTTTTTCAGCGAGAAAATAAAAAAATCACTATAAAAGAGTTTTTATTTCATTAATGATCATCACAAAAAAGAAATCAACAATGTGCTGGACTAAAATTTCAACCAGAGATATGCCCGAGTTGTTATAAACAACATTAATGCCTTACTCTTTTATGTCAATCTCTTTTCTCAATTCTAAGTCACTGTGAGTTGGCCAGTCAAGACATTAGACGGTCGTGAGTGAGTGCTCAAGTCATTATAGTGATAAGGTTTAAATCATATAATTTGAAACAAAATTATGAAAGGGTTTCCCCTTTCAGTGCAGCATTAAACACCTAATATCAGAAAGCTTTAAGCTCTTGGGATATTACAGCTTATATAATTGAGTAAATTGAAAAAGTTTTATACGTATTTATATATATAAGTTTTTATATTTATATACGTAGATTAGTATACATAATTATATATACTTACAAGCTCCATTGGTGTTTAAAGCGTTTTATAAAGTTCGTGTACGCCATCTATTGCAGGAAGCGCACATGAAGTGCAGAACTTTGAACGTTACATTATATACGACGTCCAGAGTGCAGCTCGCGTTTCAGCTAAAGCGTAGTTCGCCGTTTTGTTGACTCATCCGCGACGTGGCCCGCGGGTAGGTGCTTCGAGAATGCAGGTCACGGACTGCATATATATCAAAGTTGTATTTAATTCCATGTAGAGCGCCCGACATGGATACGACGGGAAAAAAAGATACTCGCAGGGTACGAATTGAAAATCGCCCGAAGCTTATCCGCACTGTAGGTGATATTCTGTATGAACTCCGTTTCGTTTAGGTGAGAATTTAATTTTTCGACCTGTTCAACATTGAATATGTGGTACCACAACATATACACCTTCATAGACACAACTAATATCTAGAATCTAAAGATGCTGGCCTACAACGAAATTGTAGGACGTAGCTCGGGACGGAGTACCTTTAGTACCTTTGATGAAGTCCAAAAAATTCAAGTTTTCAAATAAAAAAGTGTTTTCAATTTAATTCATTGATCGGTTCTTCAATATTTCTTCTCTTTACGAAATTTCATACGATTTCTTATTAAATTAATTATAACAATCCACTTTTCTATCGATATTGAAGCTTGTGCACTTGGGCATCAGCCCTCGTCCCTCGTCCCCTTTCTCTCTGTTTTCCATCTATAGCTTATTCACTTATTCTTCGCGAGATCTGATTCGAGTATTTTATTTTACTCTAATTTTAAATCAGACGTGAACCCTCATTTGTAAAACTAAGCTGTCCAGCCATGAAAGCTGGATGGCTCACGTGTTACGTACTCCTAGGTCCGCTGCTACATCATCCCCCTCCCGGAAAAAAAATCTAACTAAAGTAAGTATTTTTTTTATGCACAAACTTCCTAGTAATTCAAGATCTATGTACTTCAGCCCCACTTGTATGTCGAACGACAGACATGAACAGTGATGTGTTAAGATCACACTACATCCTTTGGCATGGCTTCAGATTTACGATTTTAATCGTTTATAGTGACTATATTGTCATTATTTTGCATAAAAACGCGTAGCCATGTTACCAGGGTGTACTCATCTACCAAAACCACATAAAAAGGTAGACGACCACTCAGATAGATTAAAAATACTACTTGTTAAAAAAAATTTCAACTTAAGTAAATTGATTATTTAAAAAAACTTGGAGTTGGTGGACGTCTAGAAGGCTTGAGGGGCTGCCAGAAGATGTCGGCCGCCACTGAGCCACAGTGGATCGGCCATTACCCTTCCAGCACCACCCGGTCCTCGAGTGTTTTCAGCATCTGAAACTATGAATTCTGTGAGGACACAATTCTGATCATATCATCAACCTTTATTCCTGATTCATTGTATTGTGAGATATGTTAATTCGCGGAAATCCATAATAGACGCTTGCATGCAACATGCATTAACATGCAGCTTGCAACCTACCGCTGACCCTCAAATCTGCCCCTCCACTACAAATCTCTATCCAAAGAATTGAGTATTGATTCGAGAGGATTGACAGATATCGAATACCTAAGCTAGTGTCAATTTCTTAATTATCTTATTGCGCTAATCGTTATATTATTAATTCTACGTACGTTTCATGCCAACCAGGCACATTCTTAGGGAAAATGCAGACAGTCACATCCACTAGGATGTGAGGAGTGTTAGAAACAACCAATAAATGCGGTCCCAACCTCGTTATGTGAACTGCTGTCATGCAAAAACAGTTTACATAACGAGGTTGGGACCGCATTTGTCTGTTGTTTCTAACACTCCTAATGCCCTGGTGGATGTAAATGTCTGCATTTTCCTGAGGATGTGCCTGGTTGGCATGAAATGTATATCTGTATAGAGAATCTATAATTTCCTATAATGGGATGTGAAACCTAAAAATGATTTAAAATTCTTCGCGGTGGTCGGTCTCTAATTCTAGAACGATGATATCACCATTAAATTCGCTTCTCTAAACCTATTGAGCATATATCTCAAAGCATTGGAAAATTCTTCAAAAGTTTACCCACATACTGCTACGCCGACTATATACAATATAGCGTTTCTATACTTAATCCCTGCTGAAACTGTGTCCATCATTCTCTGAAAATTAGCTTGACGCGTCCATAATCTATACGGAACCACATTAAATTCCAAAATTCCTGAGGGGATTACAAATGCAGTCTTCGGCCTATCCTTTTCATATACTTTAAACTAACAAATTAATTAGCTTTGCCTAAATTCTTTAATAAATCGTCTATTCTCGGAATAGGATACGAATATGAAATAACCATTTTATTTAAAATTTCTAAAATATACCTAAAATCTCCATGTGTCCGTCTGGCTTTTTCAAATACCACGGGAGATGCATAAGGACTTTTCGAATGTCTAATGACTCCACTATCTAGCATTTTCTGTACTTGTTTTTCAATAAACTCGCGTTGTCCCATAAACACTCTATATGGTGGTTTATGGACCGCTATTTCATCTTTTGATTTCTACTTCGAAATTCTGTATTTCTATTCAGTAATCGCTCACGATTTCTGGTTGGATGAAGCCGCAACAAATGCCATAATTAAAATAAAATTTCCGTTATAATATTTGTAGATGGTGTAGCTTTTTATCAGTGAAAAAATATTTAGAATTTGTAATAACGCAGATGTGGTAATAGTAAAAATATGCACATAAAATTAATGTGAAATGTAAATATTCTATTTTACTCAAGAAGCTTCTTCTCAATAAATAATATTTCAGAATGTGTTCAATAATTCGGTTTAATACCACAAATATACAGATGAAGTTGAGTAAAAACGTAAGTTTCCTTTTTTTCTTAAGAACCTTCTCGTTCGTGCGTACAACATATCGCCAGTTACACAATAATCATGTAAATGGCTTAGGCACACAAAAAAACGAGATAAATATACACTTATTGAAAATAGTGTATCCGTATGCAAATTTGATTACAAACCATTAAGATTCTTCGGAGATTAGCTCGGACCAACAAACATTTTGTCGCTCTATCTGTCTGCAGTTAGTGTGCGGGAAGTGTAGATTACGTGCTTCATGGAATAATTATTAAAGAAAAAATTAATACAAATATTTTGTGTACAGTTCTCTATGTTAGTATAGATAGATAAATAAAAAGTATCTTTTTTATTATTCCAGGAGGAAGTCTATTTCTATTCCATATTTGAATAAGATCCGTTCAATAGTTTCAAAAAATAGCCCGGATAAACAAACAAACAAACCCTTTGTCGAATCCATATGAAAACTTATCACGTGCACAATTACTTGTTCTTACTATATACCAATTTCCATCAAGACAGGTCAAACCATTCTAAATTAAAAGAGGACATACAGACAGCTAAACAGACAGACAGAAGTACATCATTTTCTCAAATAGTGGAATTGGAGCTCGTGGTCATTAAAATGAATAGTTATCACAACATTCGTTGAAAAAATATATGTACAGACGGACGCTACAAATTTATATGGTAGTATAGATAAAGAGAGAAAAGTGGAATGACTGACTAACAACCGAAACTACTGCAGTCTGAAAATCAGACTACAAAATTTTAACAGAATTTTCCTTTTCTTTGCCATGTATTAAGAAAAAACAATAAGACTGACGAAGATTAAAAATATCTTGCAACATTCATCACTTAGTAACGTATCGAGTTAATTTAGTTATTTTGCGTAGGACTCGATGACCATTTATAAGAATTTCATTATTGTAGAGAAAAAATGTTATTTTATAATCTTCTTCATTTTATGATTTTAAAACATCATTACAAAATTTTAAATTTTGTAATGATGTTTTCACATGAATGTCACACGATTACCTTATATTTTTGGTTAAATTGAATTGTACATGAGGTTTATTAGTTTATTCTATCCACACATAACATTCATTCAATGTACCGCCATATTTATATTTCAGTTTCAAACTGCAAAACACGCTCTTAGAATTTAATTAGCTTCAATTAAATCGCGGTTAACCAGGCTAACGTGCACCAGGCTGGCAGCAGCGGCTGGCAGGGTGCTCGATGCGGTGTTGGCGCGACACCCTGTTCGCTTTAGGCGGCTTAATACTAACGAAAATACATTTACCTGGAGCTTCTGCGACCCCACTGCTGGCTGAGCTTATGCGATAGAGCAGACGATGCTCGAGTTTGGTTAAACATGTATTATGCTCATTCTGATATATATCGAATTTCAGGAATAATATTTATACGAAGCTCTCTCTCTAGATTTGAGTCTGTGTATAATTAGTCTATGTAAGAATTAAAATCTGTGTTTTAATAGCATACGCCACAAACGCTAGACGCACTCCTAAGAAACTTGTTTAAAAATAATAGTTTTTTACAATAAGCAAATTATTTAAATAAACATGCTAACGCATAGCACTAAGTCATATATAAGTATACTAAAATTATATTTGGTTATGTAATTTACAAAAAAACACAATCTTTCGTGTATTCAAATTAACGAATAAGTTAGAATTTTAACTAAAAAAATCAAGAAACAAGTATTATGATGAAAAATTAAAAAAGGAAAAAATGTTTACTTATGGTTTTTAAAGATTAGAAGAGGATTTCTAAGCTAGTAGTTAGTATATTATTTTACATTTGTTTATTATCCTAATATAAAAGTATAATCAATATGAAAAGTAATCCTTTTTCTTTTGTCAGTTTGTTTTTTAATCATGCCATTACTAAGTCTATACCCTCTCACGCTCTTTATATTTCAAATTGATCGTCAGTTTGGATCTTCTGCCACTGGCTCTAGGGACTTGGGGGCTGCTAAGAACTGTTGACGTCATTATTATGACAAAACCCGAGGCCATTGGCTGTACATTGTCTCCGAAACGTGGATAACTTAGATTAAATCGAAACTTATTAACTAATTATTGCGGTCAGAATTGAATACAGTACCTTCTGGTGCTAAGGCGCGTTTTTAATCATTAAACCACCTGTCGCTTTTTACCACTTTCACATCATCAATACTTTAACTAAGTACTTTTTTATGTGATTTTTAAGGACTAAAAGAGCATGTGGCCCGCCAGGGCAGGGTAAGATGGTCGCCGTCGCCCGTGGACACCCGCAGCCTTAGACGACTCAGTAATGCGTTGGCGGCCTTTCAAAAAAGAGTACCCTCTTTGTTTGTCTTCTCATTCGTTTTATACATAATTGATTTTCCGTCAAAAATGCACGGTAATCGCCAAACTAGAGACGAATATGTTGTCGCAATATAAAATATATTTATATCATATAGACCTAATATTTCGAAATAAATGATTTGGCTCCTCAAAAACCTTGCCAGTTTTGTATAGAATTATATATTACCTGAACATTTATTTACATATTAAAAGAATTGCTACTGTCAAGAGCATATAGCGCATTCCGTTTTAGACTGGCGCCCGAAGGCGAATTGCAACCGCAGGTTAATTTTCAGTTGCTCACGAATAAATGGATAGCAATTTTCTTATAGTTAATTTGAAACGTACATAATTTCACGTTATTCCAAATTTTGCGTGGTCCTTTGTAATAATATCAACGTATATAAATCATGCTTACAAATAGTACTCTGCCTTTTTATTTATTTGAAATTTTAAGTGTAACATTTAGAACAAAAAAAAAAGAACTCGCTGATTTAATTTGTGCTATATTTACTGGTTAGAATAATGTTTGCTATTTGACTAAAAGCTATTCCAGATTTTAGTCAAATACCAAATTGACCATAATGAATCTTGAATTGACAATCCCTCAAAATACAGAAGCGCATAGTTACTGTACTATAAAGCGGGTACTCATCTAGCCACTAGGTCGCTACGGACATTGCTTAACTTTGGAGATCAGAAAGGACGCTTTAGTTAAACTACACCAACACTAAGGGCTTCGAACTGAGAAAATAGGATACTTCTGAGCCATAAACACTGAGTAACTTCAAGTATAATTAAGAAAATTATGTGCTACTTAGATAAAAGTTTTGACACAAAAAATGTGGCGAATGGAATAGAAAAATATATGAAGTTGTGTAGTAATTCAAATAGAGAAAATAATAACAACTAAAACTAAAGACGTTTTTAATAATTTACTTTAAGTTTAATATGTATCTAATAAGCTAAGACTATATTAAAAATATAATACCATGATACAGTAAATATCAATGAAATATTTTAGATGTAACATTATTTGAGTATTGTGAATTTTTGAATTCAAGTTTAAATTGCGATGTAATGTTACGTCTATTTCGGCAGCAGACATCGATACGATTTGGCAGACAGTACATACTGTAGTAGTAGACCTACGAGTAAATGGCATGTGAGAAGAAGCCGACCTAGCCCAGTATTTTTATAAAGTAAAAAGGTTAGCTACAAAAGGAAAAATCGATGAAGAAAATAAAATCATGATGACGATCCTGCGCGGATTAAAAGCGAATGCCAAACCATTATTCGCAGCGCGAGCTTACAAATCGCTCGCAGAATTATAATCAGCTATTACGTACTATATACAAGTCTACGAAGAAAATCGACAGATTACTTATGACTTGCCAATGGACCATGGAACCAAAGAAAATTCCCGAGAACATCCTGCAAGCAACGAGAAGATCGACGTAAGGCTGCTACAGCCGGTAATAACAGAAGATCGATCCTACTGGCTTCGCGATCGCTGCCACGAGCGACGCTACGTGGCACCGACGAAACAACATTGGCGCCGAGCTGACTATGGGGGCGGAGCGCGACCTCAACCTCTAGCGAGTCATCAGGAAAACGCGAGAGGGCAGCGGCGGTGAATCAACTACGAGACGGGCAGCCGCTGTCTGATAAAGCCACCCACCAAATGAATACCGATAGCACGCACGTAAAGGTTGCGGTAAAAGTAGGTAATGCGCACGTTTTGTTAGATTCAGGGGCTGACGTGAGTTGTGTCAACGCAAATATTATACACATTAATAGACTTAATCAAATGTCAAACTCCCATGTTGTATTGAAAGGGGTAAATGGGCCAATTTTACAATTTACCGGGATTACGTCACTTGACTTTTATATAAATGAAACTAAAAACACATATTTTATGTTATTTTGATTTAATTTTGGGACGGATTTTATAAGGCAGAATGCAGTTGTGCTAGATTATAATGAATATAAACTTGCTTTCAGTAAGAAAAGATTGTATGCACCTTACACGCTGGCGAACACCGAACAAAATTTGGCGTCAGCAGTGATGACGTATTTCGAGGACTGGGTTAATAAGAATGAAAAACACTTATCGCTATGCAACCTAGCCCTGATTCCCATACCAGAGTAGCAATGGAAGGCATGTGATTTGAATAGTTGTCTGTCTGTCAGAGAGATGAACTACAAGGTGTATTGTCAGAATATTTTGATCGTTTTGCGTTCGAGAATTCGCAATTAGACAAATCTTATCAATCTTATCAAATCCGAAGAATCTTAATGGTTTGTAATCAAATTTGCATACGGATACACTATTTTCAATAAGTGTATATTTCTCTCGTTTTTTTTGTGTGCCTAAGCCATTTACATGATTATTGTGTAACTGGCGATATGTTGTACGCACGAACGAGAAGGTTCTTAAAAAAAAAGGAAACTGACGTTTTTACTCAACTTCATCTGTATATTTGTGGTATTAAACCGAATTATTGAACCCATTCTGAAATATTATTTATTGAGAAGAAGCTTCTTGAGTAAAATAGAATATTTACATTTCACATTAATTTTATGTGCATATTTTTACTATTACCACATCTGCGTTATTACAAATTCTAAATATTTTTTCACTGATAAAAAGCTACACCATCTACAAATATTATAACGGAAATTTTATTTTAATTATGGCATTTGTTGCGGCTTCATCCAACCAGAAATCGTGAGCGATTACTGAATAGAAATACCGAAAGTGGGACAGGGAACAATGTCGATTATCGAAATTGGGATCAAGGTCAAAATTGAATGTGGTACTAAAATTAGAAACGAGCCAGACTAGAATTGAAGAGCAGTACTGAAACCAGAATTGAGGGTGGAATCGGGTGACCTAAATCTACTCAGGTCACGATTGGATTCAGAATGAGATCTAGAGTGAGGTAACTGGCATCGAGACCAACAAGAGGATTAGAATCGTGAACGGGCAGCTATGGGAATCATGATTGAGAGCGCGGTCGGTTGATACACAGGATGAAAAAAAAATCATTCAATGTCCACGCGGGCAAAGCTGCGGGTAGCAGCTAGTAATATATATATAAATCCTGGCCAGTGTTGAATTTGACAGCAAGAGCGGAATAAGATTGGAACGCAGAACCAGAACTAGAACAAAGATGGGGATCGGAAATGAGAGCGAGATAAGGATCCGAACTTCAAGCAGAGTCGGGAATGGAACTAAGAACGGAAGTGGAAGCGGAACCGACAGCAAAACCGAAATTTAAACTGAATACAGAACCAGGATGAAGCTCGTGATTGTATGTTTGACACAGAGAGATCTTGATATAAACGACGAAAAAATTTTGATTATAGGCCTATACGGGCGAGGTGAAAGTTGGTATTAGTATGTGTCGATTGATGTTTTGAGCGATTGGATATGCTATAAATATATGACACATTTGTTTTATTTTTGAATACTAAATTACAAACTTTTAAGAATCCGAATGCGAAAGAAAATAAAAAGCAGAATTTGCAATCATTTTGTTGTCTGTTCGTTTGGAAAGAAGTTCGTCGGTTCCCTAACAAAATTTTCTAAATACATAAGATACTCCTTCTGTAATTCGATATCCTGTGACTAGGTATACAGATTCAGGAGATTAGAATTTTTTCAAATTCAACCTGAAAATCGCTAGTTTGGACATCCTCATTGCAAAAAAAGAAAAACCAGGAAAAGAAGCCATTGGAAGAAGTCTAGTTGTATCTATCCATCTGTCAGTTCAAGTTAATTCTCACAAAATCATTTGGTGGTAAAAACTTAAACTCTGAATACGATAGTTAATGTTTTGAAGAAAGTAAAATTTGTCTAAATGAAAGGCGACACAAACGTAGCACGTGAAAATATATTTGCTTTAAACAGCATTAGGGTGTCGTCTAATTAAATATCAGCATCAAAACTTGTACGCTGTCGCGACTACAGAATGTCGACACGGGGACATTGAACAACGCGAGATAAATTAATATTTTGGTGTATTAAGTAAATGTTCTCTAGTTTAGGGTGGTTGCGCGGTGACAGGAGTCTCGGCTGATTTCGAAAGATAAGTAGAGTGCGGATTAAACAAAAATTACTGGTAAGGTGCAGTGATAAAAATAGAGACAGATGACCTCAATGATATTATAAATTTTATGACCTACGTCATACAAAGTGTACGAATACCTCATGACGTTCTAGTAACTTAGGGTTTCTTAAAATATGTACAATAAAAAATATGGAAGCAATTATTTATGTAGGACAAGTTACATAATTAACGACATTAAGTGTAGTGTTGACGGTTTCAATTGTATGAGTTTTGACCAATCAATGATTCATCATTCTTTTCGAATGTCTGCATTTAAAAATATCGTCTGTATTATGTTGACTCCAAATCATCATTGTACATATAACATGAAAGTGAAAATGAATTATTATTTACTAGGAAGTTTTTTGATGTTGGAGAAGCACGCGTCATAATATTAGTACTAGCTTTCACCTGTGGCTCCGCCCACGTGAACATCGAATAAGTTCTTTTGTCTTTTATATAGACTGATCACGCTGTCAACCATAGTCCCGGTATTGTTCCTTCTTTTCACTTCAGTCCTGTCTCCACTTTTGATTCCCATTCTGGTACCGACCTTGATTTCGATTCAAAATATACATAATTAATCAGTGGCTCTATCCGCATGAACATACAGCGATATTCTCATCTTTTATATTGATCAATAACGTTATCAACCATGATACCTATCTCGGTCCCGTTATTGATTCTATAACAGGAGGACTCTTAGTAATGCGCTATTTTTTCAGTATGAAACGATCTAAGGAGCTCTTGATGCTGATCCCGGTCCTGATCATGATTCTGATCCCCAAGCGATGTTGAATTTAAACCTCTGTTTATTATTGATGTTACTAATAACCAATCGGTATAAAACATTCGTTATATGGCTCCGCAAACTAGGTATATTCGATATACATCGATGTATTGAAAACATCGATGTTTACAATGCGATGCATCGAATGGATCCAATGTTTTGAAAAGCTATTGAAATACTCGATGTATCGATGTTTTTAAGATTTCAGTGTTAAAACATCGAATCGATGACAACCAATTAAAATTTCATAAAACTCAAGTCTGACCACTAAAATTTTACTTTTACGGACAACCCAATTGTATTTGAAAAATGTTGGCAACACTGCGTGCGTACGAGTGCGTGAGTACCTAGTGTCTTTATAATTCTGAAAAACCAGAAGAAAAATTTTCACTGTGGGACGATCACCACAAATTAGTTCATAAGAGCTGGAAAACGGTAAAATCTGACGATTCTATTTCAGATGAACTATCTATTTACTTGCGTAACCCAGTAGCCCGATTAAGTGAAAACCCTTTAGAAATTTGGAATGATCTTAAGATTCAGCTTCCTAAACTGCATTCAATTGCATACAAATACTTGACTATGGTAGGAACTTCAGTCCCATCTGAACGTTTGTTTTCTAAAGCAGCACAAGTCGTCAATCAACAAAGAAATAGGCTGAAAGGCAAACGTTTAAATAAACTGTTGTTTTTGCAAAGTCTTCCAAAAAACACTGGAAATAGGATTTAACAAACTTATAAAAATAAATGCGGATGTTTTTTTTGTTCTTACTTTAATATATAATAAAGATTTTTCTCATGTATGGCTTTTACTGTTTTTTTAATAATACAATGCATAAATTAGTGGATTATAAAAAAATCTTTAAAAAGTACTCGATTTATACAAAACATCGATGTTTTCTTCCAATACATCGAAAGAAATCGATGTACAGTTACAATATATCGAATCGAAAAAAACATCGATGTTTTTTCAAAGTGGACACCCCTACCGCAAACTAAGTCAAGAGCAAAAGCTAGTATATTTAAAATTATGGCCTATACGTTATTTTGATGTATGAGCTATATTACTGTAAAGTTTGAGCTGATTCTGTTCAGCTGTTGAAGCTTTATCGAGTAACACACATACAAACTTTCACATTTATAATATTAATAGGACTTAAAAATACTGATGATCCCAGCCAAGCAATAAGATACAGTTAACACATTGATTCATTTCTACTGGAATGTAATAATCTTTGATATTTATTTAAAGGCTTCAATGCGAGAGGAGCCGCGGGTAAAAGCTAGTTAAATATATGCTTACTGGAATATACTTTCGGAAATGCTAGATGGCTTTGAAGTTGCTAAATTTAAAATTTTTTGACAATAAATCATACCTGCCAAAATATTTTTTTTTATTCTCCGTAAAAAATAATAAGTATTATATATCCTTTCTAATACCCTTGAAAATATGTGTACAAAGTTTCAAGATGATCAGTTGAGTAGTTTCTGCGTGAAAGCGTTAACTTATATTCACATCTATAACATTAGTAGGGATGTCACCTGCACGAATATATAGATAGAATCACGATATTTCAACAACTAATTCACATTTTATGTTATTTAAAAAGAACACAATTTATTGTTTAAATTTCGAAATCAGGAGCAATGCAATGGTGATCCGGGCGGAAGGCTAGTTTAAGTCAGGCTTTATCGTCGAACAATCTCCATAGCAACAAGTGGCGCCCCCTCCTGCTCCCTTCTCCAGTGCACGAGAGCGTCTCGGCCCATCTCGAGCAAAGCCCGCTTGAGTTATTGCCTAGACCGTCGCGCGCGAGCACCATATGCGATACTTTGCGTTGTTCTTTCGTGCGAAAAGGGGATATTTTCGTTAAAGTAAATTTGAGAAAAATCTTAGATCCCTACAAGTATTCAGTACAGTCGGCCCTAGATCATAGATTATTTCTCACAACGATGCGTATTCCTGCACACGTACGTCTTGTCAGAAATATGGAAGCTTCAAAAAAGTGATCATAAACTTTCAACGCATTATTCTTTGGCAGCGAATTCCCATGATTTTTTACACTTTTTAGGGTTTTGGAAAAATAAGAGGCGATTGCCATTTATAAAACAGTTTTGTAATTATGATAGAGGCCGTCTACATTACTCGGCAAGTTGTTAGTTCGTGTCTCGAATAGTGAATTATCAGGTGCCCTCCCAATTCAAACAATATATTTATGAGATTCGATCAGCGTCCTCCACGTTGTCAAATGTTTCGCAATGTTAATACAACGGCCTGTTACTAACGTTACCTACTCTCCGAGGGCGTGGAGAACGGGTGACGTTTCAAGGTACTTGCAATTCTATTTTGCGATTAAAAGAGACGTACTTAATCATTGGTCTAATAAACTGTTCGGTAACCGTCTTTCTACCTTAGTATTCCGATTGGTCAACATTTCCTGACTCATAAGCTGCTGTTCAAATACGATTCTTCTTGTCTTCATGATGGACATTTATCATTTACATGTATTATTTGGATAGCTTATAAGGAGAGTGAAAGTGACAGATAATGTAGAATTTTCAGAGAATAGAAATTCTCTGAAATAGAAATAGGTTTTTCGAAATTCGTTGTTCTACATCCGAATTAGTTTAAATTGTAAGAATGATACTGAGGGAAACGTAGTAAAATAGCATGTTTTAACAAAAAGAAAAATGTCATTTCTCTAAGCTGAGATACGAAAACCATTCAATACAGTTTTATTTGCCACGCAAAGAATACTATTTCCATTTCAAGTTATTAAGATAACCCATCAAGTATCGTTGTAGAATGCTTTGTACCCAGAATCGCGAAATACCAAAAATTTCATAGCACTTAAAAGATCCTATACTAAAATTATTGTACAGTTCTGGTTTGTGTTGTAAATCTTTGGAATCAATTCAAAATTATGTATGCCGCAAGCAGCTGGTGTAGATATTGGAAACTCTAATGAATATTAATATAATGAAATTTCATATATGAAATGAAATTAGAAATTAAATGTTGGATAAGAAATCATGGTGAGAAATTATTTATTACTTGAGAAATTATTGTCAGGTATTATATGAGAAACGATAATGAGAAATGCATGCAAATGTATGCAAATCAAATAAATAAACGCACTGGCATGCCCTTACATTCAACGTACATATAGCAACATACAACGTACATTCAACGCAATCCTACATATACATAAGCACATACATTTTTACTGAATAAAGTAACCAAACGTAAAGGAATATTATATATTTTTTTATTCTATCTCTACCTACAGTAGAATAAGTGAATAGATATGACGAAAAAATAAATAAATAAACATTTATTCGATTCACAAAATAACATACTTTTTATTTTCATAAAAATAATGTAGATGAAAAATCTTACAAATAACTGAATTAATAAATTCAAAAATTTCTATTATATAGAGAACCGTTTTTACTTGGAAACAAAGAATAATCATTGTGTCTTGTGTTTACGATTTACAAAATAAAAAAACAAAAAACCGAAAAGATGACCAGCTCTGATCCACAGCGTTGAATTACAGATGAAGTCGGGAAAATTTTAAATCGGATAGCCATGCAAACAGAAATATTGTAGACCCAAAAGTATGGAATCGTGTTAAGAACTCTTCATCGTGTAATAGTATGTCAGTACCGGAGTAAGGTTTTTTTTCTCGGCGTATTCTTGGAAAGTAATCAATAAAAAGTAATCACATAATTTAAAATCAAGGATTCGTCCAGCCTAAATCGCAATACGGTAGCTATATGAACACGACGCATCTGAAACTTTCCTTCCAATATCTATACATCCCCCTTAAATCGGAATACGGAAAATCCTTTTATATTTGCCGAGTACGTTTTCACAAAGACGGCACACGCGGAAGGATCTTCGGGGAAATGTAGCTGCAGGACTTTGATCATCTTTGCGTTCTCTGTAGTTTAAAAGAAAGCCATCGAATGAAATTACACCGTAAGTACGTAAGTCGTATTTATAGACTTAAATATATATTGTGTTGGAACTATCGACTCGCTCTTGTCTTCGCCCGTTCGCTCGTGGCATTTATTGAATACTTTTGATTACGAAATTGTATTTGTATCCCGATTCAGATAGCATTTAATCCCGGTTGTGGTTCCAATTATTTTAATCAGATAACACATTATTATCAGTTCATTTTGTTACGTGATGGCCTTGTCTGGGGCTGGAGAATCGTGATCAGACGAAATGAAAATAGACAAAAAAAAATAGAAGGCGTATATTCCGAAACATGGGTCAAAACAAATCACTATGAAATAACTTGATCGCTTGTAGTTGATAGCACTTAATTTGTGAACGCACTGATCGCAGAAATAAAACTCACTCGTCAGCGCCCGAACTCCGATATGCATACTCCTTGATTAGCTATACTATGATATTGTTCAAATAAAATTAAAAAAATAATTATCTAAAAAAATATTCGAAAACTTGTCACGTCTGATATAAAAAAAAAGCTTATTGCGTTTTCGAAAGTTCCATTCCGAAAATGAATGCAATTAAAATGAATACCAGCGGAAGCAGCTACGAAGAAAAAGGAGAGTGGCGCGGGAGGGAAATCCTTACGTTTCAAGTACAATTCTAGAATATTTTTTAAGAGAATCATTTTGTGCTTTTAGTCTATTTTTAGCTTTCGGGCGCAGTTAACAACAATTGGTATTGGTACATACCTATCATCTTCAAATTCAAATTCTTTCGAGTCTAGTATTTTAATACTTCAAGCAAGGAATTCTTGACCATATTTATGTAACTGGTTTATCAGAAACTCGTCTACTTATTTTGATGAATTATTTTAGATATTTTTTAAATTTATCTAAAAAGCGTCACCAGTACGAAAAAAATTGAAAAGTCAATTTGAGACTTGTTTGAAATTTGAGACTTAAAAATAAAAAAAAAACGTGTTTAAACAATTCTGCCTTTATCTGTTAAATATATCGAACATTACAAATTAATGACATATTGCAAACCTCTTGTATATAATTCGTCAGAAAGGATTTTTGGCCATTTTGATGGAATCTTGCACATTTTGTATCTATTATTATAAATTTATTGTATAATATAAGTAATTTATCCTATAGGATGTTGCTGTAGGAAAATTTAATTACACTCCCACTACAAATTCGAAAATCACATACCCACTACAATTCGAAAAACGTCAAACGAAGCTTGGTCACCCTGATATTATGTCTATACGACTATATAAATCTGTAGCATCCGTCTGTACATACTAATAATTTTGTTTGTCAAATCTTGCCATAATATTTGTTTTATAACCCACTGACCCCACTCTTACTGTTCTAATTTTAGTTCCACACTCGATTTCCATCTTCGTCCCGTTCCCGATTTCAATCCCTCCCAGTCTCAAATCTCGATTTTACTCATCGTCGTGGCTGGAGTTACAATGAGGAGGAGTAACAATTCGGAATGGAAAATGGGATCGTGATCGTAAGTGGAACCAGAATCGAAATTACTTAGATCAATATCGAATTCGGAATTTAAAACGGGACCGCGACCAAAATCGAAAATTAAATAATCAGCAACGTATGATTGGCTATTTGGCATCAAGAACAAGAGCGGCACCGAGATCGAGACCAGGATAGCGATAGATAGAGATCTGGATAGAGACCAGGAATCGAGATCGGGATATTAATTGTGAGGATGATCGGTTGATATATAAGATGAAGAAATTCAGTACATGTCACGTGAGCGGGGCCGCGGACGGAAGTCAATTACTATATGTAGACCCAAATATTATGTTTAATTTTTCGCTAACCTTGTGATCACCTATAAATAATGCAAAAGTCTTTCATATTCCGTGAAATAGCATTTGCACATAGCGTTGTTCGTACAAAAGTATGTTTGTAATAAAAAACACCATCCACATCCTCAAACTCGATCCTCTGACAAATTTTAAAATGTATAAAGTGAACGTTAAGTTTAGCTTATACAAGTAAAACTTTTTTATTCTGTATGTATTACAGTGTTGATATATTTAAATGTTTATCATGCTTTTAAAATACATTTGTCAACGACTGTATTCTATAATGTACACAGAGGAAGGTGAGAAAGGAGAAATACAGTCATTTTTGAATACCAAAAGATTTACATATATAGTAACCTCGAGGCAAATTTGACTAAAAATATGTGCTCTTTTGAGAAAAGAAAATCAACCAAAATCCGCGAAAGCTTAAAAGAGTTAGAAATCTCACATATCCTCTCCTCTCCTCACATATCCTATTTCATAACTTCCACATAGAACAACACACACAAGATCCTATTCTCGATATGTTATGCCAGAGGTTATGCCAAAATGTTTACCATTACCATTTACGCTAATAATCATTTCCAGATGAAATTTAGTAAGAAGCGAACTTAAAGCTCGAAGAAGGAGATAGGAATTATCGACTGCAGTATTTGACAAAACATATAGATATTAATTATGAATGAAATGAAATATCCTTTCACATTATCGTTCGCTAATAAGAGCAAAGTTAAGACGAATTGAAAACCGAGATCGCAATGGCAATTATAAACGAGGGCAGGTCTAAATTTAGGTTCTATTTGGAAATTTTATTTTACTGATGGTCATTTTACCAGATTCACTCAATATTCATTGAGTGAGGAATCGTAAGCAGGTACAAAATGGTTTTGGATTCAAGATGAGATTGACGTAAAAGATAAAGACATTTGCTATATTTTCAAGCGATCGAAGTCACAATAAGTAGATAGTTTTACAATGAAATAAAGTTACAAATCGTTCAGACATTCCGACGAGAAAATGAATGAAAATAAAAATCGCCTTCAGTCTCGAGCGGTATTGCATTAAGGTCTCGTTTGACACTGAGAAATTACTCTCATTTGTTCGAACTCACATCTTTACTTAAGTATTTGGAACTCAGCAAGTATTGAGTAAGCTTTTCTAATCGTACAAATTTAGATGTATAAAGGTTTGAGTATTTTTTTATACCAAGGTTTCAGCATTACTATTATATTTTATTATTTCTCATTTTTATATACTTTTCCAGATATCCATCAGCTTAGAAACTTGCTATAAACGCTTGAATTTAAATAGAACCAGGTGTGAGCAACTATGACGTTCATCTTTGAGTTTACCTCTTTTTGTATTTATTATTAGAAAAAATGGGTTTGCAAATTTTTCAGTCACCTATAATTATCACAATTATTTTACACAATAATTTAGATGATAGTGTGAAAAACCTAATTTTTAATTCTAGCCTGTATTTAAAGGTTACATTCATAATTACATTACAAATGCAAAAGTATCTCTGTCGTCTATTACTCTTTTGTCCTGAAATAGCTATATCGATTCGATGATATTTGGCATGAAGATAGTTACACTTCAGAGGATAGTCATAGGCTACTTTTTGTTTGTTTTTCTGTATGTTCGTTTATATGTTATTTCATAAATAGCCAAACCGAATGTTAATGGATTTTAATGTACTGTTAGACCACACGATTTTGTAACCTATAAGCTACTATGTATTTCTGTCAGTTTGTCTGCTTATAACCCGACAATAAGTTTACTGATTTTGATAAAATTTATAAAAGTAGTAGAAATCGTCGTCACTTAAAATATACGTTTCTATTTTTTTTTACATGTTTATCTATAACCCCTTATAACTAGAAAACTTAGAAGTATTTAATTTGATTTTATTATATCAGCTATGCTTATTGTTTGCTTAGCAAAGCAAACACTGTTCCTTCTCTTAGCAAAGAGAAGGAGCAGTGTTAGAATTAGCGATGAATTGAAAAATTTTATGAATGAAGAGGAAGAATGAGACGAAGCTATTGTGTGAGAGGGCGAAATAGAGCGAAAGCGTAAGAGTCAACAGTCCGTTTGTAACTATTATGGTTAATAATAACAGTTTAATAATAAGGTAGTCACAGTAAGTTAAAACCAACGATAGTATTTTTACACTGTGTCTTTTGTTAGTACTATTATTATAATATAGAATAGATATAAAATACAAGATAGAAGTGGTAACAAAAAAATTACCCAATTTTTTTTGACCATAATAGCTCCCTAGGAGTTAAAAACTTTAAAAATCTTATAAAATATCTAATTGTGAAAATTGAACTTAAAAGAATATCTTCCACGATTTTACAACAACTTTCAAATCTCTTAGCGGAAAGTGAATAATTTTTCAGAAATTTCCAATTTTTCAACGAGAAGTTCAAAATTTATTTTACGTGATTGAAATTTTTGTTTTCAGTAGAGCACACACATTCATTACGTTTTAATAACCCTAATGGCTATTTTTATTATTTCATTTATTATGCCCATTTTCATCTTGCCTTTGGCACGAGTATCTTTGTTCTAAATTTATAGCTGCTTATTCTGACCTTCAATTATATTTCTTTGTATCCTTTACAACGTACAACATTATCATTAACAATGAAGTATTCATTAATGATATATTTTTTAATTTTATAAAGATAATAAGTTGTTCAAAATTTAAGAAGATTAAAAATGTAAATTTATTAGTACCACAGAGAAGTTCCAAAATATACTTTTATCAAAATATTTTATTTGATTTCTTATATATTTTTTGCTCTTATAATTTTTTTTAATATATAAGAAATTTTTAAATTAAATTTTGAAAAAAATATTTGAAAATGTACATTGATATAAAAAAAAACAATGTATGTATTTTTTCTTTATTTCTATGAACAACTAAATTGTTAAATCTGACATTTGTAGTTTCAACTGTTTCGATGTTCAATACAAGACCCATTTTACCATTTTCACCGCATTAGAGGTTGAACTTATGAAAATCCTTCTTTAGCGCTCGCCTACGTTCTAAAAGGACTCTCTCTAGACTAATGAGTTTGGGTTCTGCGTTGATATATCATTCAGCTAGGGTACTCTTTTGTATGCATAGATATATTATAGAGCTAACGCTATCTGGGAGCTAAAGAACATGTGAGAGAAATAAACAATGAAATAAAAAAGAACATGATAGGAAATTTCTAGACACACCCAAAACTTTTTTCGAATACGGAGTATATTGCTCTAAATGATTCCAAGACTCCTTTAAAAAATATGATTAGGGACAATAATTTATGCTTACTGGCTGTACAAAATCATATGAAAGTAGATAGGAGAAATCGTTGAGAAAGCATTTTCGCGTAGTTGTAAATGTTACTGCAACCGAATGAATGAATGCATGAATGTTTGAAAAGCTGTCGGATATAATAGGATGTCATTAGAACTCTCTTGAATGGCCGCTGGAAAGCTGGAATGAGTGGTGCGAAGCAGTCATTGTGCCCCTTCACAAAGAAAAGATTCATGGCACATTTGCCCAATTTACACTCTATAAGTCTCCTCATTGTCGTTGTAAGCGAAAATTGTTATTAAGGGAGTTGCGAATGAGACTGAATGTAAGATCTGGAATATACAAACGGGATTTAAAAGAGATATGCGTACCGAATTTTTTTCTTTCTAAAATAAACCGAAATAATTTTAGCCTAAAGTTCAAAAGATTTGCTTTAATTATGTAGATCTAGAAAAAAATTATAGCAGGGTGCTTATAATCCTATGCTTTTTAGTATTTTCTTATTACGAGTAAGTTAGATTTATTAAACGTTTCTAAACCTAAAGTTTCAAGGTTTTGCTTTCTTGTAACTAGAAAGCAATAACTCGCTTGTCATCTTTCCTTTACGTGAATTCAAACATAAACACGAATAAGATGAAAATTATATCAAACATTTATATAGAATAATCTACTCCAGTGATAGTAAAGAACCCTACAATTGAAGTTATAAACCAACTTAGTATTTTTTCAACTTAGTATTTTGTGCAATTTAAGCAGGTCTTATTTCTGTTAGGAATGTTCATTCAATAAGTTCATTTAACATGTGTAAGTATTCATATTAAATGAGGCATCAGTATCTTGGCTTCACAGACGTTTTGGTTTCTAAAAGCAAAAATCTTTTATTATGTTGCCAAAAATTGATCCTTTATCTGGTAACGTTCCCAATATCTGGTAACGTGGATAATAAACGTAGCTCTTCACTCTCTTCTCTTCATGAAAATTAAATTAGTAGAAATACTAAATTATAAATGTAAAGTTAAATATAAAAATTTGGAAAATCCAAAAGTGCACGATTCATAATGCTCATTCGTTCGAAAAATGAACCTGAATTGGATTTAAAATATCGCGCAGTGTTTTGAACTGATCATGCGCACTAAGTATGCGCCACAATCAGCGCTATCAGCTGTCTCGTGGGTTGTGGATGAAATATTTACTTACCGATAGATATAGATATACAAACACCCATGTGTTTTATTTATTCATTTTCGTTTTTTGTTAATAACTATTAAACGACACAAATCAAGTTAACCATTTTCAATACCAATCTCCGGACAGTGGATCTCAAGCTATTAAAAAAAAAATGGATCAAATTAGTGAATTTTTACGCTCGCTATCGTGTCCGGAACGAAAAAAGTGTTGATTGACAGGAAATTTCTTTTGACTATTTTGATAGTTTTTTCTAATTGTATTATGTTAAATCGATTTGAACCAGTGATAGAATTAATCTTCATTAAATTATCTATCAAATAGTGAACAGGTTAATAAAATTACATGAATTATTAATCGTGTTATTGATGAAAAAAGTTACGAAATTGAGGAAAAAAAAAATTATTCGTTCGTAGAGCACTTCTTAATGCTTCGCATTATGAGTCGTGCAATAATTAAAACTCACGAAGTTAGTAAGCTGAAATGGATGTAATGTAGCCGCATTGCTCAGCGACGCAACGTCCTAGTCGTCGAAAAAAGGTTCTCGAATGACGACTATAAACCAGACGTCACATCAAATGCTCTCCCACCAGGTGGAGTTACGACTTCAAAAGGGTTGCGGGTTAACGTTAACTACGGGTGCTGCAGTAACATTGGCGATAGGTATCTAGAGAGATGAAAATTTGACATCTAAACACAGCTGAAGCGATAAATTCAAGATGATAAACAAAAACATTAATCATTGTCGACATTATCTGCACTATAGTATGGAGAAAACATGTTCAAAATAATTTAATTGCACTTTTTTATTATTTTCGGTTATACGTATCATTTCTTATAAAAGTTCGGTTATAAAAATACTGGGTAGGTGCTTATTATGTAAGTTGAATTACTATATGGTGATCTCAATCTATGAGCCCAATATTTTTATTTGAGTTTATGGCGGCTATGGCGAATATAGGTAGTCTAAGATCGCTTATAAAATACTATATGGTAGATGCAAAGTTATACAAAAAGATATTTCATTTTTTAGCGCTATGGTGACGTAAAATCTAGTTCTTAATAAGTTTACACTTACGACTAACACGATAGTCAATGCCATGTAAGTATCATGCCACGTAGAAGGTAACATTATATGTTTATGACAATAACTGAATGGTTGGATGGAACATAATGAATACACGCGATGCGCAAACTTCTAAATAAGATGTATAAGTATTACGTTAGAGGTATAAGTGTGTCGGATACGTGCCTAAAACAATGGTTTTAAAACAAAATTTATCGGCCGTCCGAAACATATGAATTTTATATCACGTGTACAAAATATAATTGTATTGTAATCAAGTGACCTATTGAGCATAATGCAGATTCATAACGCTATCAACTATTATTAAACTACAATAATAAATGCCTAAACACAATTTTTTGCAATTTGCATTATTTGCAAAAAAAACCGTCAATTTAGATTAATATTTTAATTACACTTAATATACTATAGCTAGCTTCTGGCTACGGCTTCGCCCGAGTGGACATATAATGAATTACTTCACCTTACAAACCAAACAATTACAAATTACAAATTCCAACCGTTGCCCCGTTCTTGACTTTGAACCCAGTTCTGCTCACAGTGCCAATTTGTCTCATCCTCGATTTTGATTGCGGCCCCGCTTTTTATTCCTAACACTGTCTAAATCCAAATTGATTCTAATGCTAGTCCCGCTCCCGATCTTGGTTAGCGTTCTCAACCCCATCTAGATACAGACCTTTATTCTGATTCTGATCATGCTCTTTTTATTTTCATTTAAGATCCACACTCGATTTTGACCTTGGTTTAGTTCCCAATTTCCATCGCTCCAATGTCTCATTTGCAGTTTGGATTCCGCTACCGGTCACTATTCCAATTTGAACAAAGCGGAGGAAATGCTAATATAAAAATAAAATTTATGCTGTGTTAATCAGGGATATTCATTTCTATGAATGAAAAAAAAATTAGAAGCTGTATAGTGTACTTATGTAGATGAAGACAAAGCGAAATATTAACAATATTCAATTTTACTCAGCGAACTTCTATTAAATGAAGGAACTTTTAGAGTCAGTTCAGTAGTTTGGTTCCACAATAAAATACGTAAACGTAATCGAGAGCAGGTCTTTTTTTAGAAACATTCCAATTTGCGAGTACATGTCGCCAAATTCATAGTAATCGAATGAACTGTTTAGATACGCAAAGAAGAGGAACAAAGTATACACTCACTTTTATACATTATTTATACGACCCTATTTCTTCTCCCCCCACCCATTTTTGAAAAACGCGTCTTACCATTTTTAACAAACAATATTATTAAAAATGGTAAGACGCGTTAAAGTACCACATTTTATAGTGGTAAGTCGCCCCATAAATTAGTTTTATACAAAAGTTTATCTTTCACTACGATAAAAAAAAATTGCGAAAATTCTTTCTTATTCGGTCTTCACTAAACTATCATCCAATCAAATTAATTGATTCCGTCGGGCTTATAATTTCGAAAATCTCGTGCTGCATAAATTCGTGAGTGGCTATTTCTCCAATTATACACTTATTGTTTTCATTTTACATTATTTAATAGACTACTTCATCACCTAATACATTGTAAAGACCAAACTCTTCATCCATGAAATTTCTATACCGATCGTCGGATCATATTCCATTTATCCCTCTGCTAAGCCCCACCTTACCACAATTTTTCCATTGCAGGTTTGAGGGTACCCTTAAGCGTTCACGCTGGCCCAGTGCGGACCCATTGCGCAGCGATGACAAAGCCGATTTAACATTAATTTTAAGGCACCAAGCGTGTGGTTTACTTTGAACTAAGTTAAGAACCCATTGGCGAATTAGTCCGTACCTAGGATTTAACCTAATAACTCATGGTCCGAAGCCAATGCTTCTAACCATTGATTGACACTGACACTGATTAATTATTGTTTTAATGAAATTCATAGAGGGTACTTGAAAATCATATCCAAACGTTATCTGGTAAAATTTCTAAGTATCTTAACATTATAACCGTCTCTGGTTGTAATATTAAACTTAGATATATGTCACTGACTTATTTGTAAAACTATTAAAGGTGAGGACTTGAGACGTGTAGCAAACTTTTTTTAAAATTTACAAACAAATCCAAATTATTTTTCAACGAGTCATTAGTTATTCAAAATTACCGAAGGTCTATGGAAGTTGATATTTTAGCAGTTTAAAGTAAATCACTCGTCTTTAGGATAAATGAATGAAATTAAATCTGATCCACAGCGGTAAAGATAAGTGAAGAGAAAAAGACCACATGTAGGTGCGCAATAAACACTCAATCGATCAACTGAATATATAAGACATTTGTATTGAGGCTCTTATTAAGACAATGATGTCATTCACTGACAAAGAAAGAAAGAGTTGCTTGATATGATATCGGAAATTAGGTTATGACGATTTTGTAACACTGATATTTTTTCTACATATTTATATATTCTTATTGAGATTAAAAATTTACTTATTAAAAAATACTTAACAGTAAATACTTTTATCTCTGTTCAAATCATGAAACTGAATACCTTTTGTAAACGTCGTTAAGTTTATAGAATTTCCTATGTTACTTTATAATTACAACAGAATAGTGCATATCATGATAAGTGGCTTGAGCTGGCATTGTGTGCCAAAATAAAAAACCTCACTTGACGAGTTTATATACAAGATAAATCGAAATCATTTGGTTCATTTTGAAAGCTTCGAATTCTCTTTTATACTACATCAAAGAACTTGTTTAATGTTATATTATTATACACATATTGAGTTATAATCTATACCTTGTTTTACGTAATAGATGTATTTTGTGAATATTTACATAACTATTTGACTATCGACTGATATAGCGAAAGCAATATGTCTTCGACAGATCCGTTTAAAATCGTCTTAAATTTCTTTATTTGCCAATCCGAGCCAACGTGTTCCGAAAATCATATTAAGTCGATTACTATAAACCATAATCGCATTAACGAATATAAATTTAACGTTCATTGGTCAAATGCATACGAGTTCACAAAGGAATTTAACAGAGGGGTTAAAAATGGCTTTTTATTAGTCAAGTTGACTTTTAGATTAATTTTTATCAATGAAGTTATCTACAATCACCGGAAGTTAAATTAATTACTGGCAGCTTAGAAACGGCGGACTCATTCCTTATTCATTTTCGAAACGAATTAATTTCTTTTTTGTTACTTGAATAAATCATATCTTTTCTCTCTGAAAGACTCGTTCCTATGAATTATGCAACGAGTTTGCTTAATTACAGAAACTCAGAAAAAAACTATTATTTGAAAAAATAATACGTGCGCGGTCGGGTAATCCCCGTCAGGAACGAAGTTACTCATGCTTTTCCGTGTACAATAAACATAATTAATAAAGCATGTATATTTTATATTTTTTTAAAATTTTTAAATGTAAGTAATTTAATGCAAGGAATCATATCAAAAAATTTATTTTAATATTTTAGGAAAAACATTCATTTAATGAAAATGAGATTATTACTTTCGAGCTAAACGCTTTCAAAAATAAAGTAGCAATAAATTATTGAATTCATTGCCCTAAAGAGATCGATTTTAATGCTTTTTTAAGTTCGTTTTTAAGTTCAAAAATATAACTCTAATAGGTTTTCAATTGAAATTTTGGAAATTGAAACTGAAAACAATATCTCTAATTTATAAAAATTTTCATAGCAGGAAAATAAAAAACGGTGTTTTTTTAAATATTTTGACTACAATGTTTTTCGAACACGTTATTCGATTTTTATCTGATGTGTTTGTGTGTGTAACCGAGATGACTGAGTACTGAACATCAATCCATTAAGTATTTGTAATGCATTTTTAAAAAAATTTTTTCTTTAAAACTTCATTAGCTATATCTTTCGAACAAACCAACTAATTTTGATGAAACTTGCGACTATTAACTGTATTTTTTTAAAGATAACAAATGATTCGATTTTGGAATTTATCTAACGATAAATTCTAAATTTTTCCAACAATAAATTATTAGAAAAATTTATCTCAAACAATATTTTTTAAATAGATCAACCAATTTTAATGCACTTGACAACAATGAACATTGTTTTAAAACAAAAACAAATGGATACATTGATAAATTTATCGGTAGACCAGTTTAAAAAAATAAAAAACGCTTCTTAAAAAAATTTTCTCCGACGATATCTTTTAAAAATCCAACCGATTTTTAAGCAGTTTGCTGCAGTTGACGCACTTATTTAGGGAAAAGAGCAGATTAGACTTAGATACCATTCGGTCTGAAAGTTATTTAAAGAAAATATTTTTACGATAACTTTAGTTTTGTGATTCCTCAAAATCTACAGGGCGAAATTAGTTCAACATATCAGGAAGTCTAAGTTGAATCGCAACCCTTACGAATATCAAAAACTGTTTTAATTGGTTAATCCGTTCAAAAGTTATGATAGGTTTACATATATACACACACACACACACACACACACACAACCGCGCGCGCACACACACGCACACACACACACACGTACACACTGAAATACATATACACAAACAGACATTACTCAGAAAATGGTCGAAATAGATTCGAGAATCCTAAAACGTCAAGATCATGATCAAAATAATCGACACAGTCTAGTTTCTGTTCCCCACACTTATACTCCTATGATTAATTTGGGTGTGGCAAAAAAGAACCTGAAACTAATTTAAACAGAGGTAAGATGCATAGTATACGTGGAGTATCTTTGAGAGATAGAGATATGAGATAATTTACCAATTTAAAATAAAAAATAGCAACTACAGTAAATATAAGTATATACACATATTTAAGCGGAAAAGGTTTTTTCGTATTTATTATACTAATTGAAAATTATTTTTCATCGTATTATATTTACATTTAGTTTTAATATATCTAAGCATTTTTTTTCTACAACTTATTGCTATTTTGTAGGTCGTGACACAATCCCATTGCTGTAGAAATTTTGGGGCTTATGACCAAAGTACTAAGACAAGTAGTTTTGTCAGTCCTCCTTTAAAGCTGACCTAACATTGCCTATAGAATTCTGAAGAGACCGAAACAGATGAAAATCTGAGGATGCATGGTCAGGGCTATATGTTAGATCCATTAGCAGTTCCTGCTGAGTGGCTTAAAATGTCTGTGGTCTGGTGTGTTATCATGGTGAAAAACCACACCCTTTCTGTTATTCGATTCCGCCTGTTTTTTCTCTATTTATTGCTTGAGTCTCATCAGCTGTTAGCAGTAGAGATCCGAATAGATGGTTTTGTCCTCGGTAAAAGCTCATATATAGAATAATTCCCTACCAATCCCACCATACACATAGCTTCAATTTATGGCGAGTTAATCCGGCTTCAATATCATGAGATATTGAAAGAAATAGCTCGATACTTGGGTCCCACATGAGTGGGACTCAAGTATCGACCTTTTTTGTACATGCAGCTTTTTTAAATGGGTTAAAACAGTTTTGTGGTCAATATACAGCTAATCAAATATATCATAAGATCAAATATGCCGATATTGTTCTACTTTTTCCAAAATATCATTGACTTTATCCGTAACAGGTCGACCAGAGCAAGGTTTATCATTGATATCAAAATTACTGGACTAAAAACGTTTGAAACAGTTTTGTGTTACCTTTACCGTCTCTTCATTAGGTCTCTAAACATCATAAAGTTTTTTTGCAGCTTGTGTAGCATTATTCTCTTTTTTTTGTATTAACACTTTGTACATTGGATTTACTCATTTTGATGGATAGAGCAGGACCTCCCAAACTGTGCGTTGCGGCGCCCCGAGGCGTCGCCACATTGTCTCAGGGGCGTCGCATGTCGATGCGACCGAGTCGAGTGAGCCACAGGGTACTTTAGTGAGCGCCGTGCGCATTCTGACAAACATCCCTAGGCTAGTATTAAAATTAGTAAATATTTTTGAGGGCTGAGTTGAGAGGCGTCCTAAAAAAATAGCAAAGTCCCAAGGGCGTCACAGTGAAAATAAATTTGGAAAACCCTGGGATAGTTAAACAATAGGAATATGACGAGACACCATTCTTACTTTTAATTTTTCTTTTTTTAAAACATCACCTATTTTATTGTATCGTATCTAACCAGATACACACCGCACAACCAAATAGATTTTACTGCAGCTTTTCACTTAAATATGTAATACGAAAAATCTTTTTACTTGGCCTGATATATTAAGGTATTTTAGCTAGTGGAAAAAAATGAATGAAAGTTGACTGAATAAAAGATTTATCGAACGAATGCGTATGAGAGAAGGGGTGGTAGAGAGTCTCTTGAAAGTCCAAAATGACAACATGTTAAAGAATGGTGAAATTTCAAGAAGTCTGTGGTAGAGCCATGCCAGAGTCAGCTTAACTACAGTACGAATATAGGTTAGATGGACTGACGGAATACCATATTCTCACAAAATACATTAAGTAACAGTTTCTGCTCTTGCATTTCAGCCAGTAAGTGAGAGTTCCGATAGTCCACTTTCTCTCCATTACCCCACCCTCCGCTCCATCGACATCATTCCCCCATCAAACACACTCTTCCTTCTCATTGAGGATAAATAATTTAAAAAAAAAATACTTCACTTTCCCCTCCCTGAGATATCCTTATCTCTATTCAAGAGTCCGGAAACGCACTGGTGATTCCTCTGGGTTTGCAAATGCCCCTGGGTGGCGGCGACCACCTGAATTTTGGTGGCTCTTCGAAAAAAAAAATGTAACTGATGTATGCTGATCAAGCAAGAAAAGTACTTAAGATTGCCACATGGAAATTAAAAGTATCTGTGTGCCTCTCTGAAAAGTTATAGGTAAATAAAAGAAAAATTTGATTTAAATTTTGTATATTGTAGTCGAATAAAAATAATACACAGTTCAGTTGCATTTTTTAATTATGATTATGTAAAATCCAAAACAAAGTACAATACATTCCACTAATAAAATTTAGCTCACACTTCGTGTTATAAATTAGTGCAATTTATGCTACAACTAATTCTAGAATAAATAATTAGATGATTTTTAAAACCCCACATGTTACATTTTTTCAGAATTGAGATAGCACTTATAGTTTATAGATGTCAACCTATCGACTCGTGCAAAAAATCCACATAAAACATTACTCTAAGGTGAAAAAACAAGCCTTTCAAAACACAGTCATTTTCAAAACACCACAAGTGCCATAATATGTGGTATTTCTAAACGCAACTATTACCCATTTAATTTTTTTTTTTCTAATTCTAGTAGTGCTAATGCCAATACTTTTCCTTTATGTCCCAGATGAATACAAAAACTTCTGTTTAGGATTTTTTGCTAGACCAACTAGTGAAAGTAATGAAATATCAGTTCTAAACTGCTAAAAAGGTGATAGATTGCAGCCATACTGTAGCCAACTTGGCTGTAGCTCAAAAATGGATCGGTTCTACCGGTGAAATACTCTTACAGAACACAGACGTGAAATAGTAGCTTCTGCTGTGGCATTTCATCCAGTAAGTGACAATTTTGGTAGCACACTCCCCTTCCATCACTGCACTCTACCTCTATCAATCTCTTTTCTATCAGATTACCTATTCTTCTCAAGAGGCAAGCAATGCATTGATGACTCCTCTGGGCTTCCAAGTGTCCATGAGCGGTGTTGACTATCTGCTCCATGATGATAGCAGTCTGCTCACCTGCTTGTTTGCCCCTCGACAATACTATACAAAAAACTAAGATTGCTGTATTTATTTTTCATCTTTAATAAAAGTATGTTGCATGTAATTTTCCATTGGTTTTCCTTTCATGTCTACAAAGTAACAAATTTGTTTCATAAACGAAATTGTGTTTTTTTCGAAAACCTCATACATGATGTAAGTTTAACTTGTGAATTCAAGTATTTTAATGATTTTAAATCATGTCATTAATTTACTTTTGTATGCTTCATTAGCCTCTTTATGTTCCAAATAAACTAAAAATAACATATTAAATAATCATTGCATTCAGAAATAAGTAGTTTTTATTTTCTTCTGAGATACTTGGTAACATGTGGGGCTTTATAAATCGCCGATTCAAATTACACTAACACCATTTCTTCATTAATTATCTATAAAATGGGAGACCTGAATAATGACGATCAAATAGGTTGTAGAGACATTTATGAATTTAAGTATCAGCGATATGTCTACCGAAAACATGTCGTAAACAGATATATTCAAAGACCACGCATCGATGAGTTCCATGAATGCCTTCGCTTGGAGCCTAACAGGGAATGATTGACCATAGTCCATGATGAGGTCGTTTACCAGGACTTTAGTATCATTGCGAGCCGAAAGCAGTCTTCCGCAAACAGAGCACAATGTTAAAATAATGAAAAATTGTTTAGTTATCCAGAACAAAATTCTTATCATATTGGTAGGGAGTTCTGTTCTAAATCTGTACAAATTTAAAACAGCCCAAATCATAACAATGATACACGTGAAAGCGGCTATCAGTGTCGAAAATATTAGAAAATTGAATATATTGTTTATCATAGAACAAATTTTTCCTATTTTATCATAAATAAAAGCTAAGTCACATACTTTTATAGAAGGTTGTTTTGATTCAATATTATTTTTGCTTATATATTTTTTTCTTATGGTATATATTACATGATTTTCTCCTTTTCGTTTTATATTTCTTAAGTGATTGTTCACCAATTTCAATCTTGTATTCAACATCGATAGTAACTTATAGAACATCATGACTTCTATATACTGAAAACAAGCAATAATTGTAGTCAACACGCCATCGACGGTCAGAACTCTGTCCCAAAAAATATCACCACTTTCAAATATTACGATTGATATTATCAAAGTATAAAATGCTACACCGCTTTCTCTGTCACTCTTTTTATAAAATTCGTCAGTCGCGTCAATACGCAACGCAGTATCTAGGTCACGAACTTCTTCCATTATTTTAATGTTGTATGCGCTGTGTATTGAATTGATAAATATAGAAGTTAACCAATACTGTGCGACAAGTATAATATCGGGTAATTCAGAAAAAGCGTCAAATTCGTATGGTATTCCAAAAATAGCCGTTGGATATATCCGAAAAATAACGTACGTGATTAAGAGCAACGTGGACACCGAAATCGATAGGAACTTCGTTACGTTTTTCGGTGACGTTAGACGATGACCCTCCATTCTGAATCTGTACATTCCTAAGATTCTTTCGTTTATCAGAATTGGACGTAAGGTTCTTAAAAGTCGTTGAAAGCGTTTTTGTATCTGGAGTTTCTGGAGATTTTCAGAGTGAGTGTTTTCCTCAGACATTTTGACAGCAAACTAGCTTCACGTGTACTTGCTGCTGCGAGTGGTAGCACTAACTAATACAATTGTCTAGAAACCAACATGACAATGCATTATTAATGATCTTGTTTGTTTACTTGAGTATTTTATTAAATAGTTCAATTCGGATATTACATTTGAGTAATATGTGTTCCTATTTTGATAACACAATGTGATTAATGATACTAAGCCACAAATGTTAATTGTGTACGTCATCGTCATAAATGCGCTATGGGCTAGTAACGCCTTCGATCAATACAGAAGGTGATGCATTAAACATCGTAAAAATATGAAATCTAAATTAATAGGAATTCAAAATATCTCAATACTTTTCGAAATCACATTAAAAAATCCTTACCATAGTAATTAATTTCAATTTGGAAGTGTATCTGAGACCTTTTTATGGTTCAAACCACTACAGCACATATTTTTAATGATACAAAAACAACATAGTTATAGCACGATTTCTCTCCCATTAATTACATTGGCAATCACAGAACACGCTAACTTAAGAATATAACAAACGATGTGGCTAAAAATAGATGCAACGCAAAAACCCACCAGTTGGTAAACTTAGACCAATCAATGGTTCTTAACTATACAGCCCGAGTTGTCTTTCAATCGCCATTTATAATCCTTCGATTCGCTTCAATAGTTTGTTGGACGTATGCTACTAGAAATAATAAATTTCCACAACAAACAGTACTGGATCACTTTATAATCCACAATCCTTGTCAGGGCGTCAGTCGACCACGTGATAGGGGAGAACAGGTTCTCTTTGCGAGGTTTGGTGGTCGACGTTCAAAAACTTCTACGGAACCCTTTGTATCAGTTGAAAGCGTAAAATATTGAGCACAAAGCGTGTCAATTATACTATATCGATTAAAAAGATGTCCTACGAGGCATTCAAAATTGCTAGGAAATTATTAGGCAAATCACAACATCTCACTCACGACAGGTTGCATCAAAAATTTTTAAATTTGAAAAACATTGTAGAAGTTTAGTTTAACAAATCAATTTTGGGCCTGTGCCCAAACGCACCGTATTTGGGCACACTAATTTGGGCACACTAAATAATGTGTGAGTTCTTGATATTAAAGTAACAGATGTAAAAAAAAATACCCGTGGAGCGAAATAATTTCATATCACTTCGTAAGTTTCTCAGTTACACTTAATGAAAACTATACCTAAGTAAATAAAACATCGAAATAGAAAAGCCTAAAATAATAAAGTTAAACAAATTTAGGGCAATTTCTGGCACACAGTTCACGCAAATGTAAGTGAGAAAAATAAAATAATAAAGCTTTATTTACCTACACATTTACAAATATACTACTTAACAAAAACTTAAAATTACTAAGTGCAATTTATTTATTGCTGCTGTGTAAATTGAAGGAGGCTCTGATTCTCTTGGATAAAAACCTCCTCCAATTTAAACCATTCTTCGCGGTTTGTGGCAACTTTCATTCATTCAACTCCTGCTATATTTCCATTACCGTCTACTTATTTTTCTCTATGTCTACCTACTCTCCTTTTGCATATTAAAAATTTCTACCTTATGAGTAAATGAAAATAAAACGAGATATTTCATCACGAAATAAATCCCTTACAAAGGACCTTACTATCAACTTTTATAGTCGTAATTTGAAATGTCATTTATTACTTTTGAGTCGAAGAGAAAGACTGAGAAAGAGTGAGGAGAGAAAAAATAAGAATAAAAACATTTTGGTGAACAACAGTGTGGCGGCGAAGCCAATTTCTTATTCCAAGTCTATCGCGAAGCCATTAACGTTTGGTTATTTTATTGATGTAAGAATATTGCTATGCCTTTACATTTCAATGGAATACAATCTTTGGCACGCCTCACAACGCGTAAGCATATAGGTGTGCTCTACACTCGACAGGCCGCATTGTGAAAACTTCACAACATAAAATTGTTGACATACCCGAAATTAAATGAAAAAGTCATAGAAAAATTAATAATTTTACATATAGGAACTTCAAATATGTCTTTAGACTGTTTTTTTTTTAATTATTAATATAATGTATGTAATAAAAAGACGAAATTATAAAAAAAATATTTAGCGCTGTCCTTAGTCTGTCCGTCTGTTTGTTCCATCGATTAAGAAAAATATAGGCAATGAAATGAGTTTAATCTTTTTTCTAATGTCTTCATTTGTCCTAAAAATGAGCCGTATTGCTTGGCGTTATTAAACTCTGAACGGTTTAGAAGATATTAAACAAAAATCTTTCGATATTCTATCGATATTCTACTCGTATCCCGTACTCTTTTATTTTTGTCCATTTTTAGATTACCCTGCGACGATAATATAAAAAAAACTACTTTTCCTGCAACAGGCACTTAATGTTTTTTTGGTTTCCCGCTAAAAATTTGAATTTTTTTTCTATTTTCCTTTTTCTGATGGAGGTTTATTTAAAATTTTTTCATGTTACCTACTCATAATTTACTTATAGACTTATAAAAATGCAGGAATGACAAGAAAAAATATTCGTACTGATGTATATCTTTGTAAAAATTGAACGACCACTATGAGGCGTGCACTTTTGAATTTTCCAAAATGTTTCCTTTTTATGGTTTTGTACATCTGACGAAGAACAGAACCCCTATAGAAATAGTCTATGCCTTTATATTTCAATGGAATACAATATTTTTCCTTTTTTATAGTTTTGTACATCTGACGAAGAACAGAACCCCTATAAAAATAGTCTTATATCTGTTCATCTGTCCCAACTTACTTTCTCCAAATCTACATACTTGAGGAAAAAAAAGTTGAAATTTGGTGCATGTATAAAGATAAATGATTGAATTACGAAAATATATCGTAAATAAACAAATTATTGTTTTTATCTAATTTTGTTCCAAATTTAAAAATTATTAAATAAAATTCAAGTGACATGCCAAATAAAAGGACTCGTTATGAAACATACAATCTCAATCCTGGTTTCGCTTTCGATTCAGTTCTAGATCCACTGTTGGTTTTAATCCCGACTCCATATTCGTTTTCGATTCTCATCCTGATCCCGTACTCGATTCTGCTTCTTGTCCCGCTTTCACTTACAATTCCTTTGTCAGTCACAGTTTCGATTTGCGCGAAGCCAGAGACAAATGTTATTTTTTTTTTCAATAACCTACCCAAGCTGTCGAAGCAATGCTTTTTGGCACTCATAGGAAACACACATATAATAATTCATTTTTATATATTTGAAATGACGTTTTGATACCTTTTGTATCATTCGATGTCCCGGTCACACTTTTGAATCTGATCCGGACTCCATATTCGTTTTCGACCCCACACCCGTTCTCAAATAGTCTCGGTCCCGCTTTCGACTCTCTTACTGATCCAATTCTCGATTCGGCTACCCTTCCCGCTTTCAATTCTGATTCCGCTAACCGTCACATAATATCATTTCATGTGTTTTGACACAATTTCTTGACAACGTTTTACTATTTGGATTTGTTCTTAAATTATTCTTGTGATTCTCTTTGGCTTTAATTTTAGTTCTAGTTCCGTTTTCACACGCGCTACCGTCCCGATATTGATTCTGGTTTTGTTATCAGTTATAACCGTAGCATCCAGTGTCTTCTTACATCCAACATTCACATTTTTGCTTTATATCATATTTGGTTTCATTATAGTTAAAGAATAGTAATTAAAACGGATCTCATAACTAAATACATTCCAATATTAATGTGCATCATATTTTAATTATTTTTTTTTCAATCCCTTATAATCAGATTTTACTACCGTGTAAAACCTGTCAAAAGTCTTTAATTGCCTTCATTTAGATTAAATTAAAATGTCAAAATTAGTTCAAAAATTGAGAACAGACAGACGGACACTTCTAGGAGACATAAATTTATAAAACGCTTGCTGATACGTATGGAAATAGTATTGTGGAACACTCTGATATGCGTTTCGAATGTGCATTTGGGTGGTATTTGTTGATTTCTTCAGGCAAACCCAGATATTCACCAATCAATACCACCCGACACTGCATTGCAGACTTGTACCGCACTATTTATTTTAAAACCGGCACGTAGTTTGTTCTAGAAGAACAAGCAGATTCTAGTTTTAGTATATCCATTAATATTTATTCTGGAGATTGATAGTAACGTTGTATTAAGAGGATTGTTATAATATAATTATATATCTGTTACGAATTTTTTTTCTCTCTCACTTTATCTACCACGATACGTTTAAATCTATAACATCAGACGTAATTAATAAAAGAATGAATAGAAATTAATTTAAAAGTACTGCTAAAATAACTTAGGTACATTTTTGCTACCTTAGTTAATTTATTTGACGTAATTTATTGCTTCGGAGTGTCGCTTACAAATCTAGTCACGTATTTCCATCTGAAAGCTATTTGGGGCCCAACGAAACGCTCAAAAATACAAATCTAAAAGGTTAATTTTAAAGTCCAATTTCAGTTAGCTTATATGCAAAACAGCTTAAGTAATTCTGAAATTTAATACGTATTCAACATTAAATATTATAATCTTTTCTAATTAGTGTATGACCGCTTTAATTTAACTGTTCTCAAAATTGTGAGATCGCACAAAACAAATAATTGTTTTAATATGATTATATATATCGCTTTCATGAAATGAAAGCGAGAAAGTCTTAATAGAGTTCTGTAAAAAAATAAAGAAAAATAATTACTACGTGGATAACTCGGAAAGTTTTGTTATCCAACAAAAAATATAGACGCTATAAATCATATTTTTTCTTTTAAATAATCGAAGTATTTACTCAATAAAAATCAATCACTTCTCTTTGTTAAAAACTGTTTCGAAAAATATTTTACATGGCTTGGTATAAGAATCACCTTCTCCACATTTTTTTTTTCGAATATTTTTTATTTCAGAAACTGTTTGAAGTTAGAAGCGGAGAAGTAAGAGAAGCAAAAAATTGATATATTTTAAATCAGTGATGGTCTCTAAACGTGCTTACTGTGCAATATTTGTTTTTATAACAATGGATCGAATCGCGTCACAAGTGAAAAAAAAATTTTATTAAGTTTATATACAAAATAAAGGGAGGCAGAATGAGAAATTTAAAAAAAAAAGTAAATACCATCTTCCAAAAAAAAAAGCCAACAGCACGACTGCCTGAGTTCCCAATGCGATCAATTCTACTTGAGTGCTTCATCACAAGTATCATCCGCAATGTTTCCCTTCACCGTTGAAGCAGATGATGATATATTTTAATTTCCATATTGGTCAAAACAACATTTAGTAATGTTCCTCGTGGCATCGAGCTCGTGTCTCCGGACCAATTAATTTTTTCGTTCTACCTGTAATATGGTGGATAAAAAAATTCCTTTTTTATATTATTTATATTATATTAGGGGCAAAGTAACTAATGAATTGTATTTCGTATTAAGTAGGAATTTTAACGAATTATTTTAATGACGATAGTTAAAACAAAATTTCTCCCCTCACACATTTATTTGATACATCATATTTCACAGCATCGCAAACATCGCATTTTAAAATGTTTTGCCACAAAGTATATGTCTCGATAACAAAACAAAAAACTACACACTTTTATTGCTACAATCTTGATTCCAAAATAATAACTAAACACTTTGTCTATAATAACCTCATTACGTGCACATTTTACAATATACATATTTAAGCATATTGTATTTTTTTCATACTACTGCATTAGCATTACTGTACAAAAAAATATTTTTTGTGTCTTTTATTTTCCAGTAAAAAAAAGTGTTTATTACTGCCTTTTACATTATGTATTTATTTAAAACTATCTAATATCTGAAAAACGGTGAGTGATAATTATTTATATCTTAATTTTATATGCCTCTAATAACATCAAAAATCAGTGTGATAGTATTAACTCAATCAATATTAAAATATCAAAATCATAAGCAAGCGCTATTCATCATCATCGTAGTATTCTTCGTCATCAGCTAAAGTGGTGCTCGTGTTGAATATTGTGTTGACAATAGCCTGAACCGCTTTGCGTGCGCTCTGCCTAAGCAGAGTCAACTTGAACTGCATCAAGACTATCAGGTAAGTCGACATAAAAGATATATTCTGAAATTAAATAGAAATATATGTAGTCATTTCAAATTTTTTTCCCAAAAACAAATTAGACAAAATTGATTGAATTATTCCGTAGTAGCTGCTGCTTTTTTCAAATCTTAGAGATATTTACTTAACCCTTAAAAGTATAAAATAGACGATTATTATAAAATAGATACCCATATCAAAAATATCACTAGGCTTTGTTTAATTCATTATTTAGTCCAGGAGGATTCGGTGCATGAGTACCGAAAACTATTTCACCTCAATTTTTTTTATGTGATCCTCTTCAAATTGGCCTACTTGATATAAATGCATGTTGCCGTGGGGCAATTCCGTGCCATAATGTTTAAACCAAAATTGTTCAAACAATTGTAAGGAATTGTTATTTTTCAACGGGATACATTTTTTTTGTATTCTTTATTGAAATTCAAATAAAAAAGATCTTTTGACTTTTCAGGATAAAGTTAATATTTTTAGAGATATGAATTTTTTAAGGTACGAAAAATCTCAAATTTGGGTACTTTTGAACTATGAAAAATATATTTAAAAATATATATTTTTATTTCTTTATACTATAGTTAATTCCTTATTGAGATTTCAATAAATTTAATTGTTTATACCTGTTTTTTAATAGTTGATTTCGCGCGCTCACAATTATGCGTTGCTTAACCTTTAAGTATTGCTGTCTCTGACGTATCCATTTTGTGAAATTTTACCTGATTTACACGCATTTACGGGTTGTGATACGACTAGTAAATTAGGCACAAAAAAAAGGCTTTAGAAATGATAAAAATAAAAGAAAATCGTGATACTCTAATCCCTCTTGGTAATGGCTTAGAATTAGGTGCTAAGGAGTTAAAAGACTTAGAAAAATTATATTTCAATATTTTGGGTAAAAAAGGTAACCCGCGGATGAAGCTAAACAAACTGTTTTTTCTCTAATACTTTGGCACTAATATTAATTTATCGAAAATTCCGTGCACATCAGATGCCTTGCATTTACATGCACTTAGAGTTTCTTTTTTTTTATATTTACATGTCTCCTTTCCAGGCTGGTAGGTGGACACCACAAATCTCCAAACCGTACGATCTTTGCATAAGCATCGTGCTTCATTGACATCCATTAATCGCTTTATGCAAGTATGTTAGTTTCAAGAGCTTAAAGTCTGGTCCTTTTTTAATATAGGATCATTTTTGTTTGCATTAGATTTTATAGGGCCCTTTCTGTTTGCGCTTTCATCACACACATTCACTTTATAGATTAAATTCGTCAGTCTACTTTATTCATCATTTTTAGATGGCCAAACCATTTCAATATACGTTGAACCTCACCGGCCTATGACATGATATGTCATTCTGTGTCATTCAAGAATTGCATCTCCAAGACATTATTACTACCTTCATGTTTCTTCTACACATTAACTTTCTCTGTTGCACATAAGTGTAGGGACCAGTACTTCATTATGCAAACATTATGAATAATTAAAAGTTTTTCGTGAAGCGCTTTTTGAATTTCTAACAGCAAGCAATAACAATTCACTGCATTTCCTACATTCATTCTCAGTTTAGTATTTCTATCACGTCTGGCGTCATTTGTAAACAAACTATCAAACTGAACTAATTCTTTCACTCGTTTAAATCTGTCACTAAGTAACTATTACCTTAGTGTTGTTGATATTTATTTTCTTGACAAACCGTTCATTTTGGTTACCATTTCCAAGGTAACCAAAATGAACGGTTTGTCAACAAAATAGATATCTACAACGGTTACCATTTTCATGTTTAGACCACATATTTTTTTAAATGGTACAACAATTAAACTATTTATGAATAGATGGAAAAGGTGATGTGATGTTCCATATCTCATAGAGCCTATAATGGGGTACATGCTCTAGTTATTCTGCTGGAGGTGCTGGATCCTCTACAACTCAATATTTAATATTACAAGATTTTTTTCCAGATTTGCTATCTATATATAGACATACTATCCAGACGTGCTATCACAGAGCATATTTTCTATTTTTAACAATTTTTGTTCCAAAACCAAAAAACACAAATGTTTTGCAGAGAAAAATTCTGTCTGAACATCCTATCCTCCCCTTGAAATTCCTCTAGTATATCCGAAATCTTAATTTAGTCCCATTCAAATTCTATCAGATTAAATTTTTGCGTATAGTTCTCCAACGATGCTAAGGAGTTTTGTAGGAACGTAATGTCTGCAAACCAGTATTGAAACTTTGCCTTTACATACTGACGGCCTTACAACATTCATTAGGTACCCTACCGCATTATCAGCACTTATTAAAGTTGAAACACGTATTTGCATTTGCATCATTATTTATATATTCATCTGCAGCAACCTTGTTATCTGCAATTGCAATCTCTGAATGTCAATGTCATTCCTAATCATATTTGAATACTATGTCTTTCAATTATTTGGGACATTTCTCATCATATTTTCAAATTATTTAAGAATCTCTTTGCACATTTTGTTTTATTATGTCTTTCTTTCTTATTTTAACATATTTCTTAGCGTTTATTTATCATTATTGTAAGCTATTTTATCCTCTTTAAAAGTACTCATTCTTTGCACTGTATTTTGCTTTTGAAGACAGAAACACTGACAATGTATATAAATATTAATGAACTGTTTTCAATAAAGTTTATAGCTAAGAAATTATTTTAAATGTACGTTAAGATAAAATAATTAAGGTATGTCAAAATTAGCGTAATAGATCGATATTAAATTTATAGGAAATCAAGCAGGGAATCAAATAATTGTAGTTATCTACTCCTGTTTTACAAGTGCTTTCTTTAGATGTTTGGAACCAGTGGAGAGATGTGTTTAACGTTCATATATTATTACTGACCGCCGTAAACAATTCCCTATTTATGTTGGTAAAGCCGTCCAAGTTCATTATGGGTGGATTCTTGTCTATGGCCACAAGGAACATTTCTACTTCCCGCTGAGCGCTACGGTCTACAGTCCCTAAATTCACATTCAGCAGACGTACTTGAAATTCTAAGCCAACCTGCAAAAATAGACAAACATAAGAATTTATTATTCGAAAGTCATGGTCAATGACTTGAATTAAGCCAACCTGCAAAAATAGACATACATATCAATTTATAATACGACAGTCATAGTTAAAGACTTAAATACATATAATATGTGCATATTCGTTTGAAATGTAAGTATTGCATCATTATCTTTCCTGCAATAAGAATAAATTATTGCATGATTCAGTAATAAAATAAATATTTTTGTGAGTTACAAAATTATGCATTTCTAAAACAAGTAGGACCATATTCCGTTTGTCTACTGAAACGTATGTGGGTAAACAGTTTTCTCGGTAAATTTAACCGTTCCAAAAGATTGGACTGTAACCGACAGACGAAGGGAAAACGGACGCTGAATCGACGAAACTTATTTATAGTTTGAACATTCACTTTTTCAGACGGCGGAACCGTAAAACGAACGTAGCGAGAACAAAATATTTACCGGATATATAAATATATATTGCAGTAGCTGAGTAAGGTGTAGGCAGCATGTGGGGCAACCGGCCTCCGTGCTCAGTCGCGCTAACGTGGATTCTATTTGCATTCGTTATATTAATTCAAATTTAAGGCTGGAAGCTGAGCTGGCGAAAAACGAGAGAGTAGGAAGTAGATAATGAGAGATAAGAGAGTTAACGATGACTCACGCACGAGTACAAAGGTCTCGACAGTAATAAAAAGTGGATTGTGAAGTGTTTGATGTGTTATATTGAGTATATATGAAATTCATAAACAGCGGAATTGAACAATCGATGAAATGAACATAGTTCCCTTTCTAACATTTTCATCCAAATTACCGGTCACCCTGACGCTAACGAAGGGTACTGTCCGTGCTACAATATATATAAAATACTAAGTTCTTTATTTGAGTATTACACTAGGAGACGTATCTGTTACAAAAATAAATCGTAAATATTTCCACAGGATAACGTTTTTAAAGTTTTATATGTAAAAAAAAATTTAGAAATGTTTAAAAGAAATAGTAGTCGACATAATCTCAATACCAGAAATAAAAATAAACTGAATTCACATGTTAGTCGACTAAGTAAAGTCTCAAATTCATTCAGAGGGCTCTGTGTGCGCCTATTCAATAAGGTTCCTGTAGATATACAAGATTTACCCCTACATAAATTTAAGAGTGTTATTAAACAATCACTCAGTAAATAAGGGTACTATGCAATTTCTGAATATTTAGAAGACAAAAATCAATGGACATAAGCGGCTCGACCTCTTACCGGGCTGTGTCATTCCTAATGATTCCGTATTTGTTTTGGTTATGTATGTGCAAATTAGAAAAGAGCTACCCTTAAGTTTCTTGCTCGTTCTTCTTGAGGGAAAACTGCCTTCCGAACGAGCAGTAAAGTGTAAATTCACAAAAAATGATGACGTATTTCAAGTGTTATTTTGTAACCTATGAAATAAAGATATTTTGAATTTTAAAAAAAGTAGTTTTAAATTACTAGCTTTCGCCGATGGACATAGAATGGATTCTTTATCGTGGTTGACAGCGTAATCGGTTGATAAGAAAAGTATCAACCGATCACACTGTCAACCATAATCCAGATCTTAATCTCGCTCTCGATTCTGATGCTGCTCCCGCTCTTGATTTCGATTCCGGTCTCGACATAGATATCAACAAAACAAAAGCTAGTATATTTAGGAATTATGACCTATATCTTATTCTGATATATAAACTACAATAATACGAAGTTTTATGAAAATCTTTTCAATAGTTCTTTCTTGAAAAGGTAAGAAACATTCATTCAGTACGTCCTCACAAACTTTGGTGTTCATAATATTAGTAAGATTTTATATCAGTAGTTATAAAATCTAACATAGGAGTTCATTGCATATCTAAAGAGCTCATAAGTTAGCTATGATATCGTATAATACTCGAGTTTGGCTAAATTGACGCACCTTCCTTGAAGCGTGATAGGCCTCATTGCATATAATGAATAGCAACGTCATGCAGTACCCCACTATCACGAATAAGCCCATCTCCTTGTAACTCAGCCCGTGTTCCAATATTTCAGACAGAGCGCCGTACAGCGATATCGTTGTCGTGAAGAAAATAACCATGCAGTAAATGCCGTACATATTGGAGTAGGCTCTTCCTGAAAAAAATTGACTTTCGTTAGAGCTTAAACGGCTTTGAAGCTTTAAAATATATTTCTTGCTAAATGAATGTCTTTGTAAATCTAGTGGCATTGGTTAATGAATTTTTCATAATATTGGCGGTTTAAAATTTTTGCCATGTTTATAAAGTTATTCTTAAAGGACGTTGTACCAAAAAGTTGCATTTTTAAGTAACTAAAAAAGTCAGACAAAATCGTGTTGCAACACGAATACTTTACGTTGTACGCTTTTGCTGTATCTATGTATCAGTATACAAAAGGAGAAACTGCCTGACTGAATGGTATAGATACTCAAAATTTTGTACGAGACCTACTTTTTTATATTCCATTGAAATACTAAAAAGAAATTTTTTTAACCTCATTCCTAAATGGATGGAAAGGGGGCTGAAACTAAGCATTGAATTCAAATACAGTAGTTTTAAAGTGAAAATCATGGGAATTTGTATTTATCCTCTTCTTCACGAACAAAAAGCTCATGTCTTAGGGTTTCGAATATTCCACCCTTAATGAAGTCGAATGGGAGTGAAAAAATTGTATAAGAGCACAGTTAGCTTATAAATTATAGTTATACAAATCGGTATTCTAGATTGTTTTATTAGATATAAAAAAATATATGTTTCATTGTCTTTCGTAATTTAAATCGTAAAAAGTGATAAAATTTGCCATGAGAGTTGGTATGAGGGATACTAACATTACTTTTGAAGTAAAGATGAAGAAGTTAAGGTATTTTTATATTTCAAGGCCTGTAACATCGATGGGCCTTAAAATATAAGAATTCAACTTTTAGGTCGTCTTTATATATAAACGAATGTATATTTTAATACAATGAATTGGGAACGGAATGGAAATCGGAATCGAAACCAGCAAAGTTTGTATGGAGAATGATGTTTGGCTGATCAGATTTATTTTAAGGTAGTATAAGGTAGTAAACCTTAGTAATCGAGAGTGAAATTGGGAATAAAATTAAAAACGAGACAAACATTCGAAAAGTCTAGCTCATATCCAGATCAGCTTCAGAACCGAGGAGAATACTGAAATCTGAACCTAAAAAGAAATCGGGTTCCAAACCGAAGGGAGAATTAAGATTTGAACCTATGAGAGTTTGGAGTTGAGAGCGAAATTGGAATCGAAAGCGGAATCAGAACCGGGACCGGAATAGGAATCAGGACTTAGAACGATCTCGAAAAGAGAACAATGATGGCTTCACAGAGGAATTTCTTTCGTGTCCATGCGGGTGACGCTGTGAACGGACAGGTACATAAAATACGTTACACAATGTATTATAATAAACATAACATATTATAAAATAGACATAAAATAGTACATTATTTATGAATTAATTTATCACAGAGTAATCATAACGTCATTTAGGTAAGTATTCGATTTTTCATAAAGAATAGATAAGTAACTAACAACGAAAACCTTTAACCAGTAAGAAAAACTATTTATTATATCTGGTTTCTGTGCTAATAGAGCTATGAAAATTATTGTGGGACGAGGGAACAATGCAGACGAGTCTATTATTCACGAATTTCCCAGCGCTCCGGCATCTCAGCATCTCATTTCGTTATGTGCCTGAAACTAGAGGGCAAATGAATGACTTTTTTTGCGATTTTTAAACAGCGAGTTTTCCCAGCATGGATATATATTAACTTGTATATAGTTACACTTGAATGGCAGATGTCAAGCACTGTTGACGTGGTACTAGCAGCCGGAAGGTACTAGGTTCAATCGTAACCGCAGGAGATTAGACTAACGAGTTTTTAACTTGAGACAAATTATACTAAAATACTCTGTGCCTCGGAGAGCACGTTATTCCGTCGGTACATATCCTACATTAGGCCGGCGTGCGGGGCTTAAGGTCAAAGGCCGTCGATCTGAAGTTAAAAGTCTGTGAGAGGGTACCCCTCAGCGGTAAGCTGAATGAAGTACGATTAAATTATGTTTAAAATAAGACCTCATGCAAACAAATCAATAGTCAAGCCGACCTCGACCGAATTATATTTTGAGAATGACAGAATAAAAACTATGAATGTGTGACTAAAATCGTTTGAATTCTGAAAGTATAAAAATAAATTAGAAAATATGAAAGTATAAATATAAAAAATACATCATCGCCTTTTCATGAACTTCTAATATACAACATAAAACATTTAACAATAATTAGAGATACTTTACAGACAAAAAAAAACTGCTTACTATGAGCTAGATTCAATCTAGTTATTTATATTTTTAGCAAATATAATTAATTATGCAAGTAGGCTTACATCTCTGTACGAGATAAAATAGTAACATAACAAAAATTGTTATTTTTTTCATTTCACTAGGTTCAAATTGGTGAGTGTACATAGAAGGTTTACCAATAACTTTTTTGAATAAAAATTTCACCACGCTAACATCTTTTTCTTTATTGTGTTGTATTAAATATGATATTCATTGGAAGTGTAGAATTTTATGAGTTAATAAATTTGTACTTATTAAATATTTAATAAGTTACAAAACTTATTCACCTTGTACATTTTTCTACCTCGTAACATTTTAACGTTATGCAAATGTAGAAGGGATTCTTAAAAATCTGCTTTGCGTTTCATTATTCAAGGTTTACGTCTTTTCTGAGGGAGTTTGGGCTTAAAAGTTTTAAAGCTACAGAGGAGAAGTTAACCGCGCGAATGTTTTCCCAATTAACAACTCTTAATATATGTACACAAAGTGTAAATTTATTTTTTGAATTACCCAAATGTCTGTTTCCTAACAAGTTGCCGGCACAACAACCTCTTGTATATTATTTTAATAGCTAACAAAAATTTAATGAAAATTAAAAGTAAAATCATTAAAATACTAACATTTCGATTAGTATATTTCACTCATGTTTTTTTATAAAGTTTGGTTATAAATGTTCAGTAAAAATCACAATTACTTTTAAGTTGTTGTAAGAAACTGGGACAAAAGCGTTGAAACAAAAATATTTTTTTTAAATAGAATTTACTAATGTATTTTTAACTGAAATTATATTAAACTACTCTTTCCGTGCTTCGAAAAACACGTTAATCCGCTTTTTCAGAAAGTTATCATCATATTGATAGCGTCCAACCCATATTGAGTCAAAGTGTAGGGCTTAAAATCCGGGCCCGAACAAATAAATTGGGGGAATGTACCCCTCAACAATACAGTGATTCAAACATAAAAATAACAGTAACAGACTATAACAGAATATAATATAATAACAGTAACAGAATATCAAGTATGTCAATATGTGGTCTTTTAAGGCAACGAAAGTCTTACCCAGCTGCTGCATCATGTGCGAGAGATCGACCCACAGATGGCGGTATTGCGCCAGCTTCAACGCGGGGTGCTCCGACTCGAGCGCTTTGTGTAAATTCGTGGCCAAACCCTTGGACGCCGTCCCGAAGGCGTTGCAGTTGATGTACCTGAATGCATGCAAGTGATTCGTTTGCTATAACTTCGTGGTCGAAGGTCGCTATTCAATTATAGTAATTTAAAACACAATTTTCTGAAGAAGCTAGGTAAATGCATTGACGCTCAGTCGCGATATGCGGACGAATAAAAGCTAAGACCACTTTTATAACGCAAATAATTTTGTCAATACCTCATTACTAGCTAGACATTTAGACATTCCCACTATTAACTTTCCCCATAAAGAGAGGATGGAGCACCAGGTCGAATGGCTCGACGCTTCACGAGTTTCTACCGAAATTCAAGCGAAACTTCTCGTAAATTTTCCGAAGTTTCTAATGAAATTTAAGAACATAAAATAAAATGTTACACTATTCGAGTCTGAGAATTATTTATGACTCTAGAATTTTAAAGATGTCTTTCTAAAAGCTTATGGTGAGGCTATTATAGCGAAAATTTACTTACATTTTAATAATAACAGATCGTAATTAAAATAATAAAAAAAGAACTACAGGTGTCTTGCGACACATTACGTATCAAAGGACAGGCATAATTAAATAAATTAAGAACGTTTGAGGGTAGTGAAATGAAAAGTACAAAAAATTAAAGGAAGCAATGGTACTAATATTACAATTTAATATTTTTTTCAAAGTTATGGAAACATAAGTTTTATTATTGATGAATATAAAAATCAAATAGTTATATTTAATACTTTAGGAAAAATATTTATTTATTAAAAATTTGATGCAAAATAGTAAATTATATAAATAACATATTACAAACACAATGAAATAAATTAACGTTTGTGAGAACTTAAATTAAATGGAAATTATTATTTAATAAACCAACATATTTATAACAACATTATGGAAGCACTAAACAGCAGCGTCATTTGTTTTCTATATTAAGGACTTTGTTAATTTCGTGAGCGTACATAATTATATAGTTTTTAAAAAAGATAGTAGATATTACTTTCATAGGTATAAGTATTTAATTTCCTGAAAGTTTAAAATTAAATACTCCCCGGAACCGAAAAAATAAAAATTTCGTTTAATACCTTAGGAAAATGAAAGTGTGAAATTTAAATTAAATAAAAGACAGCAAGGAATATATTAGTGTTTCACTTGATATTTAAGAAAAAATATTTTTTTGTTAAAATTTAGACATAAAATAATGAATTAGATTTGCAAAAAAAATACTAAAAAATAAATTTCAAGAGAAAGAGAGAGAGAGAAAAAAATGTAATACTTTTTTGTTATGTTTTAATTCTACTCATCAACTTGTACCGCAAGTCACGTTAAGGAAATTTATATACTCCAAAAGCTTTTATTCAAATAATTAGGCCAAACTGACAAGACATCACAACGTCCTTATACTAATTTTCCAGATTTCATAGTTCTTCATAAATGACTGTCGATAGTACTTTTGAATTAGTTAAGCATCATCTTCAAAAATCACATGGTTTCGTAAGATCTTTTTGGTTCGTATGATTCTAAATTCGTCTATGTGTATAACTTCGTTATGAACATCTCACTTATTTATACCATAGAGAACAAAATCCATCGAGCATGGCTATTATATGGTAATAGGCGACAGAATGCCAAAGCTCGAAGTCCTCTTGCAGGTAGTGCTGCGACAGGATGACGGCGAAACTCAGTGCCCACGAGAACACGCACAGGCCCCACGTTAGCCAGTACAGGTTCGGGAAGATGATGGGCGTGCCGGTTATTTTCAAATATTTCAGCTGAAATGGAAAATAATATATTTGGTATTGCTAATACCATATATCTGTAATGTAAATAAGTAATAACCATATAAACACAATTGTAATTAGATAAAAATTAACAATCTAATAAAAAATAATTAATTTGAACAATTTACATGATTTAGCAAAGAAGTCTTAAGTTTGTCTAAATAATTAAAAAAACTGTTTTTTTTTTTTTTTATTAAACATCATATGATTTTTATTTTATTAATTATTTTAGTGTACTTATTTTCATACCTGGTAATGAGTCCACATGTTTTTGAAAATGGCCACCTGGGGACCGTGTCTCCAGGATGCAATCGGTATTAAAAAATGTGGAATCAATATGCTTAAAAATATTATATTATAAATCATTTCATCGAATCTCTTGTTTGAACTTTTTGGAAATTTGTTAAGCGTTCACGGCCAACTGAAAATTTGCGACACTATTAATGATCAGTGTTTAAATTAATTTATGTATCCTAATCTAAGTTAACTGCATACAAAAGTTATTACGTACTTAATGAGAACCAAAAAAAAAATTTAACCAACATCTCTATGTCAATCATGATAAATTTTTAAATCATGCTTTATTTTATTTTTACGACAGTGTTGATTATATTTCCCAGTCTCCGTATACCACAAGTTTAACTCTAAGCACTGTTATAAACTGTCTCGACTGGACGTTTTCACCGCATCTACGACAGCGGTTGTCAATAAAAACTCGCGGCCGCTAGGCCACTATAGAGGGCTTAACTTCCAACTCTTCGAACTGGATAAAATGAAAAGACCTAAAATACCCTGCCATATCTCCCCATGAGGCGTACCCTGCCTCGTTAGTGGGATCATTAAATATCGCCACAGTGTCTGGTGCTAATAAACACAAATCGTCTTTTATTCTGGTCACCGCTTAAAAAGGCCCAAGGAGAGAACGTGCCAACCGATTGTAACTTCCTAATATTCTATAAGAAACTCATTCCAATAAAGTTTTATTGTAATTAATTATATTCCTCGTTAAATACGATTGTGTTATCGCGTTTGATATAAATCTCATTTTTAGACGTAAACGCTCAGGTAATTCGAGGAAAACTAATTAAAATAACTGAAGAACTAATTTACTTTTACGTTTACTCCCGCTCAGTATTTGGATCCCGGCTCCAATCATGATTCCATTCCGAAGAAGTTATTCCAAGCAAACGCATACTCTTACACCAGACATACTGCCCCTAAATTATTTTATCGCTAAACGATATTAATCCCGTTTTCGTTCCCAAATCGTCCCTGTTTGTGGTTCCCATCTCGGATCGGTGTTTATCTCGGTCCTTTCTAGACATTGCTTCACAATAGTTAATAGATACAAAATAGTAAGGAATTCGTCTTGTGCTAACGCGAACGAAACCGCAAAACAAAAGTTAGCCTAATCTAACCTGCTAACGTACTCCAACCTGAGAGTGTTGTAAATCGGAGCTGTTGTTCTCGAGTTATAAGCGCACAAACAAACAGACAGATAGATGCGTTGTGTTTTGTGATATAAATGTAAAGATATGGATGTTAGCATGTAGGTAATAATACCTAGAAGCTTACATCCACACATCACATTTACATCATAAGATATAAAAAAACACTTTTTGCGTTAGTACGTTTGTATATTAGCAAGGAATTTTTTAATTTCCATTATTGCTATAAATTATTACCCTGGACGACAATTATGGTTTCCAGACTCCAAACCAAATACGCCCAGAGCGTCGCCTTTGAGATCACGTTATACGTAGTCCGCTTGGTGGTCTGTGCTTCTGCGAATACAAAAAAAAAGGTTGTTGATGAGATGCCAATTAAATACTCTACCCGATGATACTTGTATATCGTGAAGCTAGAGTTTTGAATGCTAAAGTCGGTGAAGATTTGTTAAGATTCATAACGGGAGTTTAGTTTGATACATTTACTATTAAGTTGTATGTGAACTTTATTAGAACGCTGCTTATAATAGGAACTCATCCCAAACATAAAATTAGTACTTAATTCCAAATTTATCTAAGACACATGTTCTGTTTAGAATATACGCTACACTTAAATGTAATAATCATAAAGAGCTTTCAATAAGACGTAAGTACTATATCAATTAAGTCCATGCATGTTAATTGAGAATATCGTATAAATACGATTGGAAAAGAATGGAGCAGTTTCCGATTGCGAGTCTCTCATTTTATCATTACCCTAAACGCGGGCACGCCTTTTAACAGACAATGTATTGTTAACGTTTGTTAACAACGATTCATACTTCAGTCCGCGTACGTACAGGCAGACGTTAACCGACGGCTCCGACGAGACTTACAATCAGAAGTTATAACGAACGCTCGTAAAAGTAAAGTTTTATCTTTGAGCGATATCCTTTAATGACGCGTGCGTTGCGCGTCGGGCGGTGTCTATGCGCGATCGCAGTAAACTGTAACAGGGCCCAGCCTTTGTGCAAAACTTTCAAGATTCGCGTTTCAGGCCATGAAAGATAAATGAACGCGGCACATCTTGTTGTCTCCTTACTTTTAACGATTACTTATTTTGGACGGATACATTTTCTTATAAGTGCCTTACAGGAGAATGTACACCGTTTTCCTGGAATGAGATTAAAACGCTGTGACTTCAACTCGAAATTTCAACAACGACTTGTAGGAGAATTTTTTTTTTGTTTTATATTTTAATAACCCTGTAAGGTGAGTACTTAAAAGTGAATGCCCAATTCTCTATGGGATTCAGGTCTACTCAGTTTTTATAGTGCCCATTTTGTAAGTGACAAATCATTTAGGAAATCGATATCAAACATTATTAAATATACATAGTTTTCATTTTCAAATTTATCTATTTACTGAGTGTTCTCCTTGGAAAAGCGAAAGAAAAAGCTTCTAAATATTACTTTATTTAGTACTACTTCGTAGAATTTTGAGGCCATTGCATTGTCGACTTGTTATCGATTCTCAACAACAAATAACACTTCATGACATGATCTGCAGGTGGCAATACGGAAATAAAATATGTAACTAAATATGTGTTGTTATAAATAAACATAAATAACTTTTCCTTTGGGAATTTATCATAATCCCAAACTAAATACGCCGATCAAAACTCGGTTGCCCAGGTATACTTTTAGCATAAAACATGAAAAATTCCTAACAACGAATCGACGTTATTAGACGTTTGCTTGTAACGATACGGACAATTTTTTGGTGTCGGTTACTCTACGACTGTAAATTTGTTAAATATATCTATCAATTGGCGGTCTGATTGCGGACGAGTCGTTATTCTGTGACGTATTATTGCATGGACACATTTGCTGACGGGGAGGAATAGATCCCTGATACGGTTATAATATATGGTTATCGGCATAATCTTGATGATTTCTTGATGATTGAATAATGTTGTAAGCCGACCGAGTTAGGTACAAATTAACATTAACACTCGTTCACTTATTCGATATCTGTTGATTCCCTCGAATCATAATTCGATTTGTTGGATTGAGATTCGTAGACGAATCGATTCGGAGGTCAGTGATGATGTGTTGCATTTTAAGTGCTACTGGATGTTGCAGACAAACGTCTGGTTTTGAATTTTTGCTAAATAAATAAAATCTTACACAATAAAATATTTCTTAAAGCTTTCTTATAGAACTCTATGTAGTGGTATGATTTTTGTATTGCTCTTGTTTCATTCTTCATATGTTTATTTCGTATTGTTTTTAGTATGAATATGAATAATATAATGTAAATAAGTGGAATTTTAATTTTATGTAAAGTAAATTTTTATTAGTTCAGGAATTATTGAAAGCGTGCTTCCACTGCTGTGAACACAAGTTAATTCTAGTCGGGTGTAACCGCTTTTGTAATGGGCCAATCTCTTTTATTACTTTCTCTGATATGGTATTAAAATTAAATGTTCATTTTAAAATTTTATTTTGATAGATATGAACCATATCTGTGACTCGCGAGTTTCGATCTCAAATAAAATGGCATATTTCTTTATATCTAAATTCACTTCAATTCATCTGGTCGACGACTGAAATATTCAGTACGATTTTAATTTTAATAATTAAATAATTATTTTAAATTCATTTAAATTGAAAAATCTCCCTTGAAATAATTCTAGTCTCAGTTAAATTTCTTCGTATACAGTATTGACTCTGTCTTTGACGTATAGTATACAATACGTTCACTAAACCCGCATGGTACCACGAAAACCGGAGTATAGACCTATTATATAGGGCAGTTAACGTCGCAACACGAGGTCCATTGATTTAGTACCTTGGCTTGCTATAGAAAATGCCTAAAAATATATTATTAAAAGGGCAATATAAAAAATAAAACAAGTAATGAAAAAAATGGCTCATCGGCCGCGGAGTCATTTCGTAATTCGAGACGTTGTAAAGTTAGTTTTGCATGTAAATTAATGAAAAAGAGATAATACGCGGGGGTTGACGCCTATGGATAATAATATAACGTAGACGAAATAAAAAAAATTCTGTCAAATAATTAAATTTTAGCTAAATATGTTCGTAAAATTCTAAAACAAACTTTGTTATGTAAAACGCAAAAACGATGATTTATTTTAATAAAATGTTAATGTATATAGGGTGTTGTCTTTCACGAGGTATTACTTAAATTTTTTGTTTCATTTTAAAATAATTACCCTGTATTACGGTTTTCTTGTAAAATACTGAATCGCATCTTAAGTTAACTAACTTTTCAATTATTCGTCTGTAGTTATGAATTAATGCCTAAACAGCCACATGTACATTACAACGACGCTAAATTAACAGCCTCAAAAAGATAATATACCTAGAGGCGTAACGCCATTATTAGCTAACAAGATTACTCAGAAACAACGTCAGGGAATCAAGATCCTAACTCTCCGATTGCCAAATGCAAAGACTGTTAGAAGCCACATCTAATATGATTTTAAGCAGTTCGTTTTTTTACAACATTTTGAGAGGTAAACGAGCATGCGAGCTACCAAAGAGTATAGGGTCACCGGCGCCCATGGACACTCTTGACTCTAGAAGAGTGCGTTACCGGCGTCTTTTGTGTGAGTAGGATATCTCATTGAGTATCTGATCGACGGGGAATGAAATGGGTTGATGGTCGAGAGAGGGTGATGATTGGGTAAGGGGAAGTGGGCCACCAGTCATCGGAATTCCCACTCATTTTTTGCAGTGGGTGCCAGAACCCTCGCTCGTTTTTTGAAATGGGCCACCGGAACCCTTGCTCATTTTTTACTTAACTCACTGGCCGGATACAAAGGAATTTTCAGAACTTTCAGCCGTCGTGAAGCGTGATTTTTAATTATTTCATATAATCAGACGTATTGTGCATGTTTACCTCAGAAATCGGAACTACAAAGGTGTCTCGTTGTGCTGCTTTTGTGGTAATTACCAGTAGTCGCTGTTTATTAAGATCGTTATCTTAATAAACAATGCTTACTCGTGATTACCATTTGCATTTATCGTTCACGTCAAAATAATCGACGCAAACGCCGATAATATTACACGATTACATCTCGTTTAGAATAACTTTTAACAATAAATACTTTTGGTCGATTGGCATCTTATTATTTTCATCCTCACTTTTGTTTACTTTGGGTTTTTATCTTCTTAGGCTTCCCCATAAAATGGAACCCTGATGATAAAACTTTTGCGTCTCCTTCTGCCTATATGGTTGCATATTACATCAACTATTTTCACTTAGCTTTACTAATATGAACTTAAAATTCAACACGGTTATAAAACTAAGTTTGCTTACAGCTGCCCTCAGAAAATAAAATTTAGACCTAAAATATGGAGCATATAAACAATTCGTTTTTTTTTTTAATTTATTGAGCACGTATGATATCATTTGAAAGGATATTATTTAAATATTCCTTTTTGTAATCAATTTTCGTCAAAAGTTATGCATTATGTCCCACCTTTCTCATTACAAGGAAAATAAAACGAATTTTCATTTTTTGAACTCCTAAGAGTCCGACTTGCATTTGTTTTTGTGGTTATATTAGGTAATACAAAAACCTAATAGGTATAGTTAATTAAAAACTTAAAATATCATCACGATACATACCAAACGAAAAAATTTTTTTCTTAACATACATATCAAAACAATTTATTAAATAAGATTATTTGCTGTAAACTCGAACATGGCGAAGAGTTGTGATATAATCTATTGCTGTCATATATACGACATATGTCTGACTAAGCCATTGATACTCTGAAAAACCGCTAGATCTATTTATATGAAATTTTAAGGGTAAGTGGTATCGCTTGACCTAAACAATTATTTTCTATAGAAAACCACACAGGAACTTAATAAACTGTGAAGTAAGTACTTTTTAATGTTATTGCAATGAGTAATCATTGACACCGAAATTAAGTTAGCAAATTTAATTGGAACAAACAACTACAGAGATCGGGATTCAGACTGAAAGGGAAGATAGGGTTGTAAATTATGCAGGAAAGCTCATGCTAGGCCGTCGGTGCACTAAAATTTGGTTTTATCGTCGAATGTTTATCGATAATAGTTCAGCAATTTTACGTTGGAACACGAAGCCCCGAGTAGAAACAAATTGCGTAACTTTTAAGCGATCCCAGGTGAGTTCCGAGATAGAATCTTAATTTTATCGGTGACATAAATTAAAAATTATACCTCTAGGGACCCTCATTATGGGCATCACACCCATAATTTGGAACAGCACCAGCAAACTTTTCGTGGTCATGTAGAAGCTGTCGTGTTCGTCCAGCAGGGCGCCGTCCTTGTCCGTGATTTGGGGCCCGTGCAGTTCTTTGACTTGAAGTTCAAAGGAAAAATGACATCAATCCCATTGACACACTGAACAAACACAGTTTATTATGAAAATTGTACGATAAGGGTATGTATGTTTACAAAATAATATTGATTTTCTTCTCTATTATTATATAATTAGTATAAAAGTCTAGTTTCTTTTCGATAAGGTGGATAATAGTATTTAAAAAAAAATGTCATTGCAAGTAATTATACTTTTTAAAATATTTGTTTAAATTTCAGTTTTTCTGCGATGATCTTATAGAACAGATTCAACCATATGGATTTTAAAGAAACCAATTATTGTGAAAAATCATGACAATGTTTTTCTTAGAAATATCACAGTTAACGGAATATCTATATCCTTATACGCACTAACAGTTATATTAATCGAATATTTTTAATTTTTTTTTTTCATGACAACAAAAGTACAAAGCGTTGTAGAATTATCTGCACCGTGATTTTTTATCATGTGATACTTTTACCGTCAATGGGATCGCCTGTCCCAAACATATCCCGTTTCCTGAACTCTTCATTTTGATTGGAGTTGTATAAACGAAATTTCGGGTTGCTCTTTTCCATGGCGCTACAAGTAAGTTTCAGTTCTACAACAAAATAGATAATGTTATTAGTATTGTTTAAGTTTTATGTTTTCCGATACATACTTTTATTTACCGATACAAGAGTGAATAGCTTCAAATTTTATCGCAGGGGTTCTGTTACAATGTTGTCCGTGGGGGTCTATTTCGAAATATTTGATTCGTGAAATTCATTGGCAGTTTGATATAAGTTTTAAATCAAACATAACGAACATACTTCATTTCTAATATATTTTTTTAATATTGTGAAAACAGATATAATAATATGAAATTAGATATATATTTTTGTTATTTCCTTAAAATTTGTATTGATAAACCATGTTAATATAAGTATGCCCGTAATATATATTATTTCTTACCCAGACCGCAGACTCCGATAACAATGTCTAAAGAAAAAAATATTCGACTCTCTCTACGAAGTTGTTATTGGTGTTAAAGGAACGAAGTCTCATGTCTACATTCAACGAGGGTTGGTAACGAAATACACATAATCAATCATAAGTCACCCGTCTCGGCTTACTTGATGTGCGCGCTCCTCCTACGAACAGAAAAGGTACGGAGTCGACGTTACATCTTTTGAATTAAAATGAAATGTATTACATGCAAACACTTTAAAATGTTACACTGTTAAAATTAGATAGTGGTGGGAATAACAGACAGTCTAAGAATGTTCCTTATATGACTTGTAATGACTAATAATGGAAATTACAAACAAATAGAAAATAATATAAAAGCATTGTAATCATTAAATTGTCATAATTTTTATATGAGCAGGTAACTGACGAAGATTATTTATATTAAGGACGTAATAAAATGAACATGTTTTGTCATGGCCTGTGTAGCATCCAGGAACAATATTATTAAGTAATAGTTAGACGCTTGCCAGCAACATGCATTAACATGCAGCATGCGACCCACCGCTGACTCTCGTATCTGTTCTTCCACTATGAATCCCTATTCAACGAAATGAATATTGATTAGAGAAGATTGAAAGATATCGAACACCTAAGCAAGTGTTAATTGTTTATTTATCTTAGACCGCTAAAAGTTATATTGTTAATTCTACGTAAGTTTCATGCCGTAGTAATAAATAATTAGCAATTGCTTAAGTGTTCGATATTTGTCAATCTTCTCGAATCGATGTTTGATTCTCTGAATAGAGATTTGTAGTGGAGAGGCAGATTCGAGGGTCAGCGGTGGGTTGCATGCTGCATGTTAATGCATGTTGCAGGCAAGCGTCTATTATAAATTTCCGTGAATTAATACCTCACACAATATAATAAGTAATAGTTGTTTGATACTCGCATTACGTTTATACAATTACGTTTGCTCACAAGTAATACTATTTAAATAACATTTTATGCCGATATTTACTGTACCTATACTATTTGGGTATAAATTAAAACTCGAATTTCAGAGCTAAAAATGTCCAAGAAAGTAATAAAATCTTTGTCTTTAAATTTATTAACGTTTCACATTATTTATTGTAATGTTTTTAAATAGAAAATGGTTATATACAGAATAACAATTCGTTATGATGACCGTTCTCGAATCGCATTATCTCCATCTTTTATATATTTTAGTTACAATTTTAAACAGAATATTTTTTATTGCTTACGTCATAAAAGTAACTCTTAATTAGCTATGTTCTTGTATTTCACAAATGAATCTCAGCTTAAAACTACACATTACAGTTTACACGGGTTAACCCCTCAAACGCCTCACTTTACTCAGGGACCTTTCGCGACCTTTTTTTACTTTTTTTATGACTTTGAATAAAAAGTCACTTTCACAAGTTAGTTCTAAAGTCAAAACTTGTCTTGAAAGCGAGTTTTTGCTGAAAAATAATTTGGAAGAATGTTGTCGACAAAAATTTTCGTTGGAACTTTACATAAACGTTATAAAAAAGAAAATGACACATAAGACGAATTCAAATTATATTCCACAGAATAAAATTTTTCAAAAAAAAATACTACAAGAAATGAATACATAAATTAGAGCAATAAAATGCATATGATGTGCTAAGGCTTAACATTAACATTTCAATTTACAAAATATGATTCAGAACTTGAATAGTGGAAAACGTGTGAAATTGTGCCTCCATTATTTAACGAGTTACTTAGAGACTTCCTGCGGCTTAGAAATGGTAATAATATCTGTTTTGATTGCCTTTAATCATTTTATGTCTTTAACCCTGCCACAGAAATAGATACAATATATGCTATTACGTGATAATAGTTAGGTACTTTTATGGACCCTTAACAATAATGATCGTCAGTATTTAGGGTCTTATCTATGTTAATTAAATCTACAAAATATTGTTCTGTACAAAACTTGGAAATATTCAGTACTTATTAAACGACATCATGTTTACAGAAATCTACTCGTATGTCGAGTCTAAGAATCACCTTTCTTTTTTGACTAAAATTTGGAAAAAAAAAATGAACAAACGTTCAGAATTGTAATACTAAAGACAATACACATCTATTTCCATCCCGTTTGAACTTTTAAAATTACTTCTATATTTCATTACGACATTACTGCTATATATTTTAAATTTAACTTGTATAGCACAAAAACAAAAATATTAGCAAATCGTTTCCATCGATTTCCGTGAGGTGTCGCCGCTGCGGAAGGATGACGCGCTGGCTGTGCGCCGCGCATTAATTCATATTTCACATTAATGGCGACTTTTGAAAACACTTAACGACTCTAAGTGAAACGTTATGAGCGGGCTCAGACTGTTTAATATTTCAGGCACTACGCCGCAAAGGTCGCTCGAAGGTGTGCTTGGAAGGTTTCAGTACTTGGAACTTCGAAAGTTCACGTTTTGCTTTCATAAGCGCTCTATGTTTTCTACTGCCAATTTTGTATTAATTATATCGATTAATTAAAATAAGACTTTTTTTTAACGAAAATAATTCAAATATTTAAATTTTATATATGAATTCTTAATAATGGGAATATTATGTTATCGTGGTTCGTGTATGTATCTACGTATGATTCCATGTGAATTCGTTCACGCGGCCACAATTTATAAGCACCTCAACCAATTTACATGTGTGCGGTGTCGCCAGAATGGTTACATTATGCCGAGTAATATATAGTCATGAAATCTTTAAAAAATAATGGTATACTGCTATGTTACCATAATAAAAAATCAAACTTGCAAAGAATTCATACAATTAGCTCATGTGCCTGAGCATTGTCTAGAAATTAATAAGTGGATACTAAAAATAAGCCTCTAGCGCTGAAAAAAATCTTTGAAAAATGAAGACGCCTCAGAAATCTAAGTTGTAAATAAATTTTTTACTAGAGTCGGGGGACAAATGAAATCATCATTTTGATAGAAAAAACTTAAACTTAAACTTACAATTAAAAGTTAAATTCAATAGGAGAATGCATAGTCATCTTATGTCAGACATAGTGTTTGATTTTCGTCTGGCCTAGTTGTTTTTATAATTATTTTTTCACTGTGTTAAAATTTTAGGGTTCCGTACCCAAATGTCCGTACCCAATGGAACACTATTTTTAAACATCCACTGACCGACTGTTTGTCTGTTTGCCTGTCTGTTTGTCAGCGGGTTATATCTCATGATCCGTAATAGGTACACAATTGAAATTTCCACAATGTTTATTTCTATTGCTGCTATTTGATATGATAAAAATATGATAAACATAAGATAAAAATGGAATTAAATTAAAAAATAAGGCGTAAAACGCGTTTTCGCTCGATTTTTAATAATGGCAATAGACCAACGCTTGAAATGTTCACATTGTGTATTATTATAGTCTCTATAAAACCAAAAAAAAAGATAAATAAATAAAGCTTAAAATGAAAAGGGGCCCTTAAACTAGAAATGTTTTTTCAGTGTTTTCGTTCGACGCTTATTTACTTTTACGGGTATTAGTATTTGTAACCGACTTCAAAAAAGGACAAGGTTATATATTCGTCTATATATATTTTTTTACGTACGTTCGACGATAACTGCGTCAATTGTTGACTGACTTGGTTTTTTTTTTGTTACAAAGGGTATAATCCCAAGGTGGTTCCATAGTTATCTAGTAAGGATCCGATGATGGGATGCTAGGAAAATCGAGGAATACGCTTAAATATTAAGGGCACGTTATAGCACGTGTTTGAGCTCTTTTTTAGGGTTATTCAAGATTTAGCGCCTTGTATTCATCATTTCATGCTGCTAAGCTGATGATGGAAGCCATAGAACGTTTTATTGGTTAGAAGTTAAGGAATAATAATGCGATTTCGAGCCAAAAACTACTCATCAATAACTATTAGTAAAACCTAATATACACCAAATTAAAATTAAATACTTATCAATACACCCAAATATTTTCGTTAATTTACATAATTTCAACGTGACTATCTTACTAGGAATTCTAGCGGTAACAGTAGAAATAGAATGAATTAATGTAATATGTAAGCGAACGAAAATGTGATCTATACTAATTGTAGAACTTTTATATTATAAAGGATAAGAATTAGTCATATAATTAGCATAAGATCAATTTGATAGTTGCACTTCAACTAAGAACATAAAGACCCGGGAATGATTATCCGTGAACAATAAATTCGAGATCGGAACTGTTTTTCCATTTGTTCAAAAATATAAAAGAGTAAAAATATAAAAACAAAAGTACAAAAGTAAAGTAAATGCCTGCCCGATTCTATTAAGCATGGTTTAATACACATGCAAAGTACCTAAAATAATTATAAAGTTATAATTACTCGATCACTTATTTTAGCTGGAACTTATAGTACACCCAAAAACCGCTTATTTGTTTAATTTTAGAAATTGTTTAAAAATTATTTGAGTAGGTTTTTGGGGGCAATTATTCTTTTATATCTATTTTTAAATTTAATTTTATTATTTCTTTCTAAAATAATCAAAGTGTCCACATAGTTTTATCAAAACCAAGAGATTCACGTTTGCCGCTTTCCTCAGGTACTTTATGTGTCTTTCATCATTATATTCTTTTAACGAAAATTCTTTCTATATCTTATAAAGATTTGGAATTTTATTACATTGTAACAACTAACATTTTCTAATTTGCATAAAATTATAATAAATAATTAGGGCATACCTTCACGAACACTATAACGACTGGAAGAATTTCCTTCTATATTATTTTCAGTAGTACATTGATGTACGAGATAGCTTGGACGATCTGATGCGGACAATGCAGTACGACGAAAATTTCAAAAGAAGCATTTGTTACTCGTTTTTTAAATAAAAGAAAACTGTTTGCTATTGATTTTTTATATTTTCTCTTATAAAACTTTATAATTTAATAACAATTGATGAATATTAGAAATTTGTCATCAAAATCTGTTCAAATTATTTGCACTTCGTCAATGCTAAAACTATTTTCATATAACATTCACATCCAACTTAAAATATATATATATATATATATATATATATATATATATATATATACGTACATATCCAACATAAATTATAAGCTAACAATAGCTCATAGTAGCGGAATTATTTCATAATGCGATAATTTTAAAAGCGAATGAATAGGGCCACGACAGTCCTTAAGTACTTCATATTCCTAACTTGTAACTTTGTAACAGCCTCATATGCAGCCGATAGTAAAGCCTTGACGAAGTGTACCGTTCGCAGGACAAGTATATATCTTTTCGCGAGAACCAATTAGCGGCGAGTTCATGTTATGCCCTGCCAGCTTTATGTCACGATGCTAACATTGTGATAGTTTGAAGCAAGAGACAGTTTAGATCCTGACTTTTATGTCTTGAATTTGAATTTATGAGAAGCTCGGACTGTGGTCGCGTGATATAGTGGTTTTAAATGGGTGAGAATGGGTAGGCTGGTGACAATGTATCGATGTTGTATGTACTAAAATAACTATTAATACATCGAATAAAGTTTAAAAATATGTCAATCCCACATATGTATTTTAACATGTTTATGTTATGATCGTTTTGTTTGTGACTTGTAATGGAATCTTATTTATGTCCGAACTAGCCGTGACCGCGACTCTACTCTAGAGGGCTAAAGAATTATTGTTTATTCTTTTTATAAATAAGTAACGCGAGATTCATACTGCCCCCGCTTCCCCTAACGATTGCATGTTATCAATAGCAGAATGTTGTCTTGAAGGCTAAAGTGCTTATTCTAAGTCATACTTAGGAGATAGACATAAGTCAACAAGAACTTTTTTAGGCGTTTTTAAGAACTACAATTAGTAGAACCAGACGTGTGCAGATATTAAAAAAGCTTTACATAGTCTGTAGTCCCATACACACATACCCCTAAAGGTTAAATAACTATAACCTCATAAAAATATGGTATTCAATTAGTTTAACTAGTTCTCCATTTTGGTTTTACGCGCATCGCGCTATCTATTAGTTTTTGGGAACTAACATGCACAACGAACAAACACGATAATTCAATGCAGGTGTATTAGGCAGATTGCTCTAACGCTGACTGCAATCGAAAACACGAGTCTATGCCTACGTTAAATGTTAATGGTTGTCGTGTAGTCGCCATGCAGGCACAGCTTTTGCTATACGAGTGTTTGCGTGAAAATAAATATGCGTTCTTAGATTTGAGAAGCAGTGCCTCTCTCGCATCTGTATCGTAATTATAAAGATTTTTCACCATTTTGTTTTGTTTTTTTTTTAAGACAAATGATTGACTGTCTTTAAATAATTATTTAGTATGTCCAAATAAAATAAACTTCCATTTTTAATAAAATTTTCAACCAAAGTTTAAGAACAAGTGAGTTGAACTTGCGTGAAAGGGATTCTGTGCTATAAGTGCGTTATCTACCAAGTTTTTTTTCTTAATTTTACCCAACTTTGTTTGTGGTTTACGATGTTACTTTTAGATCATAGATAGATAGATTATAGTTTTATTGTTTCCTGTAATCTATGTGTGAAAGTGAAAAACTATTTCCCGTATTCATTTTTTCACGATTATAGATTCAGTGGTTTTGAAGATATATGGCGGAATGTTCTATTTTTATCTATATCCATATTAATATTATTAATACGAAAGTGTGTCTGTCTGTTTGTCTGTTACCTTATCACGCAGAAACCGCTGAATCGATTCAGATGAAATTCGATATGGAAATATTTTGAGTCCCGAGGAAGGACAGAGCCTGTTTTTTATGTATTTGTCTGTCTGTTCGTTTGTATCTTTTTACATAGTTCAACAATAGTTAAACTAATTTTAATGAACTTAAATGTACCAACAGAGTATACCATTTTATAATGTATAAGTTACGTGCGAAAGGTTCTCTGTCTGTCTGCTATGTTGTTACCTCTAAACCGCTATATTGATTTGGATGAAATTTGGCATACAGATAGTTTGACACCGGGGAACAAATAAAAGCTACTTCTTGTTTGTGACTGTTTGTTCGTTTATATGCTTTTTCATAGCTCAATAATAGGTAAATTGATTTTAATGAACTTTAGTATATTATTAGGGCACAAAATTTTTTTCATTGTACGTTTGTCTGTATGAATCCTTATAATAAGTTATGTTATTTTTGTTGGTCATGCTTATAGTTTGATTTATTTAGAGAAGGAACGATGTTAGAGAAGGCGATAAGGATTGAGAAGGAAGCAGAAGAGTAAGATATGTCTTAATCGAAAACGACATCGGATTGGTTTCAATGACAGCAAGATTACTTGACATGGAAAGTAAGGGAATTATGTGTCGTGTGTATGCGTGTGTAATGTGTCCACGCGAACGAAGCCGCCGGAAAAAGCTAGTTCTTTAATAAACGAAACAAATGTTTTCGGTGTAAGAATATAGATTCTTCCGGTATTGAATCAAGGACGGGATCCAAATTAAGATCATGGTTGGTAACGTTGTCGATCGATGGGAAAGATGAAAGGATTCATCGTTAATCTATGCGGGTGGAGCCGCGGGTTAATTGTGTATATTCTAAACAGCATTGGAATCTAGATCGGGACAAGAATCAAAATCGAAAGCGGCGCCGGGATTAAAATCGAAAGAAGGAACAATATTGGGCTTGTGGTTGACTGTGTGATTGGTTGATATAAAAGATGAAATAATTCATTTGTACTCCATACGGGCAAAGCCACGAGCATAAGCTAGTAATAATTAATCCTCATTTTGTTGTTAGAGCTAACTGTATAAGGGCAAATGAAAAACCGTATAACATTCAAAATCCTATGCCCGTATCTAGATAACTTTTTAAATGCTAATTTAGTGTGTGTAATATTTGATATTTAATAATGTTCGTCTACCTTCTAGAGCTTTATTGCTTTAGTTTGCCGCCATAAATTCCTTAATATGCCGAGCCCAACCCCGGTGTGGAGGTTATGAAATTTATAAAAAGCCGTGATCGAAGTTATTAAGCAGGACAATACCTTCAACTTAAACATTAATCAAAATAACTATTGAAGAGCTCATATGGATGATACAACGGTGCCCATCCCTGCCGCTTGGGGTGCATTCACTCCTGCAAAAAGTATCAAAGAATAAATTTACAATGAATTTCCATTTTTTATAATCAATCGAAGCCGTTGATAGACCAATACGCGGTTCCGGTTTTGGAAATTTGTTGTACTGTATTTTCATTTATGGATACTATTCGGGACACTGATGTTAGAGAGCACATTCTATTTTTTTTATCATACTTGAAAATAATAGTCTTAGACTTAATCAAGATTATAGAATTTCAGATTACATTAACACCGTTTTTATTACAGAGTCACCCGTGTGAACCACGTCAATGTCGCACGTTAAGTGTTATCAGTGTAATAACACTATTTATTTTAATCGTGAATACGAATATCTAAAGAAATGGATTTTCATAACGGCCGACCAATTTGACCTTGGCTATGGAAAAACAGCAATGTCTAGACGCGATGTACCCTTATGAAGGCGCTCAAGTCTCTTTTACTGTAAGGAATAGAAATGAAACCTTTTTGCGATATACATGCGTAATAAACGAATGTCGATACAAATAATCTCGTAACGAAAAAAAGCTGGTAGTTAAGTTTGCGACCAGCATACAATTTATGTGTATATGTAAAACAGTAGAGACGGTCTGCGGTCGTTTGTTTTTTATAGCATTTTCGAAGGGCACACGAGCATGTGGGGCACTAGAGGCGGTGATCATCGCCGACCATGGTCACTCGCAACGCCAGGGGAGTCACCAATAAGTTTCCGGCCTCTTGGGTAGGAATAGAATATTTGTGCTCGAGGAGAGGATGGGCTAATGGAAGCGGGAGCGAGGTGATGGAGTGGAGCGGACCACCGGAACTCTCACTCACTCGATGAAAGGTAACGCCGGAAGCTACTATTTCACATATATATTTTGTGAGAATAAGATATTTCGATTTGATCTATTATCGTGATGCAGTCAAGTTGGAAATAGCGTATCTTTACAGTGTTAAAACGTAAAAGCGATTAAACGGATTTCGATAGAGGTTTCACCAATGTCAAATTAAATCAGTACGTAAAGGCTACGGGCCACATTAAAAATTTTATAAGGCACCTACATATCATATTTTAAGGTATATATGTAATAATAAATAAACAGTTGTGGAATAAAGTCTTATTTAGAAATAATGATTGCTAATCATCATCCGCTGTAATTTAGAACGAAGGAATTTATTCTATGCCCATGCAAGTGAAACTGAGGGCGGACAAGTGGCGCACAATAAAATATATCGTAAAAAAAAACGTCTAGTTTTATGTCATCTAATACATAAAAAAGAAGTTCTGACTGACTCAATGACTTATTAACAGCCAGGCCAAACGCTTGGATCTAGAAAGCTGAAATTTTAGGCTGGGGTTCCCTTTAGAATGTAGACGAAGGAAATTCCGAAATACTATCCTTAAGGTCTGAAATGGATGTTCAAAATTTCAATATTAAATAGACATTTTCACTCGAAATTACATAAAAGTACTTCTAAAAACAAATAAACAAATATGTATTTGGAGATTTTTTTTTTTATCAACCTCTTAGAAGATGAACATAAACTACAAATCGATGTGGGTTATTGAAGTTTTCTGGGATGTTGATTACGAAACTGGCATATATTTTGTAGACTGATTTAAATCTTTTGGGAATTAACTTTCATATTAGATTTTGACTAGCTTTATGGCCACGACTTCGTTTATATATACTTGTTTTTTTATATAAAAACTTCTTGTGAAATATGAAAGAATGAAATCCGTTCTACATTTAGTTTCCTGATATTAAATACAAAATAATAAGATTGGCTAACAATAAATAAATATTAAAATAAATACAGAAAAGAAGCATTTGTGGTCGACTTCGTATACTATTTGTACAATTGTACCGAACTGCTACACCGATTCCAAAAATTCTTTCACCAATAGAAAGTTACTTTAATTCCAAGTAATATAGCATATATTTTATTTTGATACTAATATTTGCTCCGGCTTCGTACAAATCGGAACAGCAATTGTCAGCAGTATCGGAATTAAAATATCGAAACAAGACAACGAGCAGGATCGAGAGACGGCCCGGGCTCGAAATTGAGTGTGTGACCGAAATTAGAATCAAGAGCGTGAACGGGATCAAGACCAACACTAGAAACAAAATTAATTGGGATTGACAGCAAGATCGAATGTCCACGCGGACGAAGCCGCGGGCGAAAAGCTGGTCAGCTTGTAAATACTGATACGATCAATTTTTGACTGGCGTTTAAGACACAATATTATTGCTTAACAGAAAACAATACTTTGAAAAAGGGACTTTATAGAAATATAGGTTTATTTGTGGCACTTTTGAAAAGAAAAAAAACACCTTTTTGTTCTCCGTCTACTGAATAACCCACTTTCGACAATACAAGATGCTCACTATAAACCAGCTCAACATTTTAGATTGTTGTAAATTTAACATTGGTATCACCGGTAGAACTATTCATTAAATACAAAATTATGCCTTATTTTCCCTTTTTCCGATCCATTCTAAACTTTATCAATTTATCTATTGAAGCACGTAATCAAATCTTATTGATAGAAGTTCGACTCGCTCATTCACTTTACACTGTACGTAAGAATTCGTTACAGCGGCACAACTTCGAATATCGAGTAGAACTCTCAAAGTGATAGGGTTCCCACTTGTTTTACATGACGTGATTGGTTATGTGGTATGAAATTGATGATCGATTTTATGTAAAACGTAGTTTTTACTGATCATTTTTTTAACGCTAACTAAACAGTTGTTTAACACTTTGTATAAGCGCGTGCATTGATCTACGACTGATCGTGGCGACGCGACATAACACTATGTCTCGCAGCATGAAGCTATGCAACCTATAGATCGTTTCCAAGTTAGTGACAGTACAATGTTAATTTTAAGATTTCAAATCCAAAGTGTACTAAGCAGACCTTATTACTACGTCTTTTTTTCGTCCGTCCGTTGTCTCATCTTTAATGAGTTGTATCAAATGAAACTTAATAAATACAAATTTGAATATTGAACAAATAGCTGCATTATGGCGAATATTTTAAGGAATAATAATAAAATAAAAAAATAAAAAGATTAAACAATTGAGTAGGACATTACACAATTATGATTATAGTGCAAACTGTAACGTAAAACAAACAATGAAAACCGGCCAAGTCGTAGTCTGTCTCATGCTAAGGATATCGAACTGAATCAAAGAAAACTGTTTTTCGACAAATACATGACACAAATATATTGTGTGGTTTACAGAACCCTCGGTGCTGGTATCCAACTCGTACTTGGCCGGTTTTTATAATATACCCCAAATTTCTGAAGTCTTAAATAATTTTTCGGCGCTCAGATAATTCTCAATGTAAGACATGGCAACCCTACAGATAGGCCGGCAATAGGAAAGTTTTAGCAGTAAGCAAACCGAAGGGCAACGTAGAGCGATACGCCTGCTTAACTTTAACCGGAACAGTTTTATTGACTCGTATGTTTTGTTTAAGTTGGCACGCAAATGGATACACTCGCTGCATGTCCCGTCTCTGAGGTATCGTAAATTTGCAGTGGTCGTGATTTTAGTGAAGCCTTAAACTTATGTGCCTCATGCTTTGTCCTATATTGGAGTACATTTTGAAGTTTGCTTTCGTGTTTCTGTCTAGACAGGCAATACTTTTATTGCTATTTTCTCTGTCCAATTTTTGTTGCTTATATTTGGAACGAATTTTAGTTTTCTTTCCATATTCTTTAATGTTATGTATAAGCGGTTCCTGTAACCTAGATTTTTTGACGACAACGTCTTAAATTAGGTTGCTGAGATCACTTATGAAAATGTGCTCGGTAACGTAACGATGAGTCCCGAACAGAGGCCCGCCAATGCCTTGCGTCTCTCTCCCTCAACTATGATCGGTCTGCCGCGCCTCTAGAGTGGTGCAACTTTTTTGCAAGTTATTGTATGTATTTGTATATAAATACGTATGTATGTGTAAAGGTAAAATAAAATTTTGTTAATATGAAATTCAGTGCGAGATTCTTTGTATAAATTAATGTTTTAAATATAATTCTTTGTATAAATAAATGTTTAAATTGTTACTATTATTTCATCCTTCTTCTACTATACGAATGAATATTCACATTAAAATGATTTTACCATTCAAAGTCGTTGTCATGCTTTCGCCCTATACCGACTTTACAGAACAAATTTTTTAAACTGTTCGTCTATTTCTCGTACATGAATAATTTATTCGTATTATTCCAACAGATCAATTAAGGAGATAGAATTAATTTATCAAGGAAAAGTTGACTATACTACAAAAATTAAATTAAAACTTTCTATGTAGTACTCTACTTACCATAACTAGCAAGTGAATGCTTTGTCAGTACTAGTTAAACCGTACATCCTGTTTATCCTGGATTAAGACATCCATAAATTCTGTACTTCTATAATAAAGAAAACTTCTAAATTAGTACATAAAGTAAATTTAATGTAAATTAAGAAAAATATATATTACAGTTTAAAATATTTTACACAAATTCATCCGGATAAACGAATAAACAGACACTAATGTAGCATGTAGCACGTAGCTAATGTATGTAGCACAAGGATAGTTCTTACTAAATCCTAGATTTCCTCAAAATCGGTCATGCCATAGATACACGTATAGAAGCAAAAAAATATACATACGATCAGTAAATATAGATTTAGTACTTCATTAAAGGTATATTTATATTAGGTACAAATATATGACATAGAGACATAGCCTACAGATTTATGTATCATTACAGATATCAAATCGTTGTAAGTAGATTATCCTACACAAATAACATCTAACAGCTCTGAACTCTCCACAAACTCTATAAATAGAGAATTACAACTCCGGCAATCCGCTCGTATTCTAAAACCCCAGGGGTCACAGGCCAGTCGGGGCTGTCTGACGGCTAATTCTGGCGTACGTCAGATTTCCTTATTAGTGTAAATCGTTGTAGTACCTTATTTCACATAGAGATTAAGCTGAAATGAAGGTTTTAATAATGAAACACTTGGCCTACCGCAGACTAAAGTTTCGCGTGAAATTCACAGAGAGCACCGTTCTTAATCCATTTTAAGTACGGCTTAGTAATGAAATGATTATAATTGCCTTATTAAATGCGGCACCTCGCAAGGATTGTCGCGGATTTGTTGTTTCAAGTTTGAATTAATAGTTACGTTAACTGATTGTCGTGTTACAATTTTATTATTTGCGCAGTTTTCGGGCAAATATTTGACCATCCCTCTTACTTTATCCGTCTCGTAAAAGACTAGAAAGGCTATTGTTGTCGTGTTAAATTTTCTATATCCGCTCTGCACAAAAATACTCCCTATTTATTTAAGCTAAATACCACTGATTGACTGACTGACTCATCACGAGATTCGAAACTATAGGTCCGATTGACTAAAAATTTGACATAATTATTCTTTTTAAGACGTAGACGCTCACTAAGAACGAATTTTACGCAAATCCTATCCAAAAAAATATTTCATCATTTTATGTCTACGCAGACGGAGACGTGGGCAAAAGCTGATACAATAATATCGAAGACTGGTAAGGACCATCACAATTGTCACCAATTCAGACAGAACATTCCAGACTTACGGCTTAATATGAGCTCTCGTAGACATAGAGCAAGTGGTTCAATTTTACATAAGTTACGACCCATTGGTGAATTTCAAACCAAGTTAGGTTCAGACATAATGCTTTCAAAGGTGGCGCGATAACCACGCGGCGACCACCGCTCTACTACTAGACGAGAGAGACGTTTTCAGAAATACCTAAAACCACTCGTTTGTGTTTGAGTAAGGACAATCAGATGGATATGCTTATATGAGACTTTACACATCGCTGTCGAGTAGTCAACGTGACAATTATAACACACGACAGGCGAAATGCCATAATTGTCACATTGCACAATAAACCAATGACTTGTATTTAAAAAGCCTGCTCGTAGCAATGCACTAGTATGGGCGGTATGTAGTTATAAAGGTGAACTTACCTCATTAGAGTCTATTTTTAATTAAATTTAATGAGAGTCACCAACCAATGACCGTAAGGTCATATTGCCGATTTTAAGTAGCAAGTGAGGCCTTCGAGCGTGGATAATGAGCGATAGGATTATTCTTGTAAGTCGTCGACGGATACTAGACGTTAATGAGTCTCTTAATCCGATATCGCAGAACATTCAGTAATTTCTCTTTCCACGCGCATCAACATGCCGGCGGGTTTTTCTCCGCCTAAAGATTTTCGATGAAACAAAAAGAAGTAGGTATTTAATCCGATGTAAGCGATAAGTCGGTATGTTGCGCACGATTTAAATCTGCTTATAGTAATAGCCATTTTTCGAAATCGTTGTCTATTAAACGAACGATATTTACCGAACGACTCACGGCCGTTACATTTTCCAATAGGGCTTTGAAAAAGTTTGCAATTTGGTACAGACCGACCAGCTTCATATATAAAATAATTAGAAATTGCAATCGTCTTATTTCATTGACTAGAATTAATTCAGGAGATGTTGAAGAAGAAGTAACGTTGATAAACGACGTATCAAACGTGTACCAAATATTCCCGTCAGTTATTCGATGTATTGTATACAATAATTATTCATTTATAATTATCCGTCAATATCTTCATTATTCAATGAAGATATCGAGAATTGGGCTATCAAATGCAAAATATATTTTTCAATTTCGATTTTGTAGTGCCAGAGATTATTGTGTTCTAATAAACAATTTCTTTAGCTTTATATATGAGTATGCATATGTGTGCAAGTAATAAAAGATGTCGATTTTCATTCTTTAGTTATATAAGGCTCATTGAAAAACAACTGGCAACTATTCCATAGTGTGTTCGCAAATTGGCGCTTAGGAACAATTGACGAACTAAACAGAGTTATTTTCTGTAATTATCTTTAATAAATGTGTGCACTTTTGTCTTAACTTCAGCCTCTTTGTTGCATACACCGCAGTGTTATTACTTAATAGCAATATGAAATATAACATTATAATAATAATAGAAACCACAATTTCGGGTTTTCATTGTCATTATTGTCGATCTTGTCAAGGTAAAATGAGTCAATATGTGACACGGTTCACTTTATCGACAGCCGTCAACTCGTTTATTAGACGTTGCCCACTTCTGTTAATAATAATATACATATTATACACGCGAAAGTTTGTAAGTATTGATGGATGTTTGTTGCTCTTTCACGCAAAAACTACTGAATGGATTTCGATGCCACAGTACATTAATATATAGCTTAAACATCAGAATAAAACATAGGCTATAATTTATAAAGATTTAGTGTGAGTTATCCAAAATATAACGATAAGTGTCAAGTAAGTAGGAAAAAAATCTGTAATCTGCGAGCTATTCTGGCGTGCGCCGCAACAACCGTTGGAATGACAAGTATATAATTTATAATGGAATTTTTTATCTTAAATAGTCGTACAAAAAAGCCCGCAACAGCATATATCTATCTTTTATGTGTAAGCCATTATCGCAAAAATAGTGAACCATAAATACAATAATAATTGATAAGTTATTTCTAACGCACATTTGGTAGTAACAAATTGATCCTTATATCAAAATAAATACTTTTATTGTATCTGCTGTTTCAAGTAGATAAACTTTGTCTTTTACACTACATAATTTGGACAAATATTTGAATAGTAATGACGATAGACAAGCGAGTGCGCGATATTATGGTGCGGTCCGGCGGCAGGGTCAGACCATAAAGGTAGCAGGCATACATTTGAGCACACCATGTTTTTCCCAGGCCAACTCTATGTTGCTTGCTCACGCGTTTCTAAGTCGCAAAATATGCATGTTTATACAAATTAAAATAAATCGTTTAACATAGTTTATAGGAGTATATTGCAGTAGCCACCTATAACTTTTGCATTACCATCAGTTATCACATACTTCCGCACCTATCTACCCTTACAAACTATAACATTTATTATACCTATAATACATATTAGTGAGATCATCATAAAAAGTACTTAGTTCCAATTTACACACATTAGACAATATAATTGTTCGAACATTTATAACTGTAGAATAAGCTGGACCGATTTTCATTTTTAATTAGTTGGATTTGTCTCCGTCACGAATAGTAAAATAATAGAAAAACATTGAAAAATTGACAAAAAAATAAAACGCTTTCTATCATCATTATCACAACTTTCCATCACCACGCAGGTGAAACCGCGGGGCGCAACTAGTAATAATATAATAATAACATCTTCGGACACACACACTGCACCATCTAGTCCCAAACTAAGCAACGAGGCTTATACTATGGATACCCAATAGTTCATATAATACATGTAGACTTTTTAGGGAACATATATAAAAAGCATTATATAACACACAGAGAGGCCCAGACTCAAAATCTCAAGACAAAATGTTAATCTTTAATCAAACGAATAAACTTCTGTCTAGTGCGGGAATCGAACCCACGCTCCCAGCGCAGCAGATAGAGCCACTACCAACTGCGCTAATCGGGCAGCAGTGTAATATATCCAAAGTCTAATAATATAATTGCAACAACGAGCCACAGGCTCCGCGGTGTTGAAATACAACTCACAATCTTTTATCAAATTGAATGGCTTCACTAATACACTTCAGTAAGTGCATACATAAATACAAGTTTTTAACTTAACTTACTGCAACTTATTGGTTGAGGCCTCGTCATCATGGACACTCAGTCGTTACCATCTATTTCGAAAGGAAAACAACTACTGTCAAAGACCATATCCAGTAATAGAACAAAGTATTTATATATTTGATCCTAGTCTGAAAGATATGCATTTAAAGCAGCAGAAAATACAGTATTCGTAAAACACTCAATAAATATAATTATTCAGTTGACAACAAATCTTAGAAAAAAATACGTAGTTTAAAATACTTCTATGAAAATTATATCAATCCAATCAAATAATCTTATTAACGATCGTAATATGACAGTAGTTTATATTTTCATAGTTGTTTAACTAAGAATGAAATTTTATCACTCTTCAATTAAATCATACTCGCCTAAAATCACATCACAACAAATTCTCGTATTCTGGTGCCTACTAAAAGAATAGCATCCGGGTACAACAAACAACAACAGACTTGTCATTTATTGTTTCTTTTAATAAAATAATTTGATATCTCAAAATTTCCTTCACAATAAAAGCTCACATTTTTAAATTCTCGGTGTCCAAAGCGACATATGGCAGGTGGCGTGGAAGCGAACACAGAGCTCAATATTTCATATGTCATTTTTCCCTAAACAGAGAGACTTTTCAAATAAAGTCATTGTAACGAAACTGCAAAAAATCATCGGCAAAGGTCTTGACATGTATTTACGATCCATTTTGGGAAATTTCTAAAACGCGTTAATTTTAAAACGAAATTTGTTATAGATCAAGTTTTTTTTAAATCGGCAAAAGAACGTTTCATTATTTAATAACGGACGAGCGCCTGTCGATTGATTGCGTAAAGTTCTCATTATGACAGTCGCATTCACTAACTAACATTATTTTCAACCCCACCCTATTTCCTATTATTTGAGAGCTAATTTATCTTAAGCACAAATAACTGAGGCGTACCCTCCCACAATTTATTTGTTTTAAATTGTGGGATCCCGACCTCGGTACCTTCTGGTTGGACCGCGTCGCTCTTAACCGATGAGCCACGACCGCCGGAGAGTACCTGCACTGGTAAAATCGAAATATTATGTAATCCAACTCACAGATGTGATAGGTTTCACTCGCACTATCCATATCATGATCTGCTAGATAGTGTAACATGATGTGGATTTTGTTTCTATCGTGTTTTCATGTTTTCTCTCGTGTTCCCTCTGTGTTGTCTTTTGTAAATGTGGGACATTGAATTAAGATCGGCTCGAGTTGTATGTATTACTTAAGATCGTTCACTTAACGATGACAGCTCGTTCAAGGCGGAAATAAGACTGCAATACAACAGAAAAACGTATACAAGTAACATTTCGGTAGCATACACTAAAGTGAACACTATTGTGGTGTTTGTGTGTACGTTTCTGTTTCGAACCATAGTTAGTCTTAGTTGAAGAAGATTTACGGTAGATGCTGTTTTTTTCGACTTGTTAAAAGAATTGGATCGTGTCTATAACCAAACGTTATTGCGTTGCCTAATTGAAACATTGTATAGTGAACTAACTGTATTAATTTTTGGAGGTATTTGTATTGAATATAAGACATTAAAGAATATTAAAACATTCAATGAAAAGGATGTATAATAACAATGGAGTTTATGTGAGTCACGCGTGCGTTCGAGCATGTGTGTGTATGTATGTGTGTATGTGCGCATGCGTGCGTGCGTGCATGTGTGCGAATGACCGTGTCAACTTGTCATTACATATGAACGGATTAACCAGTCGAAACATAGTTTGCGTCATTCGAAAAGGGTCCGCTATACTTGCTGAAAAGTTGAACTAATTTCCCGATAGGGTCATTTCGTAACAACATTAACGTTTGCTCCCAGCTTTTCTATTTGATGTTAAGGGAACGAGAGACGTGGTATAAATATAAATGATCTTACCGTATTTCATAGAAAAAATAGCCGATAGGGTGTTTTATTGCATTCGAAATAGATAGAAGTAAGGGACTTAACTTAATTCGACACTATTAATTTATCCTTAAACTATAAGTAAATAAAGCAAAACTTACTGACGACATCAACTGAAAAATTCGAGACGTCATACTAAATTTATTAAATGAAACTGAGCTTTTATGTGATATCTTAAACAATTTAAAGCAAGGTACACGTGTTATGAGAGTAGCTATTAAACTAACTCAATTTAGTCGTTTCAATCAAGCAAATAAGATAATTAACCAAGGTGACGACTACAAATTTGGTTTATTTTGGCCACTTTCATGGCATAACGTCATAGATCGTTTTACTTCGCAGGAAAGATGCTGATATCCAAATAATATTTCTTTCAGAAAATAGACTGATTCGAGCAATCTATGAGTCAGGAAACAAGAATAGTGAACTCAATGTAGCAAAAAATATTTTTTTTCTTATATTATTATTAATCAATTTGGGAAAATGTTTTATATACCCAAAACTTCAATCATGTTTTCCTCGTACTAGGCATCTTCCGGAGACAAATACAAGACGAAAAGGTTATTTCCTGAAGCCAATGTCTGTAGATGTCGCATAATATTAGGCTGTCGAAGGTTAATAGTTTTTTGATGGACGACTGTATTTGTTTTTGAAATACAATTCCTAAAAATATAATAGAATTATGTGATAACTAATTCAAAATAATATGTCTATGCCCAAATCATATAAAAAGCCTATTATTTATTGAATATTTAAATGAAAATTTGTTCTTGAGCATATTTAAGTATCAAGTTGTGAGAAAATAGAGATAAAAGAGTTTATGGCCAGTTATTCGTATTCTAATATGTATTTCTAAACGTAAAGAAATTTATTTTAGCTTTCAATGAAGATGTGTTGCATAAAATTTTGAATAAAAATGATATCTTGTTTTCTTTTCTTATTTCTTTTTGTTTTATTTTGCACAAGAATTTCTAAAAAGTTACATTTTTTTCTAAAATGTCTATAGTTGTAATTTGAAGACGAAAAATTACTTGTAAAGCAATTTTTTGAGTTTTGTTCAAGTGTATACTCTTAAAGAGATAGATGTAGTCTTTTTCAGATTAATGAAAAGGAGTCCCAAAAATATTTTTTGAAAAATGTTTTTGGGAATATCTTCTAGAAATTTTTATTCCACTAGTTTTTTTTTTTCCAGAATGTATTATTGTTTTATAATTTCTTCTTCTATTAAATGTGTTATTTTATCGGGAGCACGCTTTCTCCCACAAATTTTGAAGAATAATTAAAACCTTTTTTTCTATGCATATGCATATCCGTTTACAATTTCTCATTTCTTTTAAATACTCTCCAAATTTATGAAACTTCAATGGAAAAGAAATATAATTTAATACATTTACATACTTAATTTTTAATTGGTAGCAATTGAGTGAAATTAAAAAATCAATGGCGAATTAATTAAAAAAAATTACACAAATTAGTAGTTTTAATTGTTTTCAATGTTAAATTAATAAAGTAGTATTTGATTTACCTAATACCAATTAATTACATCAACTACTCTAATACTTATCATTTATAAAACAACAAACAAAAATAATCACCTTTAATGCTTAATATTATTGAATTAACTATAAATTAAATATTAAACTCTACTGAGAGCAATTGTTTAAAACTATTTTCATATTAGTTGAGATAAATAATCAATTTATCAATTGAAATAAGTGACTACCCTTCCCACCTCACCTCAAAGGGCGGCGCGGGGGCACGAGGCGAAGCCAACTGAACAAATCTAGCGCAGATCGTTAGTCAATAGTTGCATTAACAATTATTTGTATGCCGCTCGAATTAAAATCGATTAATTTCGTGCATGACTTCTTTGTACACTCATTTAGTACCTATTTGTAATATTTGCGAAAAGTCAGACGTAGTTGCGTCAGTGAATGAGATAGTCGTGGTAATGTCGGTTGGTGTTGATGCTGAAAACCTAATGTACATGTACCGAAAGCACAAGGAACCAAAGAACGAACCCAATATAACACCGGAGGTTCTTAGTTCCCGCAATTCATTAATATCGCCGATACCTTTTCTACCATAAATATTTTAACAATAGCAAAAAAAATATGAGACATTGCACTGTACTGTTTAAAAATTAATAAACAAGCATTTTCTTGCATTTTATTTTGATTTTATTATGTAATCTATTTTAGCACGTGCTAAAATAGATTACATAAAACCCTTCTCCATGAAAAGCTATTTAGATCTACTTTCTTTTATGGTGATCGCTCAAACGGTGTTGTAATTTATCTAGATCTCATCAATGTGTTAGGTAATTAGCTTTTTCTTCAAACCGCTTCTGGTAACGAGCTCTATACGCCTCAATTCCGAGTTAGCGTTAGCACGGAATTAGCGATTTTTTCCACACTTTTCAAATGTATATTATAATTTATTTTACTTTTCTTGATATTTCCTTTTTAATTATAAATTTTGTGTATTACAAAGTGGTCCAGTGTTGGTATTTCTTTTTTACACGTAAAATGTAAAGTTTGTGTTATGGCTTGCATATGTTGATAAATCATCTGTTTGAATTTTGTTGTGAAGCAAATGCATTTCTTTATGAAAAGAAAATGCTACTATGTACTAGAATTAATAGTTTTCTACGATTAGTTTGTAATATGATGTGTGGGTTTGTTAAAAGACTTGAAATTAGTTTCTTTTAATATCACATCACTTTTTTAAGTGTCCTTGTGGCTTAAGTGTTTCCATCAATGATACAATCGACTGAAATAATGTACTAGCTTTCTTATCCAAAGATTTTTATTCTTTTGTGAGAAGGTTTGGCTCAATTCTACATAAAATTCCAACTATTATAATATAGAAATAAATGATGAATAACTACAAACAAATAAGGTGGTGTGTCTGTTGCAAGGCGCCTGAAGTTTATTCTTTAAGAATAAATTCCATATATTCTTAAAGATAAAATATACGAATTAATGAAAGCAAATATATGAAATACCTTAGAATTTATGCTATAGACAAAGGGGTAAATAAAGACATATAGTATAACGGTGAAAGCAAGTACATATTTTTATTCATATTTATCGGATGAAATATGTTACATAAATCGTAGTACATAATAAATCTTTCTAACTTCAAAACTTCAACGATTAGTAAAAATGGGAATAACGTGTAACATCCGTGTAATAAATAAAATAAAACATTTATTAATGAACAGTGGCCGAAAGGAACACGCGTTCAGGAAAGAAAGCGTGAGTATTTTGCGCGGAAGGGAAATATAATAAAGACTTCACATTCTGTTAACAGTCAGTTTCGCTCCCCATCTAATTTGCGTATCAACAAGAATAATAAATGACTTTAACAAACAGCACAACATAGAAATAATGCGAATAACAAATCATTATAACAATAACGCTTCAAAAGCGCAGTCAAGGGCAAGATCACGGGCGACCAAAAGGAATAGACGCTAAGTATTTTCGCTACAGCTGTCAGTAGCATATTCTTGTAATAGTAAACGATAAAAAATTATAACAAATCGGTTACGTTGGGGGATAAGAGCTTTCTCATCACAATCACCAATACGATAAACAAACAGTATTCATAAAGTTTGTGACGCGATGTATAAAACCTACGAAAATTTATAGACGAATGCAGTTCTGATAAAAATACAAAAATGTAGTATCATCTACCTAAGCTTGTGATATGGTGATCCAGGAGATAAGTGATCGAGTCCTTCAATGCCTACGCGTGACGATCACCATCGAGTTGGGATCATTGATTTATTTCAATTAATACTACAGAGAAAAAAAATTAATTGACGAAGCCGGAAAGTATTAGGTTTGCCTTGTCGTCAATAAAGTATTTACCAGTAGTTTGCTCAAATAAAGGACTGTAATAGACGGAGAGACCGCTACAAGTTGTTCCGGGGTCGTTCCGATGTGGCATCAGGATCAGATGCGAGATCCTACTAACGAGCGTAAGCGACGTTCATTAGTAGGGTTTCATGTTCAGCGTTTAGTACCGATACGCATTATTTGTATAGAGATACATTATTAAAAAATACTTTAGGGCCGCGTGTGGAAGTTCGCAGGGTCGAGTTATTCGGGGGAAATTATTCGCGAGCCACCGGCGGCGGCGAGTTAATTAAAAAGCTGTTATTGAGCGAGCGGTCTCGGGCCCGCTCCTGCCGCGGTGGCGCCTTTTTTTAACCTAATATTCCCATTTTTATATCTTGATTCCATCCCGTTTTAGAAAAAAAAATAAACGGATTTAGATCCGGCGAAACGTTTTATTTTTCATAATAATTATTGTATTTTTAATGTTGGAAACAAGTACGAAAGAGCCAATTTAATTTGCTTACTAAAGGAGTTTCAAAAAATTTCTAGAGAATTACTGATTGGGGAGGAAAAGTCCCAAAATACACGTTGTATGTATTTTGTATCAACGCTCTAGTCTCGAAGAAAAAGCTGATACTGTTTCCGTCACGTCTGGGATTTATTTCGCCGCCAGAGAAATATATTAGCATAATTTCACACAATCTGTCTGGAGAAATAAAGTGACGCGGCTATCTTCGTAAGCACATGTCGGGACAAAGTTACTGGAGAACGATATATTATTTTAAAAAAAACTGCATTTAGGGATTTTTTGGACGCAAAAATCAACCTAATAGTTACGCTGTCGGGAGTAGTTCGCATAAGTACTATTTTGCTGTCAAACTGAGCTGAAAGTTCCCCTTTTTCCGTTGAGTATCATATTTACTCCCAAGGTCACCAACCAATATAAATAATTCAAAGGCCGGTTATTTAATCTTTTTATAGAATATTTTTTAAATATATAAAATGGTCTTCAATTTTGTTTTTACGGCCTGTTTATTTTGAACATTAGTTGCTAAAATTGCACCTTAGTACTATAAATTTATTTCAAATATGTATTTAGTTTTGGGTAAAATACATTGCAAACCGGCGTAATTAGATAGTAAAATTTCGTTCTCACGAATTTACCAAAATGTGTTATTTTGTAAAACTCTTTAGCGACTATGGTACAAGAAGTATATCTTTTTTTTCGTGTATTAGTTAGACATTTTGAAAAGATGTAGAATGATGGCCATATCATGAAAATATCTACCTCAGCGACCTAAAAATCAGCGATGAGCACCAATCGCTGGTCAAGTTTTGCTATCGATAATCAGTTCATTGAACGTGACAATAAGGGCTATTTGACAACATAAAAAAATAATTATAGTTTGAAATACAATGATGATGAAGTAAAAATAAGTTAGCACACATTATATGTATATCGGATGGCTGAATATATAGAAGGGAGAGGTAAGTATATCAGGTTTCTGAAGAATAATGAATAAATGACAGATATAAAACGGTTGTATGAATTCTAAAACAGAGCGTACACGAAGGCCAAGATTTCATTGTAATTGCAAAAGTATCTAAAGGATACTAAAATAAAAAAGGGATCGCGGAAACAGTTTTTTTATATTTAATTAGCTAAAAGTTGCAGTAAAATTTCTTTGGTTGTGCTGCTTTATATCTGGTTAGTTTTGATATCATATGATAGATGACATTAAAAAAAATAATTAAAATGTAAAAACCGTATCCTGCCATTTTTCTATTCTTTTTCGGTCCACCAAAATATATTTTTTTTAAATTCAGTTTTATTACAAAAAAAAAAAGAAAAATGCGATAAAAACCGGGAAAAAAATTGTCTCCTTTACGGACCTAATGCATTGTCGGGAAGAGTAACACAAAACTGGTTCAAGCATTTTCAGTCCGGTAATTTTATGCCTAAGATTTTACCTCACTCTGGTCGACCTGTTACAGATAAAGTTGATGCTCTTAAGTAAGTAAGATCGGCATATTACTTCTACGACATAGCTGAAGAGGTGGGGATTGACTATAAAACAATTTTGATCCATTTGAAATAAGTTAGATGTACAAAAAAAGGTCGATACTTAGTCCCACATAGCTTACTGAAAGAAATCTAATGAATCGTGTACTCATTTGCGATTCTCTATTGAAATGTAATGAAACCGAACCGTTTTGAAAAAGATTGGTCACTTGTGATGAAAAATGTAGTGCCTACAACAAAAATGTGCGAAAAATATCATGATCAAAAGGCAAGCAAGCTCCTCAGACTTTACCGAAGCCCGGATTAACTCACAATAAGTGTATGAGGGGATTGGAAGGGCATTATTCATTATGAGCTTTTACCGCGAGGTAAAATCATCAATTTGAATCTGTACTACCAACAGCCGATAAGACTCAAGCAAAAAGCAGAGAAAAAATAGCAGGAATTGATCAACAGAAACGGTGTGATTTTTCATCATGATACCAAGTAATCCAGACCAATCATTTTTAGACACTCATCAAATATTGAGAGAGTTTGGTTGGGAAATGTTAATGCATCCACCACATTACCCTGACCTTGCACTTTCAGATTTTAACCTGTTTTGGTTTCTTCAGAATTCTTTAAGTAGTGGTGGTTAACATCAACAGAGGACTGTCAAAACTATTTGTCGCAGTTTCTTGATCCGAAATCCCAAATTTCCACAGCAATGGGATTAAATCACTACCTTCCAAACAACAACAACAACAAGTTGCTGAACACGGTATATATATTATTATAATTAATTGTAAATAAAATATGATAAAAGAATATTTGAATTTGTTTATAAAATATGATAAAACTTTTCCCCAACCTTATATTTCAACTATGATATCTTTCGAATACGTGATTTGGTCTTTGATCTGTTTTATGGTATCCAAAGCAGTTTTTTAAGGAGAGAAGTCTGACAGTGTATGAAACATCAATCTATCGAGAACTTCACATATTATTTAGAATTCTACATATTATTTTGCAAAAAACCCTTTTCTTGCAAATTTTTTGTTAATCATATCTTTTAAACGAACCAACTGAATAACCGAAAAATTCGCTTGGATTTGTATACATAATAAGAATAAACTTTTTCCCGACCTCATATTAGTATCCAACATGTAATGCTTTTTAACTAATGGTTAAAGGTTATATTTTGTATATCGCATGTCTTTGAAATGTCAAGAGACAGTCAGCTAAAATAAGGCTTTTTAGACGACTGTCCCATGCGATTTCAAGAGTTATATATACAGTTATAAATAAAATGAATAGAACCAAGATACCATAAAGAATTGCGTCACATGTCGAGTGCGATCGTGTCGTTAAATTTTATAAGTTACTTGCCACAGAACATTTTATTATAGTCGAAGTACCTACTCTGAAAAAGCGGTTATGTTGTAAGTAAAGGATTTTTCTAGTCTACATTTAAAATTTTTTGGTTGCCATTTATATTGTAAATTGTTAATTAATTAATTATTCTTAAGTCTATATTTTTTTATCAACATAAATGTAAACACGCTTATGACGAATTGTCTATTAAAGATTATTACATATTACTGTACTGTAGATTTTTTTTAAATTTGTTTCCTACACGTTTTTTATATCTTTAAAAGATTAGGCGATGTACTCCATAAAAACACGCGAACTGTAGTCTATTTATCAGACTCGATACCATTAATTTTCTGTTCCTGCTAGATGAAAGAATAATTTTTCATACTGAAACTTCCTCAAGAAAATAGAACAGAACTGTTAAAATTACATCCAAATCCATAAGGTGGTTTTCGTTATTACCACAGCCTCACAAACGGAAATCGGATTCTGGGTACAGACAAAGGGTGTTTCCTTTCATGCAATATACAGACGCATTATTCAGATATTTATGAAAATTAATACAAAACTGATCTTGATCTCTTTACAAATCCCAAACATGATTCTATTCCCGATTTCAATCCTCCTCTATTTTGTCTCACTTTCTCTCTGTTTCTCTTGGTTTCTCTCTCTCTCTTCACCTCTAACTCCATATGTGCCTCCCTCTCTACCCTCTCTCGCCCCTCACTTGCTATTTCTCTCTGGCACAAGTCTGCGCATATAATCGCTTACCGACGCACCCTAAACTCCGCGATATCGCAACACACAGCAGTCATAGCTAACTTTTATTTTAAATTAAATATGTTTTGTTTCAGTTAGTCAATTTCGATAAAGTAAACACCAAATATCGGTACCGCTTAAAGTTCATATTTATCAGAATACATTTCGAATTGATTGAATGGGTTTTGCGTGATGTGCATTTGAACAAACAGACAAACCGACAAGCAAAAAGAAAAAAAATGTTTGCATTCTATTATTTATCTAAAAAATCTTTAATGTACAGACACACAAAATCCACGATTTAATTAATTGATTTTTAATAATTCACCAATTTTAACATAAAATTACTACTATATAAAAATAGAAACCGGATAAGTACGCGTTATATTTTTATACCATGAAAAGCGTAAGCATAAACCGCACATAAAAATGACCTATCTGATAATATAAATTCACTATTTTTCCCCGTTAAATAAAAAAAAGAGGTAAGAATCGAGACAGGCTGAATAATTCATAAAGTAGTGTCGTTCGTTATAGCGCGCGTCGGGCCACCTTTTAAACGAACCGTAAATTTTCTGAACGTCCTGAAACATCCGGGGAACACGCCCCGTTGGTCCTGAAAATGTCGTGAAAAAGGCACGCAGTAAAAAATTGTTGCAGAAATTCTTTTTCATTGGGAAAAATGAAAATACAAATCTTAAAATTGTTTTGTGAATTTCTATTTTTTTTTTAACCACGCGTCCGTAGGTCATATTCATGTGGTACTATTGCCGTCTACCGCCTGCTGTGTCGGACGTAATAGGTTATGAAAATAAAAACTGAAATATAAAAAAATGAAAATGAAAATAGTTAATGACGTATGAAATTCTAAAAATAAGTAACCTAAAACTTTCATCAAACGATTCCGGAACGAACGGTCAAAGTACGATAATGGTAGATTCAGTAGCTTTTTACTGATTCCCGGACAAAGACAAAACCATGAAAGAGTAACCAAATTAAATAATTTGCTCCGTGGATTGGAAACCATCTCAGGCAGTTACTCGCAGACATTTTCAGAGTATTACATAGGTCGCACTGAAAGTTTTTCTGAGAAAAATTACTATGTATGGTCAAAAATGAATTTATTGTTTCTCAAAATATTCTCCAATAGCATAAATTCGCTTTTTCATAGGAATAAACCAATTTTGAAAACATTTGTGCCACTCCTCCCTGGTGACCTCGGAAACATGTTTTTCATACTCTTCGACAGCTTCTTCTAGTAATGAAAATCGTTGACCGCGTAATTGGTTCATCACTTCTGCGAATAAAAACCACTGACATACGGACAAATTTCTTAACTATATATAATAAAAACATCAGAAGTGAAACCATCAAAAAGTTAAACTGCTAGAAAATGAAACGATACAGTATCAAGACGTTGATTATAGAGTATATTCATTATAATATTGACACCAAATGCAAAAGTTATTTTACATTTCATTATTTAAGTTTAATGTTTTCAATTTGAACAGATACAATGAGCAGGTGCACATAAGCACACATACCTCTTTCTCTCGCATTCTATCACATGTCATATTTTATCTCATTTTCTCGCAGACATTCTATTTCATCTCACATTGTATCTCATTCTCTCGCACGCTAGATCCTATAGATGTATATGGTTGTCTCTGTTTACTGTCGCTTTTTCGTTTCATCTAGTTTCAAATCACAACGGTGCTAAAGAAGTTTTCACTTCAAAAGTCACAAAGTGCCAGGTCGCGACTGTACGGGGGGTTGCTCATAAGTCCTACATTTTTCTCCTTAAAAATTTAATTGTCTTTTTGACTGTGTGAGAACTGGCATTGTGGTGATGCAAGATAATCCGACATTCACGGTTTTTTTATGGAGTTCGTCAATAACTTCTGGCAAACAAATGTTCGAGTATCAGTCACTTTTCACGGTATGACAATTCTCCAAATCAACAGTAGCCACACGTCAAGTTTTATTAAAAAAAGAAGCAATCCTCCGCATTTTGAGGCACTTCTTTCGCGCGCCACTTTGATCGGTTTCGGCTCATCTCGATAAACTCGTACGGTCTATTGCTGCATTGTTTTGAGGTCGTAGCAACAAATCCATATTTCTTCACCCATTACTATGTTCCACACTAAATTTGACGCCCTTTCCTTGAATAAGGTACATATGGCGTTGCACCGAGTGACGCGGTCCGTTTTTTGAGCCTCAGACAAATTGTGTGGAATCCACCGCGAGCACAGCTTTCTCATATCTAAATATTTGTGTAAAATTAATTGTATTTGACTCATGCGTATGTCCAAGGATACCCAAATCTCATGGTAGGTCACATTCCTATCTGTTTCGATCATACAGCGCACAGAATCGATGTTTTTGTTGTTCATAGCGGTGGACGAATAACCTTCACGAAATTCGTCTCTGAGATTGACACGACCGCATTTGAATTCTACAAACTAGTTATAAATAGTTGTTTTGCATGGTGCTTCATCCCCAAAGGCAGTTCAAAGCCGAGCGAGATTCTACTGAACTATCAAATTACACTTAAAATAGTAGAAAATCGTATTACGAAAATTTTCATTTTAAATCCATAGTGATGAAGATACGCTATTTTAAAAATTTCGCCATAATATAAAAACAACTGACACTTAAATGAAACAAACAGTATTCTACAGCCAAAGACTTTCATTTTCAAATATAGTAATCATTTTTTAAATATTGTTTAGGTAAGTGCTCAGTTCCAAAAACTTATAGTGCGCCCTTCTTATTGACAATGATAGCTAGCAGCTCCGAAGTGAGTGGAGGATGTGGTATGATTGAGATGTGCACAACGGCGTGGAGGACTCAAGGCGTTTTCGAAATTAGAAGATTGTTGCAGGTTTGTCTCTTAAGTAGGTTGGTATAAGCCTGCCGCAGCCAGGACATGAGATCGAGGTCATTGTTGCGGTCTCGCTTTCGATCAGCCGCCAGGGAAAATCTCGGGTTCGAGACAGAGTTCGTGGGCGAGGTGAGCGGGTCAATTATGTTAACTCGAAACGATCGAGCCTGTATCGTTGTGATATAAAAATTACGTAAGGGTGAGATTTTCTACGCCTGCGCGTCCTCGAATGACGTCATTTTGACATACCAACTATACAGACTGGATTTTAAATCAGGTATGGGAGCAACCTTTGACATGTTGTGGGCCAAACTTTAGTGTGCAAATACGTTCGAGGGGTGCGTTCAAAAATTATTGCCTTTTGAAATTAGTATTTTGAACTAGTGTTTATAATTTTTAGCGATAGATATCAGACGTAAAGTTTTTCAGAATGTCTCGCGGCCCGGATCAAATTTTATAGCGGACCGGATGCGGCCAGTGGGCCGGTGGTTGCCCACCTATGTTTTAAATTAATATCATCTCCCGCAGGATTTAGGAGCAGCGTTCGAGTCGCATCGGTTAAATATCCTTATAAAGATTTTCGATTAGAACGCAAACAGATACAAGTGCCAACTGCTATTATATAACAAAAATTTAATATTAATATACTTCACTTATTAATTAGCTCGAAATACATTCTTAAACTTATTGACTTATTCATGTAGAAACACTTTTTTGTTATTACTATAAGCACAAAAAATTTCCTCTTCATAAAATTTTAACCAATTGCTAAGAATGAAACGAATAATAATCGTATAAACACAATTTTATTCCAATCAATAAATTACGATTTTTGCATGAAATTTTAGAACCTTTAACTCGAGTCTCAACCCTTTGGCATGCAGAATAACTACAGCAATACAATGTATGACAATACTGAAATAACGTTTTGCAACGCTGGGCGCAGGACAAAGCGGATTTCACAGCTGTAATCGGTGGCAATCCCTTATCACGTGTTCGCACGCCGTACGCCGCCGCACCCTCAAATAAGCCTTCGAAGCGGATACAGAGCTTCTCTCAATTAAGAAACAATCGACCGAGATGGCTTCTCTCATACTCAAGGATAACCCTGGAGAGTGACTTTTAGAAAATGGCGACTCGCACAGACGCGCTAAAAGGTTCCAGCAATAGAATAATATTATTAATACAAAAATACTACAAATCGACGTCATGTCCTCACTGCGTGAATTCGTTTTTAATAAGAAAAAAATAAATAATGATGTTATTAATCTATTTGATTTAATTTAATTAACATCAGAGTAAACTATCTATCGATGTCTATGTATCAGGTGTGTACGTTTTGTACATCTGCTTGTCTGTCTGTACGTATTCTTTGTATATTCGAATGTAAGTTTTTCATGTACGTCTGTCTGTTCGTCTGTAGATCTTGTGTGTTTTTATGTATACATGTTCTGCTCTTATATACATCTGTATGTTTGTATAAGTAGGCTATTCGTATAGAAATTCTAAAATTAAGAAAACAGACACGGAAACAAACACACACGCGTGCGCACACACATGTACACACATGCTTAGAAATAAATTACAAAACGAAAAACACTCGTACCTGTCAGAGGTATATGTCATTATGATGTATTTATATAATGAGTGGTGCATGTCATTTTTTATATTAATAATAAATGCATGACTCATCGGCGCCAAGTAGACTTGTATTCACAGCTAGTTCACTCGTGCAATTCGCAATTATGACACGCATGCGTCAATTAATGATTGCTATGATGTCTCTAGACTCTTCAATTTGGTGTCAATAATAAAATTTCATCAATAGTTGCAAATTGAACTATTTAATATGTCATAAGCTACATTCTAATGTTTTAAAGGTTCATTAACCGGACTTTTAAATAATCGAAGTGCTAACCAGCAAATATATTTTACGAGATCTACCTGCCCGATAATTTACTTTAGCAATAGAGCTACACTGTGGTCAACTTGGCTGCAGCACGAATATGACCGGTTCGACAGGTCACGCTCTCACAGAATACAGACGCGAAGTCACAGCCTCCAGTTTCAGTTTCATCCAATGAGTGAGAGTTTCGGTGGCCCACTCTTCGTCCATCATCCCCCTTCTACCAGCTCTTTTCCCTCTCTCAGACAAACATCCTATTTCTATCCAAGGGGCTGGCAAAGCACCAGTATTGTTCTGAGGAGTGGGCGGTGACCACACGCTTTTTGGTAACTCGCACGCTTGTTTACCATTCGATGTGCCATAAGAAAAAACTTGTTGAAGTGAAACTTCATTATCGACGTATGAGAGAAATTTTCGTTGTCATGTTTTTCTGTTACGCCCTTGTTTATTTCTATAACTCAGTAGTGACGTGAAAAATAATATTTCAATAATAAAGTGATACGCAAAAAAATAAAAGGATTTATTTAAATTCTAGTGGATTTCTAACAAAAGCAAGTAATTATATCTTTTTTTCTAATACATCCAACACGTGGGCGTGATTACGGTATTTACTTTTTTTAGGTTATTTCAGGTTAACCTCAGTTTTTGATTGTAAGTATGTGTAAAAGTTTCATTAAAACTAGCAATTATTAATTAATATGACTATTAATCTAGTAAACATCAATTAATTGTACGATAAAATAAATAAATAGTTAGAAAATGAAAATATTGAGTACTTTTTTTTTAATATATAATATTTATCTATGAAAAACAATCCTCAAACATCAACAACAAAATCCGGTACTACAATTAATGGAATTTTTACTAGGTTACTAAATTCCATGGAATGTAAACCATATATTTCATATTTTAGTTACCATAAGCCATTAATTACAAAAATATATAGTAACGATAACAATGATAATATTCATTCTATCATAATTAATGAAATACTATTATAATTCTAATAGCAATAATAAGGTGAAATAATTATATTATTTGTATGCATGTCTATGATTTTTCATTTGCTCAAACATCTAATTTAACTTTATTTAATCAATTTCTGTAAAGTTGTAAATAGTGGATCGTTTTTCGAAAAACGATGTCATAAAGAAGTTTCACTTATGTGTGTACACTAATACACACACACATTATTTTATTTGTATGAGGCCTATAAACCCATCTGTCTCTGTATGTCTCAACCGTGACAATTTTTTTGTGATTTGTTTTTGATTCCCAGTCAATTAAGAACGTTTGACGTACCGCGAGCTTTATAATTATGTATTAAATCAGTATGAATAAATATTTTTAGTAACCTAACAGCATATACAATTCTGAGCTTTTCTTGACACTAACTAACTATATGAAATGTATATTAATATAGTTTTTTTTTTTATTTTCATAATATGTAATTGCTGAAAGAATCGACCTATACAGGTTGATTTTTTCAGCAATTACAGATAGATACCGAAATCAATATAAACGCTAAAGCATCGCTTGATACACGCGATTGCATCGGGATCGCGATCGAGACGGAAACAACAGGTCGTTCTGCGTCCGCGCCATCAAAATAGAAAAGCATTGAAGTATTTCTACATACACGAAATGATTAAACGAAATTGGCTTCGTAGTAGGCGTGGCATACGATATTGGCTTCGCCGTCGTACATATGTTCACCTCGTACCCTTATTCTTTCTCTTTCTGTCGTCAGCAAGTGTCTCCGTTATTTCTCTTTCTTTCTCTTCGGTTAAGAGATAACAGTATCATTCGAAATTAGATCTAAAAAACATAAAAATAAGGTACTTTATAAGAAATTCATTTGGTTTAAAAATATGTCGTATATCCTCATTTACATTTGTGTGAGTTATGTGCTACTAATGATCATAATTTGTTCGACGTTATAATTCTACGCTTTTCTATTTGGATAGTCCGTGCGGACGAAGCCTTAAGCGGAAACTAGTCCTATGTACACAACCTATAAACCCAATCAAAATTTCGGATTCATCGAGAAGACAAGTTTATATAGCGACTTAACCGGTCATCCGGCGTTTACGTTCGTTTCATCGAAAATTTCGGTCGCGTCCGTTTATTTCGCCGACGTCGAAAAGCGACACAATGGACACGCGATCGACGAGCTTTACAACAATCAATGTTTTAAATTGCTCTTTGCTGCTGAAATTCGTTCCCTTTCAATTTCCCGCGGCCGTAGATTAAAACAGATTATGCGTATTGTTTGCGGTTGTGAAAATAAAAATGTTATATAATTCTGTGGCAAACATGTTACACCAATAGGTGATTAGATGGTTTTCATAAATATTGCAAATAGGCGCGATCGCATCGTTAAAAGATATCATTAACCATTATTATTAACCGGTAGATAGCAGTCTATTCACAAGTCCAAATCCGTGTTAATTCTTGATGAAGCTCGTAAAAGGATGAGGGATATCTCGTTGCATTCATTATTAAAATGGTTTTGTAGCAGACAAAAAATTGCAGATGTTTTTAAGAAACTAATATGAAACCAGGATTATAAAAAGGCCTTTAATTTTCTCTAATAATTCGATAACTATCAATATTTAAGAAATTTACAAAAGAAAGATTCTTAAAGAGGAAGAAATTTTCAATAAAATATTCTCACTCCCGGAACTCTATCTCCATTATTTGTAATTTTAACTTAACGCTGAAAATAGAGCTTCACGCGATCGCTACGTGCGCGCGCCGTTTTTAAAGTGAGTACTCCTTTTAAAATATTTTTTATTGTATAAAAAATCAGTTTAAAAATATAAATTAATTGCAATGTATTCTTAATATATGGAAAAATAAATTCCTATTAGAAAAAAAAATAAGTTAGTCAATCGTTAGCCATCAATTTTTTCTAAATAATTGGTGTAAAACCTTTCGGTTTTTGGAACTCTTCTTCTACGCACATACTTGACAAGATCAAGTAATAAAAGTTTTTAAAAGTCGTTTATTTTATTCATTATAATTTTTAAAATATAAGCATAAAGAAACTGTACAGAAAAAGGTATAAATGGCATTTTTAAGAACATCTCATATTATTGTTATTTTTGTATTTAATAATGACTTAATAATGTTGGGAAAAAAAAAAATCATTTTATTAGTTTCTTATAAATAAATAGTTTTATTAAAAAAAAAAACCTATTCATTACATTATTTAAGTAATTAGTTAAGAAATTATTTTTTTTTTAATATTTACTATTTCTGAATAGGGTAACAAAAATTTCTATTTACAATAACTTCATTATTTTTTTAAGTTAATTTGTTAATAACATATTCTACTTATTATTTATTTTTTCTGAAATTTATAAAGATTGATAAAACAAATATATGTAAACAAATACAATAAAATAAAAATATTAAAAATACAAAGACAAAAACTAACAAATCCAAAATATGTTTTTCAGTATTTTTTCATATTTTTAGGAGTTTTATTAAGAATTAACACTGATCTAAACTTGTTAACTAGAATTATATGAGACAGATAAATTGAGTGATCCGTGATGCTGTACCGTCGTCAAATTTAAGTCCCATTATGTCAATCTCTCCGTGCGTTAGATAGAATTTTAAGCCATTAGTAACAGAACGAAATTGATCTAGAAGACGGCATATGGTGTTTTTATATCATTTTTCAACTCCCACGTTTATTAAGACAATGAATTTTACACCACAAGAAAAAATTAACAATCGTTTTCCTTGGGAACATTCGTGAGTCTCGAACTTCTGTAAAGGTATCCCCTTAATCGCTTCAAGGTAAGGAACTTAAGTGATTTTAAAGTAGCTTTGTTGTTGCGAACTTTCATTATTTAAATTGGCGAGTAGTATGTTCCGGTCTCGACGAAGTTTTAAGTACTTCGAAAGGCTCACTGTCTTCGAAGCTTTTAAATAGGGATTTTGTTGTTGTATAATTTACAAGTATTATGCGTTTTTTTGTTTACATATTTAAAACGAGATCGGTTGATGATATTTTTCGCGACTCAGACGAGGAAATGCAGATATCACAGCACCGTTTCTTGGAGTCGTGAGCGTTTTAATTTAATAAGCGATGAAAGGTATTTTATATAGCTGACTCTCTTATATCGACCGTACTTATATATAATAAATTTAAAATTAATGTAAGGGTTCAAAAGATAAAACATAGGAATCTTTAAGATCACTTCAATAATCCAGGATGCTTTTCAAAAGCGACGTTCAGAAAATTTCGTTTGTTCTCGAAAAACAGCATTTGTTCTGAAAAATTTGATGTTTTACAATCCTTCTAAGTATAGTTGTAAGTTGTAATTATAGTTGTAACGAATTATCGTTGTAAGAATTTGGTGACATAGCCATTGCTTAAAAAAGCAGACGTGTATATTAGTCAGACTCGGTAGTTGAGTATTTTCACTATATATGCCCAACTCTTACCTAATATTACAGTATAGTTAAAATATGTTTGTTTTAATAAATGATTTATTATTTAGTAGAACAAGTATGATATAAATATGATGAAAAAACAATAAAATCGTAATTTATGAATCACAGGATGAAACTTTCTGGTAGTATGACATCCTATGTTATTGTTGAGGCATCAATTAGCAGCGGCGATCAATGGCGAGGATCTCAGCCCACTTTCGCAGCAGACTACGGACTCTTATTTTTACCCGATATAAATCAGTCTTGATCAGTAAGTTTTGTAAATCTACCTAATATTAAATTCATCCTCAAGTTACAAGCATATTTTATTTATCGCAATAATATACGCGATAACAGTTATTGTTTACTTATTTATAGCTTTTTAATCTAAAATCCAGTTTTAAGAATATGAAAGAAATACAAAATTTTTGATACGGACTGTATCGTTAAAATTATCGATAGAATTTAAATTTGATTTTTAAATGTTGTGCGATCGTGATTGCGATATCGATCTTTATCCCTATATTTTTTAGTATTTATAATATGGTAAATGATTTTGAAGAAACTGTCTGTAAAATAGATAAAAAAATGGTCACCACAGTGATGGCATAAGCTTTCCGTTTTAGTAGACATTATAACAATGAAAAAAACAATAAAACCGACCTATGGGACAAATCAATTGATTTTCAAAACTTATAACCGCTCATAAATTAATTTTAGAAGTTCATAACCACATGATTCCAACGTCACAGAGATATTTTTTACACTGATATGATTGTAAAACGACGAATGTTCCACATGATGAATGCTACCTGCCAACTCATCATATAGAACATTTGCCTTAGAAAAGAATATCTTTGAATAAAAGACTATACATGCATATCTTGATAGATATTATCTACCTACCGCAATAGTTGATGGCGTGGGTACCTATTACCAGGTAGGTAGCTTACTTAATTATAGGTACTAATGAAGCACTATGCGTAGATACGCGTAGTGTTACATAAGTACTATAGAATGCACTATATACATTGATCTATAAAAATGTATACATCCATGGCTATATACGATTAATGTGATAATGAAACTTGTAGATTCATTTAAAATTTTTAACATATACAGCGTTATGAGTATCATAAAAAAATTACTTTACCCGAGTATATCATTATAGAATAATCATGATGTGGCCATATTATTCGTATACTAGATCTTTTTCGAAAAGACTTTTAACATTAAGAACAAGATAGTAAAATAATTATGTTTTTGTTAATAGTTAATATCGAAGAAATCATTGTGAAGTAAAAGGTATACTTGTTCCTTTAAAGTGACATCTAGCGGTAACAGATATAACTTTTAAGTTCGTTCGTTGTATACATGCATTGTGATATTAGTTATATCATCATAAAATAGAGATCGCTATATATGATTGTAATTGATGGAAAAATATTACGTGAAATAATAATAATATATCAATATACGACCAGAAAATATAGAAAATTTCATAATTAATTTTTTACTACAATTTAAATAAAAATTAATTTATTAAATTGTTAGTTTAGTTATGCTATTGAACACTAGGTGTTGATATCTGCTCAAATGTACTAAATAAATTGTCATCACAAGTAAATATTTAAGTACTTTTGCTTAGTATTGCCCTCGTTTTTTATATTTTATCTGACTTATTTCTAAATATTCAAACAAATTATAGTTCAAATTTTGAAAACGGACTATTTGTAAGTAGAAATAGCACGCTCAGAATTTCAAAATAAAAAAATATTTAAAAGTGAGCAGGGCCAGTTTGGTAGTAGTTCATCACTTAGGTATGGAGTTAAGAAGAATAAATATTTACATAATTACTAGTAATACCTTAACAAATACTAGAGTTACTTAAAAAGTTTACTTATCACGATTCTTTATTTGCAAACGAATAGTAAGCATTACATGCCGGAAATAAAAAGAATTGGGCCTGATGTGTATAATATAGTAAAATCGTGAAGTCAAATCTGTAATTAAATATATTTTTTACAAAGTATGTCGTATGTTCTATATACATAATACAGACCCCAAAACAACTGCTTTGAAAATCTTTGTCTGTTTACATGTTCAAGTATTACTCAACAACTAATAGACCGATTTGAACAAAACTTTTTTTTCTTTTATTTGCAGTAATCTACCGCTTAACTTAAGATACAATTTATTACGCTACATTACCTAGAAGCTAGACAGAGAGAAAATTCAAATTAATCCCTATCTTTAATTTGAAGTGCTCACCGAATAGGTTTGGACAAACTATATCTAACCTACTGTTAAACTTTTTGACAGTGCGAATGTCACAGAAATAAAAATGTATCCAAGTATTGGTAACATTCTTAGTTTTAAATAAATAAAATCTATTTAAAAAAAGAAATCTCGCCTTAAAAGAAACCACGCTGTGGCTTTGAAGAAGATCCCATGACATGACGACTAAAATTTTCTATGGGTGATGAAAGACAATGAAAAAACAGAATACAGCTTTCATGTTTTTTTCAAAACGTTGTTATGTTTCATAATTAACCACGCGAACGAAGTCGCGGGAAACAGCTAGTCAATAATAAAGATATTAAGCGGGAAGGGCGTTTGTTTGTCCACATCAAAGTTCTAATTCCTACAATCATGTACGATAGTTTAAATGGGGTTTGACAAAACAAAACATGAAAGTAAAATTAATTCCGTCGATGGACGACCCATGAGATGAAGCGTCGTTAAAACATATACATATGTAGAATAATTATATGAGTAGAAAAAAGGAGTCGGTTTGAAAGATAACGTAGTGATAAGAGTCGAAAGGATTGTATTGAAGTAGTTTGGCTACTTTTCCAAATACGACAAATGAAAAATGCTTACAAAAGAAATATATAGAGTGAATTAGTATGTCGTAAGGGTTGGCAAAAGACACTCAAAAAGAAGTATACTTCGTGAATTAATTGCCAACTGTTTAAAGAAGGGCACACATTTCACATAAATGAATGAAACAATCGATGAATGTACTTCAGAAAGAATGTGTAAATGTTTATAAATATATTTTGTACCAAGAACTACTTTTAAAATTTTATTTATTATTCAATTTTAAAGATTGCTAATTAAATGATATAAATAAGTTCTGACCATCAAAGTGTTAGCGTATAATAAAGGTTTACTTTGTAAAATATAACAAACAGTTGGCCCCTCATATCTTCGTACGATTAAATTGTATGGGAGGAAATATTTGGAAATCATTATTAGACGGTCAGAAAACCGAAAGCCAAATCTAGAGTAATCAATTTATTTATGCTACGAAAGATTAACTCAACTTTATTCACGTAAAGTTATTTCACATGTAAATAGAACCTTTAGATCTTTTAAAAAGAACTATTTCTGACGAGGAAGTCATTCTGTTTAAATGTCACAAGCATTGATGTATGCCTTCTCAGTGGGCTATAAGTCCTACAACAGTAAGTGGTATTCGGCCTGCAGAAAGCTAAATCGATGAATATTGAATGGACGACTATCGTAATGTGTTGTCTGCATTAGTGTTTAGTTTAGTATGTTTTACACAATTTCAATAAAAAATAGAAGCAATTGGACGTTCTTTACAAATTACAATCTAGAACATTTTAAATAGCCCGATTTTGTAATTAGATATTATTTATAAGATTTTAATAGCGGTTTCGATAACTGTCATTTTAATCCATACGGTTTTGAAGATGAAGTCAGTTTATAAACCGTTTGAAAGGAGTCAATATTACAGTAATCGCTCTGCCTTCCTCACGCGACCAATCGCTGCGTATGCGCAGCCCGCCATGATGGCGCGCGAAATTAGAGGTTTGCGGACAACCAGTCGTACTCTAATGATACCTACATTAAATAACACTTATGTATTAACTTGATAAAAGATCTGACTTTGCTCCGGTGGTTTCATAGTTACTGTATTCGTGATAGATCCTAAAAGTAATTTAATAAATAAATTTATTCAATTGTTAGCACTGTATATATAGTAGTAAATAATAATTAAAATTCGCTACATTTACGTTAATTTATTATGTTTTCACGAATCATATATAATAAAATATCAACTCTAACATATATACTTAATATAATGTGTTTGTTGATTGCAGTTGGAGCGTATTGAATAAACTGCCTTATTTGCTTCTTGTGTATCTCTTTTAATTTTATAAAGTTTATTTATAATTCGTAGATTCGAGCACAACTGTATATTTACTGTATTTACTTCTATGATGTTGACTCGAGAAAATGCTTTCAATCATATCATCAACAATTCTGTGATAATTTTTGGAAGTATATCATACGGCGAAATTACTGCAATATATTATATTACGATGTATTAAATAAGTACATTATAGTATTTTAAGGTATCACAAATGGGAAAGATACGGTAATACATGAAATCCTTTTCTTACTCTTGATAGTCTGTCTTTGTGTCGCGCGTACTTTTTGCCTGAATTGTATTTACAGGCTGAAAAATTATGATTAGCTCTATTGATTTATTAGACAACTCATCAGACGATGATTCTGATCTTGAATCTGATACGCAAATTATATTGGCACACCTTAATCTTTGAGAAAATTCTGTGCCAAGAAATTTCGATTATAATTTCATGGGAGACGTTAATCGCAATTCATGATTAGATTAAAGAAGTTATCAATAAACAAAATACAAACATGCGACAAAGTATTCATACAGAAGAAATCACTATATATAGAAACTTCTTCTACGTGATATGAGCCTCTTTAAAACCTCTGTCGTAACAGAAAAAAAGCTTTAAAGACATAACTTAGGTGCTTCTATAAATCTATGTATCGAATTCTATTCAGCGTCTAGCATTGTCAAACCAACATTAGGAAAGTTTTGACAGGAGTCATACACACAACTGACAGAATATATATAATCTGTTTTGTAGTTTCAGCTCCCTGTAACATTTTAAACGTGTGTGACAAGCAGTATTTGGGCCATTTAAAAACAAATATTGAAATTTAAGTTAGTCAACATAGAGAAATCTCGAGGTCTCTAGTATTACATAATTATTCATGTTCATAGCGAATTATTAAAGTAGTGGTATGACAATGAAAAGATTAAAACAAACAAATAATTCTCTGTAGGACAGTAACAGCTTTTACGAGTTTCGGTACTAGACTTTGGAAGTGTAAGTTAAGCTACCTCCATCTATTTAAGAGGAGTCCGAAGTATTTTATCGTTCTCTCGATGCTGATGCAAACACCGCTTACCATGATTGAGAACTCGGTCGGAGGCGCTTTCCGAGGGCAGTAAAACAGGAGTGCTTCAGACTTTTCAAACGCCACCTTGAATCCCAATTTCTTGATTCTGGTCAGTGCCTGGGCTGTTCCAATAGTGGGCAACGTGCGATATCTGGATACGTTGTGTCGCGGGCTGACACCAGGGTGTCATCGTGTAATAAATTATTTCAACATCATGTAAGGTGGCATCCCACAGCACCAAGTCATATTCGATGTTCTACAAGACCGACCCCTGTGGAAGACCGTAAGTCATACGACGCCGGCATACTTCGGTTTCACTGTTGCACGACACGTGCTTGTCTGTAAGACAGGCCCCCTACTATTCAGAGAAGATAAAAGGGTACTCTGTGATATGTGGAACCCTCCCGGATGCAATTTCAAGGTAAAGAGCCATCGATCCCAAGGTAAACTTTTTAAACTATTAAAAGTATTGATGATATTTAAGGATACCGTCAATAAGACGTGGAGTCTTATTGACGGTATTCTTAAATATCGCCTCGGGATACCACGTCTTCTGCTAAGGCTTTCACATGAGCGATCGTATCGATTGCGAATCGGTCCCGTCTCCTTACCGAAACCTCTTCTAGCTTTCGGGTTTTTATTTAGTTACATTTTATTTATAGTATTTCAAGGGATAAACGAGCACTCGAGTAACCAAAGTATAGGCGATTACCGTCACCCATGGACACTTGCAACCTCAAAGGAGACTTTTAGAAAGTAATTATAGGATATTTAATAAAGAATGGGCCACCTAAACTCTCGCTTACTGGATGAAATGCAACAGAGGAAGCTGAAATTACACGTCTGTAATCTAGGACAATATGGTATCTCAACGGTTGAGCTGGCTCATTTTCGTGTTCCACCCAATATCGCCATAACTTTACTCTACTGCAGTCAAACCATGAATATCGTCTTGATATCTTCAAAATCTTTTATTGAATATTAAGCAAGTGGATTAAAATATTGTGGTTACGAAAAATAAAACTAACACCGTTTTTAAAATATCTGCATATAGAGCGGTCGTGGCTCAGCGGTTAAATGGTTCTTTACGAATATGGAGGTATTGAGTTCGATCTTGACCACGGGCGAATCGACCGATGAGTTTTTATCTTAAGTCAAATTACACCGCACGCTCCGTGCCTCGGTAAGTACCTTAAGTATTCGATCGTCTTACATGCTGTCACCATTCATGACAACCATCATTAGCAGTGTCGTTAACAGTTACCATCCCGCACTGGGATGGCCTGGAGGGCTTAAGGTCCAAGAGTCGTATTAATAAACGTCACTCAAATGACACGCCATCTCAAGAAGCAACATGAGAGAGAAACATAATTATTATCTGTAACCAATCACTGTAACCGTCTTGCACTATCCACTCTCAAGATGGAACGCCGCGCTTAAGCGCGCTTTATTAACTCGATCTGAAACAAAAAGATTGTCGGTCTCTGCATACGGCCCAGAAGTGGCGCAATAAAAAAATATCCTAAACATACAAGAGTTAGAACAATCTAGCAGTTTAATTTGAATCCGATACTTTTCGACGCCGACATAGCTGCCGCTCCATCTGATTTATATACAGTCCGACACGAAGGTATGCTCGAGGCGGTCGCGCCGGCCACTAACGAGTAAGCGGCATTCCGTACTTGCGTGACTCGCCACCAATCATTTGGTTTCATCGAGCCTGATAATTTACTAAATTAGAATCCCTCAGTGTCCCGGCAGTGTCATTTGTCACAAATTATGTTACAAATTGCGTATTATGCGCCGCCAAGCCGAGGTGTTCCTTTTGTACATGTGCATCTTCCTTTATAAACAAACTCGGATTTTAATTTATGAAACTAATCACGTAACAAACGATCTGCATTATAGATCATGTATAAATGAAGACATTGATGAAATTGGCAATAACATCCATTGTTGTTTAATATAGAAATAAAACACAACACAAAAAAACACTAAAGTTTAAAGCGCAAAATATATATGCGCTCCTCCAGCCCCCTCCGTAACTTATGTCCGAAGGTTGATGAATTTGGGGAAGTCTGTCATCCGTCGACAGGCAAGAGATGGTCGCCACGCACTTTCATAATCTTATCTTTAGCCGTCAAGATTAAATCAAGAGATTTAACGTTACTGAGGTAGTGGATGAATGCGCAAGTATACCTGAACCTGAAGTATCACAAAGCTATGACAAAAATGCATTGGATTTTAGTCTGTAAGGATCTGATATAATTCGGCTGGCCGTCCCCAGGTCCAAAGTATCCATGAAGATTACCCCATATTTAAAAAAAAAGTGGAGTACAGTTTGTTCCATAAATTTATATGGAAAAATTATATGTATAAGTTACAAGATTTGCATTAGACAACCAGTAAAAACTCCTGAAAGCTTCTTCTGCCATCACCTTTTAAACGAATTTTAAGAAAAAGTCATTTTTAAAGTTAATTTGCATCTTATGTCGTCCTTTTAAATGGTTATAGCTCGAATAACCATTAAAACGAGGACTGAGAACGTAAATTTTAATTTGAAAGTGACTTTTTGTTAAAAATCAGCTTAAAAAGAAAAGGTGGAAAAGGCTCTTAGTTATATAAATATGAATTTGAAAAGAGAAATGGTAAAATAAAACATTTTACTTGGGAATGTATCCAAATCAAGTAACCGTAACATACACAAATTATACAAATTTCTATATATTAGGTTGGGGAAAAAGTTTTTTCGTGTTTTGTAAGTAAGAAATTGCAGTAAAATCTCTTTGATTGTGCCATTTATATTAGGCTAATTTTAATACCATTAAATAGATGACATTTTTACAAAAGAAAAATAAAAAGTTCAAGCGGTCTCCCGCCATTTTTCTATTGTTTTTTATCCACAAAATTCACTGAATCTAACATACAAATTCGATACATTTTTGAAGTTTTATTGCTAAAAGGGAAAAAACACGACAAAAGCCGCGCAAAAAAATAAAACTTAATGAAACTGAATCGTTTTTAAAAAGATTGATCACTGGTGATGAAAAATAGATTACCTACAACAAAAACGTGCGAAACAGATCATGGTCAAAAGGCAAACCAGCTCCACAGGCTAAAGTAAAACCCGGATTAACTAACAAGTTGATGCCATATGTATGATCGGATTGAAAGGCCATCATTCATTGTGAGTATTTACTGTCTGGCAAAACCATCGATTCGGATTTCACGGAACAGCTGATGAGACTAAAACAAGAAGTAGGGAAAAAACGACTGGAATTGATCAACAGAAAGACTGTGGTTTTTCATCATGATAATCCCAGACCACACATATCTTTAGCTACTCAGCAAATACTGAAAGACTTTAGTTGGAAAGTGCCAATGCATCTGTCATGTAGCCCTGACCTTGCACCATAAGATTTTAATCTGTTTCGGCCTCTCCAGAATTCTTTAGGTAGTGTTAGGTTAACATCAAAAAGAGACTGGCAAAACAACTTGTAGATTTTGATCAGAAATCCTAACATTTTTAGAACAATGGGATTACGTCACTAACTACGAAATGGCAACAAGTTATTGGACAAAATGGCATATATACATATATTTACCTAATAAATATCGATATGTGTTTATAGGTGTGTATATTCTCTATGGGCTCCAAAACGATTGGACCGACTTCAATGAAATTTTCAGGAAATCTTCAGATCCTGTGAAGGTTGGTAACTATCGCATCAACAGATTTTTTGGCTTTCATGCCAAATTACTGTCATATTTGCCCTACAAGTTAATAAAAATTTTTCTTGCTTGTAGTAAGACACTGTACCTATAGATATTTGCTAAAACTTCCTCACATAACGGCCATTTCGTATTTATCAGAAGTCATATATTTATGACTATACATAATTAATTCCACCCATGCGAAGTCGCGGCGGGTCACTAGTTATTTCATAAAATCAATGCCTAGGGCCCCAAAACATGTAATTATGATTGCTATCCAATTTTGTGTTCCACATTTCGTATCATCACAAAATCATAGCAAGATGAGAGTTTTAAAAATAAAGGTAAATACAATAAGACAAATAAATATAGGTTGTCCGATGGATAGGCTATTGAGTAAATTTGTGTGGGATCGTTCGTATCCATAAGGGACAATATTATATGTTTTTACAATTATCCGTGACGAAAAACTTATATTTTTTATAATCTTTTTTTAAATCGGAAGTAATGAAATGATATGGACCAAATTTTATATACGATAAATCCTTCCTTTTTTTTATTGTTCCTTATCAGTTCAATTATAATGTTTCCTGTTAAGCATGTAAAGACAAAACAAAAATTTATTTTTCTTATTTAGGTAAATTCATAACGCAAAAAGCCTTCGCTCTATTTAAGAGGAGAGGTTTTCATTTCACTTGATAAATCTATTACAGTGTGCTTTTCAATAGTTGTTGAAACATACTTGTAAAATAATATCACGAACAATCCGACCTTTTAAAGCTGACAATATTAAGGCTCGAAAGCCGAGTATCGGCAGTAACACATGTTCAGTTTTGTAATTAATAAAATAGTTTTCATGTCGCTTTAATATCGTTTTTTTAAACTTTAGAAACTTACAAAAGTCTAACAGATAAAAAAAGGGTAGAAGGTTTTACGTTTAAAAATATGTATATATTTATACACATATTTTTATGAACAAGTACAAAACGAAGTACAAGAACGAAGTACAAAACAAAGTGAATATTTATTCACTTTGTTTTGTACTTCGGACAACGATAAGAAGTCAGCAACTGTGTTTTAAATTGCTTTAAATGCTTGAAATCTATAAATGATCATATTTTGTTATTAAAGTTTAAGGAATAGCTTTATTAAGCTTATGAGAATAATTTTAGTGGAGAAAAATTTAGTTTTCCAATTTATAAAAAGATACAATAATTATAAACGACAATGAAGCTTGCCCATTCCCTCATAAAAAAAAAAATATGAATATAAAATTTTGCAGAACTTAAAAGACCACGTGTTTGTTTACGTCATAATACTATGACCTAAGCAACTACTACTAATATTATAATTGATTATGCATAGCTTTACCAGATCTTAAAGTTATTTTGTTAGATCTTCATTTGTATTATGAACTTTTAACAAGTTCAATACCAAAATCGATTAAAACTTCAATCATTAGCGCATTACTTAAATTTTTTCTGTTAAAAGTAGTGACAAGAAAAAGATGTCAAATCTAAGTTACAAAGGAAATCTATACAGTTAACCTCAAGTTTTTTATTTCGTAATGTAGGTAAAATAAGACACTAACTTGTATTTTTCCTTTCTTCTGCGGGAACGTTAAATAGATGTAATGTTTAAAAATTTGCGAATAGAAGTTTATATTCGGATCGTTCTCACCTCACCTACAATAATTTACAGCCCGAAGCGGAGAAGCTGAGGCGGCGTCGATGTAAATAGCCAAGGAATCCGTTTAGTAAACAAAAAAACTCCCCAAATCACCTAACAGGTGTTCCGTTCAAGAACAAAAATAGGAAATTAAACCGGTGCAAGTTGAATAAGCGGCAGTTTGATGCTAGATCGCGCCATCATCAATCACCCGGTACGTGACCCCATATCGGTGCAGCACTTTCGCTGCTGCGCGGGCGCAGTATAGGCACAATACGGCCGCGCAGACGCAGCGACGCCTATAATAGAAAGTGAAACTGGCTCGTTACGAGATTTTCGGCCGGCCTTCGTGGAATCCGTGAGCTTTTTTTATACGACGTTTATTGTTGTTAATAGATTGACTACGTAACTGTCCGGCGCGTAGATCAGACAGTCACGTGTGTGCAAGTCGTATCGTACCGTTTGAGGTTGTTTAGCGTCTATTTAGGAATTGTATTTTAATAAATAATCAATTTGTTTTGCTTTATGCAATATTTGAGCTTAAAAAATATTTATGTTTTAAAAGTCGATCGATTAAAAACTCAAGAGTTTGTTTAGAAAAAATTTCTACCACATCTTCTTTTTATTTATAACCTCACGCCTATTTTCCAGAAGAGTAAGCAGAAACTATAGATTTATATATGGAATGATGTCTGCATATCCACTGCCATACATAAACCATTTCGTGCAACTTCGTCGGTTTAGGGTGCATAAAGCATTTAAAATTTGGTCCTATTTTTTACAACTTTGTTCTCCATAAAATTTTTAACCTGATTTGCCGACTCTTTCATCACACATAAATATATACTACACTACGCAAAGATGGCATTTGCGTTGCATTGATTGTATGTACACTCACATACATACACATACCAACAGAGGATCAGAAAAGCTCTGTAGAACCGCATGAGGAAAACAAACTAGGAAGCCACAATCTTTGAAAATAATAAATTCCCTAATTTTACAAAAAAAAAAAACCTTAATTAAACGAAGATTTATTTAATAAAATTTTTAAAAAGATATTTTATTCAATCATATATTATATCACAAATTGTTTATTTTTAAATTAAACTTAGGAAAATTAAAGCATTATTTATCAAATTAATTTTAACGATTATAATATCTATGACATAATATTTGCTAGGGCAGTATAAAAAATTTTATTATAAATTTTATTAAAAATTTTAGTGTAAGAAAAATATGTATCGTATTTTATGGATGGTCCCTTGTCAACTATAGAGGTTTTTAGGTATATTCAAACTTAGACAAATACAAGAACAGTCTCGCTACATGTTAATATTCAACGAAATTCGAGAATTCTACTATGTACACACCCAGGGCCGTCTTAGGGTTGCAAGTGTCTTAGACTGAACATGTATTTCGGAAATGTGCCCTTGAACTATACATTGTATTACTAAAATAGGGTCGGAGGAGAAGTTTTTTTTTCGTCTTTTATATACAAATTAAAAATAATTTTTCGTCATATTTTATTTACATTTCATTATTACATAGATATATACACTATTTTGTTCAACGACTCGTTGCCATTGTGTAGGTAGTGATGTAGAAATTCTGGGACCTTTAATTAAAAACCTGCGACAAGTAGTTTTGACAGTCTTCTATTGATGTCCTCCTAAAGAATTATAAAGAGACCGAAACAGGTAAAAATCTGAAGGTGCAAGGTTAGGGCTATGTGGTGGATGCATTAACATTTCCCAACCAAACTCAATATTTGCTGAGGGGCTACAGATATGGTTGGTCTGGCTTATCTGGTTGCCATGGTGAAAAATCACTACCCTTTTTGTTGATCAATTCCGGCCATTTTTTGTATACTTCTTGCTTGAGTCTAATCGGCTGTTGGAAATATTGTGGTTGGCCGAACTGATGGTTTAGACCGGCGGTAAGAGCTCATATCGAATAATGCCTTTCCAATCCCACCACACACACAGCATTAACTGATTGCGAGTTAATCCGGATTTCGCTACAGTCTGTGGAGCCTCCTTGCCTTCTGACCTTGATTTTTTTAGCACGTTCTTGTTGTTGATTTCGTTTTTCATCACGAGTGATCACAGTGATCAATCTTTTCATAACCAGTTCATTTTCATTACGTTTCAGTAGAGAATCGAAAATGAATACATGATTAATTAGATTTCTTTCAGTGAGCTCGTGTGGGATCGAGGGTGAGAGCTGGGTTTATCATTGACATTAAAATTATTGAACGGAAAACGCTTGAACCAGTTTTTTGCTACTTTTATCGACGCTACATTAAGGCCATAAAGATCACAAATTTTTTTCTCGGTTTGCGTCGCATTTTTCTTCTTTTTTCGTATTAATAACTTCAAAATGTATCAAATTTCTATGTAAGATTCAGTCGTTTTCGTGGACGGAAAACAATAAACAAATGGCGGGACACCGTTTCTGCTTTTTAATCCTCTTTTTTCAAAATGTCGCCTATTTATAGGTATCAAAACTAGCCAGAATACAAACAGTACAACCAAAGAAATTTTTCTGCAACTTTTTACTTATAAAATACGAATAACCTTTTTCCCCGACATAATATATACATTATATAATAAATACATACTTTGGGACATAGTGTTTGGGGTTTGCCCGGCGGTAAAAGTTAACCTTTTTTATATCCCAGGTACAATTTTCGAGCAAACAGTAAAACAGACCTCATTTATTTAATATTTATAAAAATGCTTAAGACCAGACATATATGTATATTATTGTGTTTATCATTGACATGGAAATGTATTCTTAAAGTCTGTAGATACAATAAAACTGTTTTGTTTGTAAATTAAATATATGTATTAAAAACTGATTTCGGGCAAGCAAGGAGTGTACATACAAAAACCCGATTTTTAAAAACTTTGTCTGCCTGGTTGCCTCTTTGAACAAGCTAAAAATTACTAAACAAATTTTAATCCATTTCGTGCAGGCAACTTGAGCGTAGCTTTCAAAATGTAAAGTCTTTAATTCATCAAAACTAATTCATTTTCAAAAATAAAATCCACGCTCCGGCCTTATTCGTTCCGACTCCATGTATTCTGATATGCAATAGGTTTTTCTATTCGTTTGCTCAATATTTAAATGGAAAATCATTCACATTATTCATCATCATTCTCATTGAAATAATTTAACGGAGTCTTAGTAACGCAAAGCCGGGTCATTTTACGAGTATTCGTTTAGAAAAAATGCGAAAAGAGCTCTTCCAAAATTCTTCCCTACTACAGCTCTCGTTAGCGACCTAATGATATGTCTGAAGGTGTGACACCTTTCCAATTTTCTCCGGCCATCGGCGACAACGCACACTTTCCATCTCGAGCGGGCGATCGCTCGCCCATTAGGCCCAATTAAATGACTATCACGAGCTACAGGATACAGGGGCAAAAACCGCTCGCGCGCCGCGCCGCCCCAATTAAAACCTATTACTATTTGAGCGGTCTCACTCAACTATTCCCGGGTCTTGTACTGTGATCATTCTCTTTGTTTTTGTACAGTCGTCGACGCGAGTGTCGCGTTGTTTTGTGAAGTATTTATTAGTGATTGTTATGTGTTACCTATGTTCGTTATGCGAGAATACCTCGAATGTCTCTTGTGAAAACGATTAAATTACACAAAAAAAAATTTTTTGAAAATAAAAAGTGTTTTGTCTCTATTGAAAAAAAAACCCTTTTGAAACTTAGCTCCTCAATCATTGCTGATTAAATATAATTTTTAATTATGAATTAGGTGTTAATTCTTATATAATATAATTAATCATCAATAATTGAGGAGCTGAGTTTTAAAAGGGTATTTTTTTCAATAGAGGTAAAATACATTTTATTTTCAAAAATTATTTTTTCATTAGCTTTTTTTAATCTAAATGCGTAATTATTTCCTGCACAAAACCGTAATTTAATTTTCATTTGAAAAACTTCATAATTTCATAACTTCATTATTTTATTACTATAACACACACACATACACACGCTCACAAATTAATATGGCTACTGATAAAGAAATACGTAATTAACGATTCGAAATTCATTTTAATAAGATACCATAGGGTTAACCAATCTTATATATAGCCTAGCATTTGCACCATCACATGTTCTTGGTGTGTACCAATTTTCATAAAAATTGGTCAAGCCGTTCTTGCGATAACGAAGCGATAACGGTAGAAACAGCGTGAATTAATTTAAATTGGAAGCGAATGAAAATGTGATCGGTATGAATTGTAGAGCTTTTGTATTATGTATAAAGAATAAGTTAATAATTAATATAGTTGGTAAAAGAATAATTTGGAAGTTGCACTCCAACTAAGAATGTGATTCGGGTACGAAACTGTTTCTCCGCTAGCTCAGTACAAAAATAAACGTGATACTGGCCAATTTTCTTAGGCAAGGCTTAGTGCACATGTACAGTAGCTAAATCAAATATAAAGTTATAATTAATCGATAAATGAAAATTGTGAAATAATATATTAAAAAAAATAATAATAATTCTTCTTTCTAAAATCCGTTTAAATAATTGTTTAAACATACTTCAAAGACAGCTAATTAGTTGTTTCTGGATTCGATCCCAGATACAGCAAAAAACAAACATGTAATTTAAACACATGAATATGAAACATCAAATATCGAGTTAAAGAATAAACTCTTATAACGAGACAGAACTGTTTGATTTATTTTTAGCTGGAATCGACTCCAAAAAAACTAATTAGTTGTTTTTGAAGTCTGTTTAAACAATTATTTTAATAGATTTTTTAAAGCGATTTTTTTTTTAAATTTGTCCTCTTAAAAGTGTTCCCCGTATTCAAAATTAATTTATTTACGTTTCACTTTCATGTTCATTGTGCACCAACTTTTGTATTTAATCAGTCCATCAGATTTGAAGAAAAATTGGCTGTGACATACAGACAACACACAAATAAATGATTGATTTTATAAAGGCTCCGTTTATTTATTCGGATGTAAGGAACCATAAAAAGATGACGAATTTGCAGAACCCTATCCACGCGAATTCAACTCGTACTTGTCCGGCTTATTTTCCATATTGTAACGTATTTTTATAAATGACATAAACGAATACAATTAATTTTATCACAGAGATCCGCTTGCGAATTGCATATGTTTAAAAAACATGTAGTTGTTTTTAAATAAAATATGAAGTATGTAAATATATTTTATCCATACATACCTACAAGAAGTATGTTTAGCGGTGTTCGCTTTAATTTTAGATTTTTCTTTGTTACTTGTCACACATATACGTGTATATACTATACACATTGTATAGTACTCCATAATCTCCGGCTGTGTTGTGCTGAGCCCAGTGCCACAAGTGAAGAGTCCGAAACTGAACGCGTGCGCAGTTCACGCGCTCCGTCTTTGTTACGCTCATACAGATATCCTTAAAGAAATTTATTAATTCTCACGATCCTAATCAGAATAATGGAAAATTCTTATCGAATTATTGAATTGTCATCGATCCTTAAGACGTGTGCAAAGTTTCAAGTTCATCAGACTTCTAAAAACCGGTGAAAATTAAGCGCAAAAATTCCGTTACATACATACATAGATACATACAACATTTTTATTTCCTCGCATACTTTGATGGAATAGACAAAAATTATTTAAATCTATCTCACGAACAATTTCTGTCGTTAATAAATATGTATACAATATACAATACGTATACATTAATAAATATGTATTTAATCCTATATTTTTAATGATATATAAATATTATTTGTCAATACCGGTTAGGATAATCATGCAATCACTTCGAGGTTTCAAGGTCTTTTTTGTATTGCTCACTGCGTAGGTAATATCGCCAACTTTTTTCACTTCATATATCGTTTGCATGAGATGTGTGGTATTTATTCTGAACAATAAACATGCAAAACAGAAAATTTAATTTAACAACAACGTGTTTCCTCGAATATCAAGGAAGATAGAAGTGAAGTTGTTGTATCAGATTTTAATCATCTCAATGCCGACGAAAACCTTTCTTCGATATTTTTATTTGAGACTGAGGAGTAACTTTGAGACTTCCACGCTGGCACATTGCTGGCAGAGGGCGCTGACGTACGCAGTACGAGTACGATGATGACGTCACCTAGCTCTCCGAGGTACAGCGTGGGGTTTAATTAACTTGACATAAGTTAAAAATTCATCAGCCCTTTCACGCACGGTCGGCATCGAATGTGGTAACTTTTGTAGAAAAGTTGGTATCCTCACCTTAAAATCTTAATTACATTTCAAATCTTAATCTGTTAATAAGGTGGTCAAGATGAGAAAAATCTGGTATTTATCTTTTAAAAGAAGGATCATCATTAGACGTACCGTTGCGTAAGCTTGAATTAAACATACTGTAATATGTTGAATTTCTTTCTAGCTTACAACAATCCTCGGTAAACAAGGAACTCGTGTAACTATTTTACTATATATTGTAAGATTTATGAAATTATTTGTTGAATTTAATGCGTAAACCAACAATAGTTTTACTTTGTGCAAAAAAAGTTCTCTTACAAATCGGTTTCATCCTTTGAAGATTACAAAAATGATATAAACAATATTTAAATTGATGAAATATCAATTTAAATACTGTTAACCTTTTTTAAAAGCAATAAACTCTTTTTAAGTAAACGTGTTTCAAACCAGCGGGCACGCATAGAAAAATACGGACACGCATTTTAAAATAAATGCACTGCATAAAATTATAACAATTTCTTATATTATTTCTGTCAATACCTATTTGTATAAATAAAGTATTATTGACGCTAAACTAATGTAGTATAAATAAAAAAATACTGATATAAAATTATTACATTCGTTATTTACCATTCAAAAGTTTATCGTGATCAAGAAAAGATAAAAACCAACATGGTAACTGCGCGTGAACTCTCACTTATTTGATTTACTTTGAGATTGCAAAATTATTGTTTGTTTGATATTTATAAAATAATATAACTTTTCCTAATAATACAAGTCGATAATCGTATAATATCGACTTGGATTATTAGGAATGTGATCGATAACCGAGTAATCATTACTAGTGCAAGTCGATAAGATCAACTCTCATCATACAAAGTTAATTTGAAATTTATTACAATTCATGAGTCTACTCTGGTGCAGTAAACAGATAACACGCTTGTTATAAATTTGAGACTGTCTTCATTAATTAATTTGAATGTTTTAATAATCTTAAGGTCAAGTCAACATCTTATCGCGTAATAAATATTATTTATAGCACATATAAGTGAAGAACTCTATCGGCGACTGTACATTTTTATGAGTGACGTTGTTTTTCTCATCGACGACGAAGCCTCGATGATTGCTGGATGATATCCTGCTTCGGAAAAAGAAGAATTTAATTATATTGTTTTTATACGCACTCGATACATTCGATTTGAAGTATAACCATCGAGATCAATTTCCGATCTGTAAAACGACGAATAAACTACGTTTTGAAAAATGTAAAATTCACGTACAACAAAAAATATATTTAATAACTTGACCACAAACAGCGTGTAGGTACAAGAAATAATATGAAACGGAAGATTTTAAATCAAATTATGTTCCCTGTGTTGAATTATGTGCACTGATTTGGGGTCTGAATGGTATGAAAAAATACGCATATAATACTTTCATCAATTGTTTCGAATTGATTTTTCTTTTTAATATACTATACATGATTATTTACAATCTCACTTCTATTAACGCTTCCAATTTCAATTAATCAGTGTTTGATAAAATAGGTCACGGACAAACCAAAAGGCGGCAATGTGGGTTCCATTACGGGATTATTTAAAGTAAGCTATAGTCACGTCAGTAATTCATAGTAATAGCGAATTTCTTGAAGTTGAAAAAGCATATACTACTTGAAGAGAACTCTCTTGGACTGCAGATTGCGGGGATTACGATTTGTTTTTTGGATGAGAAACTTCAAAAAAACTTTTCTAAAGATATGTATAAAATGGTCTTATTAAAAATTTCACAATGCCATAGATTTAAGATAGAAACCAATATATTTAGTCCATTTTTGCTCGCACCATTTCAGCTTTTTTACTGGCTTTTTTAATTCATTTATAACATTTTTTTTTAAATTTCGCCTTCTGTCTATCGCTTTTTAGAATAAGAATTGTAACGTTCGTGAGATAAACATGATAATTAATTCACTTCATTTTTTGTTTAATATTGAATATTTTACAGAAAAGTTACACTGTAAAAACACTGATACGTAAGTGTAAATACACCTATACGTAAATTTATATATGTCTGATCAGAAAAATTTCAAATCATATCGAAATATATCGTTGTCAATATCTATACAGTATTTTGTCATACATCATGGGAAAAAGCGGTAGTGTAGCTTAGCGAAAATTTACGATTTAAAATCTCGTACTGAATTTTTATCTAAAGTATTAAATATAGTACCCAAGCAACCGAGTTTGTTCGACATCTTTCAACTTCACCATGGGAAAATAATAACTTCCCAGGAAAAGAGTTCATGTTCATGCTTATAATAAATATTTAAATACGTAATGTACGAAAACTCTATAATTACATATAATGTTCGTGTATTGAGAACGTTTTTAAAAGAGTTTTTCTTTTAATTACTTTTATCAAAGAAATACACCTCATATATAAAAACTTGAAAAGCAAAACGTTATCAAAGTAGTACAGATAAATAATCATACATAAATCTCTTAAAGTAGTAAGATAAAATTTTAATTATGTAACACGCCACAAAGTGACAAAAAAACAAAATAAATCAAATATCTGATTACAGTCACGGCAGCTGATATCAAAACAAATATGACATAACAAATAGAGTAAACGCTCGCTGCCCAAGAATGGCATTTATTTTCGGGATGTATAAAGAATACAGGATTTCCTGTCAGGCCCACGGCCACGGAGACGGATCGTCATAGTCGTCAATGTAAGTCCACGTACGCCTACGTGCCGTTCTATATACGAAGCGACGAAACTTGCGTACCTCCATTGACAGTGATAGCGAGAATATCGTTTGAATCAGTCTAGGAGGAAGATTCTAGAATCATGTAACTTAATGTATCATGTGGTAAAAAAATAAAAACAAATTGACGTAAAAATACTTAACGAATAATAATCTTTATTGTAGTTATTTACGACGTGTATGTATATCAGAAAAAAAAGTATTTATTAGATAATTTTCGTCAATATAATGTGATACATTGAAACACATGCCCAAGAATCAATTCCCAGATTGCTAAAAACTACAGATTTGTATAAAATACCTCCGCAAGGACTACCCAAGGAGAGTTGCGTTACTAATATAAGCCTCTGCAGCTATCACAACTTTTCGATTTAAGGCTATATGATTATAATTACAACGTATTGAAATGTATCAGAATGGATATAAAATGTTCATAATAAATTATTTTTTTTCTTGCAGGTCTATATTTGATGTGTAGTTAAAAACCTATAGTAGTATATTGCACACCTAGGTAAAAAATTAGGGCATTCCCGCCCGCGTATTGCTGTGGATATGACCTACTTTTGTCTCTAAATGAATACATTTCTTTTTCACAGCAACGAATAGTTCTCGATGGCGAAGAGAAATCGCTAAATTTTATTCAAGCTAACATCGGAATGGAAGGTTTGCTACTCGTCCCCAATATCTTTCCCACCCGCAGATTATTATTATACTATCGCGCGGGAGGGAATATTTTATAGGGGAGGGAAAGCGAACTTTCCGTCTCAATGTGATCCGAGAAAGGATGTTGCACCTTTGTCCTTGACATCAAATTCAAATATATCTTGAACAACACTAGAAATACGTTATAATGCTTCAAGGATTTACACTTTGCTACTCAGCTTTACCACTATATCAATCTTAGAAAGGCAGTTTTCCCTCAAGAAGAACGAGCAAGAAACTTAAGGGTACTCTTTTCAACCTTAAATGCATCAAGTTATAGAATCAAAGATATATAAATTTATAACGTAAAGAAACGATTCAGCTAGAAGTCCCGCTGGTTATGTCCATGAAAATTTGTCCTCTAAATATTTCCAAATTGAGTAATACCCTTTTTCAACTTCTGAATCCTGCTACTCAAATACGTTTCCTGAAGGCCGATTGCCAGACCCTAACTCCATAATGACGTAGCTTCCCAATCAGAATTTCGTGATTTACACAATCAAATGCCTTGGAAAGGTCACAGAACACTTCCACCACGTCTCGCAAATCCTCCCAGATTTCAAAAAATTGTTGGATAAGTTCAACGGCAGCAGTGATTGTAGATGATTGTTGAACGACGCCGCATGAAACCTGTTTCCTGTACATTAAGTTGTTGCTATAAAAATTTAATAGCTATTGACTTAAATTTTCTAAGATTTTAGATATAGGCCTGAAGTTGAAGCGGTTTAATTTAGTACCATCTTAAATACAGGCATGATTTTACTTTGTTTCATAAGATCGGCAAACAAGTCGTCATCCAGATACGTATTAAAGATAAATACCAAGTGTGGTACAATACGATCAAAAATGGCGTGCATCAGGAATGAAAAAAGAACTTTTCATCGAGGTGGGAAATAGAGTAATTGCACTTTTAAAGGAGGCGAATTATAAGACTGTTCCTTTGCTTCACTACATCTCGCTCAGGAATTTTACTAATGGAATTTTGATTTATTAAATACCTATATTATATCTAAGATGTTACAAGGCGGAGTGATTCAGCAAGTTTACCAGCAATGCCACCTCCAAAAGAAATGGAATGAAGTCTCAAATAAAAAAGACGTTATCTCATCCTACAATTAATAACTGAAAGTAATTCATATATTACAATAACTTTATAAAACCTTTTACAGTCTTCTTGCAATATATCTGAGTTAACATTTCTTTTTTTCATGCATACTAATGAGTATTTGTTTATAGTATTTCTAAAGAGAAAACGAGAATGCGAGTCACCAGAAAGTAGGTGATAACCGCTGTCCATAGACAATCGTAACTTTATAGGAGTCACTAATGCATGGCGAGCATTTTGAGAAGGAATAGGATATCTGAAGGCGGGAAGAAAGGGTCGATGAAGAAAGGAGTAGACCACCGTAACTTTCACTTACTTGACGAAAAGAAACAATGAAACTCCTACTCGACGTCTGTATTATTGCAGAGTACGGGATCTTACCAGTCGAGCTGTCCCATTTCCGTGCTGCAGCCAAGTTGGCAACGGCATGGTCTTTTTTAGATTAAAGACTTTAACGATATTTTTACACTTACTGCTTTGGGGTTTATAACTTTTTTATCCATGGAACATCAAACTTTATATATCAACCAACGTCGAAAGAAGAACAGGTTCTATAATGTACACAATAACATATATATTAAATATGTTCATCGATTTTTCAGTAATAATTTAATCGATTTAAATCATTTGAACTGTATTACAATAAGGTAGTTCCAGAGGTAGACATACATATTTTTCTTTGATGTAAAATATAGCGTTTTACATAAAATGGAAAAAAAACATGATCACTAGAATATGATCAATGTTTGCTTTTAATTTCATGGATTTTGTGTTATGTTCTCAAAAATGGGACAGCTGATATAAGTCAATTAAATTACGTTAAGATTTGGATATAATCATTTCTTTTTTACCTGAAACAATACAGAGATCTGTTAAATAATACGTAAAGCAGCTTATATTACCACTCATTAACTCCCGTTTTCACACTTTCCGGTGAAGTGGAGATGAATCCAAAACCAAAAAGCTTTAAAAAAGTTTGTATTCATATATGTATTTGTAGGGTTTCAAACCTGAAAGTAGAAAAAGAGCCTTTACAGGATCACTTCGGTGACTGTTTGTGATGGTCCTTTTTCTTAGGAACCCGTGGAGGCACAAGTTAATAACGATTAATTAGGTCTGCCGTCCCTTAAGCTGTAAAAAATTCTGGCGTGTAAGTCAATATAATAAAAAAATACGTGCATTTATGTCTAATATTTTTTGATTCGCAAGTCAGTTCTAAATCGAAACCGTCATAACCACCCATGGACACTCGCAATCCCAGAGGAGTGGCCAGTACGTTATCGGCCTCTTGGGTTGGACTATTCCTATATATAATATAAGATGGTATGACCAGTATATATATAATATCTGATGGTAAAGGATTGGTTGAGGGGATCGGGATAAAAAGTAGTAGTGGATTTTCACTCACTAGACGAAAAACAACAACGGGAGCTGTTCACGTCTGCATTTCTGTGATAGTGTGATGTTTCACCGGTCAAGCTGCCGATTTTCGTATTGCAGCGAAATCGACCACAGCATAACTTTATCAATCGAAAGATATTGTTGGAGTCGGTGCAAGCAAAAGCAAGAAAAACAGAAAAAAATTGCTAGCACATAAAGATGAATATAACACATGAAATATTGAGTGAAAAGTATATCAAATCTCGAAAGCTGAGGCACAACCGGTATATTCTTATCTGGCACCAATTCCAAAAACAACTAACAAATTTATTTTTCCAAAAAAGTTTTCGAAAGCGGTTTTCATTTAACACCTTTAGCAGAATTATTTTATACCTCATCTATCTCTCTTCCTATATACTATTCTATACACTGTTCAACCGTGACCTTTCTTAGCCGAGTTACGATCGATTTGTTATTTGGGTCAGAAGTTCACTTCCCGTGAAATAGCCGGAGGTCATCGAACGTCTCGCAACGTTTCTACCTATTAACACGATCGTTGTAACAAAGAAAATAAATGTTGTAAGCATTTTTCTGTGTTCTAATATTACAACGATTGTATTCAAATCAAATCAAAATCAATTCAAAAATATTTTTATCTCGTAGGTAATGAAATTACACTTGAAATACGTCATTAATAAATTCTTTTCGACATTAACACCCGTTCCAAATGCTGATTCACTTTGAGAAGAATGGGCCAGAAACTCAAAGAATATTTGCAGTAAATCTGAAGACAAAGGTGCAAATATTACTGGAAAAGCTTTTTAACGTAGCAGAGAATACGGGAGGATGGTCCTCCTAAGGGAATGAATTCGATTCTCGACAGATCACCAACAATTTTAAAACGGCTTTACATACACATTGTCCGGCTCCAATGATATTGTCCGCATTGCGTGCTGTTGAGGAGACGTTGTGCTAAGACACTGTTGTATGCTGTTGTATATGTACTAGCTGATTTTCTGTCGGAAAACATGTTAGAGACGATAATACATTATACTTACTATACATTGGAGTTAATATACTGTAGTATAATAAAATAATTAACATATTCTGTACAACATCAGAATTAGTTTCGATTTTGTTACGATATTAAGAGTTCAATGGAATTCATCGAAAAACATTTTTACTCTAATATAATTTTTCAAACCATTGTTTTTGACAAACTGATTTAAAATTAAACGTATTTTCATCAATAAAAAATATAATTTAAACATAAGACAATAAAACGTAAAGTTTCAAATGTCTAGAAAATATGAAAGTTTTAAAACCTAAAGTATTCTGAAATATCAATTTTCAGTTCAATAGCTTCATCTGATAACTAGTATCAAATATGACTATGTCTTTGCACGCCTTTAATAAAGCAATAACCTTGCCCCGCCTCTGTCTTCCGAGGCCTTCGCAATATAATTATCACACAAACATCGACCATCTATTTTTGATACTTTACAAGCAAAATTATGGACAGGAAACGATTTTGAATGCTATGAGGCATCAAGAACTTGAATGGTTTCTACTTAGAACAATTACCGACGACTTTAGTTTGGAGGAAACATACGTACAGAGAAAAAATATAGGAGAAAAAAAAATCTCTTTTAATTTCATTAGTTTTAAATAGAAATAGAATACTGATTTCTACCTCTGACCAGAAAGCGTTTGTAAAAGATAACTAACCGGGTATTCAGAGCGATAGGCAGCAGCGTCCAGCTGAATCAAAAGTATGTCTCTACTACTTCGCTACTCCCTTGAAAACGCCAAATGTGGTGTAGTTATCGTGGCAAACACCCCCTCTCCATGGTTACCACACAAAAGCCTTCAGTCTGACAACTTTTTGTTATACTGAATAGACAACAGCTTTTCTTAAACTTGTATCTGATTTATCATCTACAAGTGCTTCGCAAAAAATACTGTGAAGAATGAAAGTATGTTGGATAACGTACCATACCTAATACTCGAAATTTCCAACGTTTGACTGTAAGTGTGCATAATCTCTATTGTAAAAGTCATACACACAATCAACATCTTGTTGAAGATTTTCAGACACATCACATCTTTGAGGCATATGTAGAATTCTTTTCGAATGCTAGAACAAATCATGTTACATGCAAATTGATGACTTCCAGACAAAGGAGCTGCTTTTTAAAAGACTTCATTATTGTATATCACATCTACACATTTTGGCAATTAATACAAAAGTTCGAGAAGAATGATTCATTGCTATGCTTAGTACATTTGGATTAAGAAAAGTCTATGATTCAATCGAAACCTGGGTGGTGTTACATTCACTTTGGCAATGCCATTTTCACTGTTGCTACACCGAAACGCTGCTACGTTTTTACGAAAATATCATTGTCATTACGATGACAGATTGAATGCATTAAAACCAATTTAATTGCAAGGAGGTGTCACAGGAGATGTCGATATTTCGATACACTTCACCACAATATCGAAACGAAAATAAAAATATGTTGGATGTTTATATTTCGTCACTCCAGCTATGGTTCAGAACACTCAATGCCCAAAAATAACTAATTTCTCGGAAGACTGCGTATTGCAGATAGTGACTCATGAATGTCAGATGTGGTCATTTACCGTTCGTCTCATAAATGAACTCGCAGTCACGTAAAGTGCTACGGAAAGAACCATGTACTCGAAATTTCCTTTATTTCATTTTTACTTTTATAAGCTCATCTTATTTTTCTGAAAGATAGCAGTGATTTCATTCACCAGGCCACCGCGTAGTATCTTTTTCTACTCTAGTTGCTACATCTCCTTGTACACCAAAACTGTCTGTGACATCACTGTTCCTTTCTCTATCTTTCAATGTTACTTAACATATACCACGCATACATTTCATATCAACTGCATTGTTTCTATTTTAATTTTTCCTCTACTATACTCAGCTTTCACAACCATAATAAGTGTCAGAACCGAAATTATTGATTCGCGAAAATGCGTTTGTCCTAAGATACTCTTACTACTTATTATTATTACATATACTTAACAGCAAGCAGGGTCCCATTTGTTTTGTTTCCCGCATTCACTCTGCTTTTAGTATTTATTGTCATTCGTACGCAGACTACCCTATTGTACAAACTCTTTCACGTGTTTAACTTTCCCACTTTCCATACGTATATCACATTCTGTCATGTTTTCACTACTTTGAATCACTATGACCTAATTTTTTATAATGTTTACTTTCATACCTAGTTTCTTAAAAAAAAATTTTAGTTACCACAGCCAACAACTCGCACGCCGCCGACACAGGAATTACTTGATCTTCAGTGTATAGGAAATACTCGAGCTCACCCATTTTTAATTCACACTCACTCTCTTTAAATCATACAAACCGCTATCCATGAATAGGTTGAATAGTCATGGTGAACTACACATCCCTGTCTGATACCTCTACGGATGTCAAACCAATATTATATAGCATAGTAGTGTATGCAGGCACTAGAGTCGCTGTATACCTAGATATCATAATGTCCATATGAATTCACTACTCACACCTTACACAGGTAATATACTCCATAGATAATTAATTTATACTCTATTATAGGTTTCCCTTCGAGAAAAAATTCGAAACGAAGAAATTCGCAAAAAACACAAAGCAATCAACATAGTTTATTGAATCGGGGAGTTGAAGTGACAATAAAGAGGATGTATTCGCGGTAAAACCTTTAACCACAGGGTAGAAAGCTTTTCAAGTGGCGAGTAAGAATTTAATGTTACAGAGTGGAATGGATTATTACAAAGTGGCCTGATGACACGCTAAAGAGATGTCTTCGGTGGCACGATAAGGCCACCATAGATTTTTTTCACGACAATTTACGCGCAAGCGCATTCGCCATGTTGAAAAGGCGGTAATATAAATGTTTCCGTCACCTTTGAATATGGCTGAGTAACAAGGACGTTTACCTATATTACCTGTGCAATAAAATAAAAAAAAAAATTATGGTGCTTCATTAGCAAATTCAACAATAGAAGCGCATAGGTAATTGTTAATCACGGTGGTTGAAATGTCATGGCCGCCCGCAAGCTGGAAATAAAGCAGAGATTGTTGAGAGGTTATAATAATAATTATATTTACAATAAAATTAAACTAATCAATACATAAATAATAACGAAAATAATAAAAAATAATTATAAATCTTTAAAAAATGTTATTCTAAAATTATAAAAGTTCATTCTATTGCAAGCAAAATTTATAATCAATGAGTATATATTAATTATTAATCTGTTGATATAGAAAATAATGTAAACATAAATTCTAGAAGTTTAGTGTGAATATTAAGTTTTTCATAATGTGTGTACGTCATTCATTATTAACATGATCGGTCTGTTGAAGTCGACCATCACATCGTACACATCTTTTACCCCCCAAATTACATTTTGCACATTTGGCACAAACTTGTAATTATTTTTGATTTGTTGATTTTATTAGTTTCCGATGATGTTCCAGAAAAGGCTTTGGATAACTGTTAAAATAATACAAATTCTCCAAAAACGTTACTGCGTGTATTACTGCGGCATATCCCATAATCACAACGTTTCTTTGTTCCTTTTTTTTTGTTAATTGCATGGTATTTATTTCGATAAAAACATTATTTTATTGTTAGTTTATCCTACATATTTAAAAATAGAAATTGTACCAATCGTTAATTAATAATCCGAATAACTTTTTAATTTTATTGAAATTCTAAATATAACATTCACGGCTTGTACACGTAAATTGTGCCCGAAAAACATGGCGGACGTGAAGGTATAGGAATAAAAAATTTTTTTGGACTGAAAAGTCCTATGGGTTATGGATAGCCCGGGATTGCATGTAAAATTCTAAAGATGAGGTTTGAATCCAACAACGGACGTCTAATGGCCAATAGCTGAAACTATCTCGTGAATATTTGCGAAATCTATTAAATCAAATTATATAAGATTTCAGGATGAATAAATTAACCCTTAAGTTTTGTTTGAACGCATCCGTTGGCTTAGTGAATCGATTCTCGGGCGTTATATGAAAGTTTTGGCTTCGATTCCAATTTACGAAGACACTGCTTTCCTAAACCAGAATTCGAAAATTCCGCCGCTTCGGGAATCAAGCTCGCACTGTTCTCGCGTTAAATTAGTATACAAAAATAAAAGCCAATATTGTTCCGTGAGCCATTTATAAACTGGAATTGGACTTGATCGAGCTCAAAATAAGTTATCTTCGACATTTCACTAAATATAATTTAGTTTGAACAATTGTTTATAGTTATAATACAACGCATTGAGGATCGCTCCAATCACAGTAATTTTGTTATAAAAGCAACGGTTGTCTGAAATCCGGTATAACTGTTAGACTAAATTTCTTAATTTTATAATAACTATTACGTGTTCGTGCATTAACTACTTGTTTGAAACATTGGACTAATTTAGAAAACAGTTTTGGCAATTACTTTGAATTTTCCTTATTTATAAAAATACCTGTTACAAAATTTAGCAGAGTTAATCTAATAGATAATGTAGTTCACCTCAGTCCATAACAATTTGTAGGATGATTACTTAGATATAACATAGCATAATAAACTATGATATCTCATTTACGACATTTAATACTTATTGCAAAAGTCAGATTTTTGTAAAAATAATATTAATAAATATTATAAAATTAATACTTCTTAAAATTTAAATTTTAAACCCTATCTGGTTTCAGGTTTCACAGGTCCTTAAAATACACAAGCACATCGTTATTCGTAAACAAAAAACGTAACAGCTAATAGAAAATAAGAAATGTGGAATATTTAAGCGTAAGCTTTTTAAAACAAAACTATTAAATATATATAGATGCTTTATTCATAGTTAATACATATATTTAGTACAATTTTGGATACTGTAAAGGTTTTTAGTAGTGACTCTGTGATTTATTTATATTAAATAGAATTAGCTCTATTTCAGGGTAAATGCGTTCCTTATATATTTTAAAATTTAAAAAACGCATATACATTGAAAACTATTTATGAATAATATTACTGCAGTGCATCATATATATTAATTTATTGTAAACCTAAATTTCAACTCTACTAAGCCTATTAAAGATAAAATTATTAGTATGAAAGACCTACATTGACGCGAAAAAAACTTCAAGTAAACAGGAACATATAATCTTATTACCTCTACATTTGCGTCAAAATTTTGGGAACTGCCGTTAATAATGCAAATATCAGTAGTTTGTCATCGTTCTATTTATTGTTACTAGGACTGGTATCGAAACCGGATCATAAATTGTATTGGAAACAGATTCGTGAATAGAAACTAATTTAGGGACGAGATCAAAGCTTTGCTTGTATTTTTCTAGAAATTCGCGCGGCCGAAGCTGGGGGCCAGTACTAGCTATAAACTTATCGAGTACCGTAATGATCTCATAGTAAATGTGACGTCTTTTTAATTTAATATGAAGCGCCAGAAAATACTATAATTCACTCCACAATTCACTTCTCTTTAGTCTGTAATGTTACTAAATATTATTTATGTACATTTTTTGCTGTAGCGGAACTCTTGCCACCCACGAAACATGAAAATGCTCATAAATTATGTCGTCAACGAGACTGAATTGTGTAATGAACGTAACTGACAGCAACACTCGTTATTTTGACATTAAAGGTTCCCTATCTGGAGATTTATATAGAAGTAAGATAGATTAAAAAAAAAACTAAACGTTAAAATGAATATTTCTGTGAAATAAATAAATTTTGAAGCTTAAACTATTGTATTTGTAATCATTTGGAATTTCAAGAATAACATGTCTGCACGAATATGAATATAATTAATAATTTATAAGGTATTGTCATTCAATTAATAATGCAGTGAGATTGTACAGAGGCAAGAGAACGAAAAATAAACATGTCACATTCGATAAAAAAAACGATTTTATCTTTTATACGTAATTGTAACATTCAATTTATTTAAATTTATTTTTTATTTCTACAGTACTTTAGCACTTTTGTTTCATCATAAAATTTTTAATCGTGCTAATTCTTGATATGTAACATCCAACCATAACATCCATAACACCCAACCGTTTTACATAAATCAGAGGAAAAAAAAAAAACAAATGTTAGAAGTCTTTTTGATCCAACGTTGGAATTCGTTAACTATGAATTTCGCATATCCTCTATTTAATTTTGCATCGGCGGGATATATTTTTAGCCCGTCTAAATAAAGCGGGAAGTTATTTGAATTGGCTTCTGGCACCACTTCAAGTCGTCATATTCTTCTTTTTAAATTCAGCTAAAATGTTCGGTGTGCTTTTAGATTCAATCGATAATTCATAATATCCATATCAAAATTTATATACGTAAATTTTTATAAATTTTACCCAACACTAAAAACAAAATTATACACATCCTTGATAGGCATGTCTACGATATGTATGATTTTGCTTAATAAATTTATGTAATCAAAACCAAAAAATTGCGATATATTTACAGACTCAGAGGGTACCTAATCGAGAAAATAATAAATACGGAAATTAAAAAAGTACGACAATCGATTGTCAATGCCTACGTATACCGTGAAATGTCATTTACGATAAATATGATTTGATTATAAAAGATATTTCACGGTATAGTGCTGAGAAAATCAGTAAATCAATGACATAAATTGTTTTCATTTACCTTATTAATTTTCATTTCTTATTAATTCGACCTTCGTAAAACATATATATACATTTATAATCAAGCATTTACATAATTAAAGAACTTCAATATAACATTTAAACCTGAATAAATTATTGAATTTTTAGAAAAAAAAGAGGCTTAAATGAAATACAGAGGATAAACAAGATTTTTTTTATTAAATCTGCTTTCGCATTGTTATTGAAAATAAAAAAAATTATGATAATAAGTTTCTTAAAAATAAATATTTATAAATGTTACTACGTCAAAAAAATGTTTTCGATATGTCTATGAGTGCAATTCATTTTTTTTTCTCAACAATTTCCATATACACAATTTAAATATTCCAACGAGACATATATAATTTTTCTCATGGAAGGATTTCAGTTGTTGCTCGCGCAACCCACAAAAGTTTAAAGTATCAAAAATACGCGGGCGCAGCACAGTCGACGGCGAGCGTCCGTGAACACTCGTCCGCTTATTTGAACAACACAACTGTTGTACACAAAGCCGAGACAGAATAAAACCGTGAACTATTCCATACTTATCATCGCTTTCTGACGGTTTATGGTTACGGATGGTAACCTAGCAACTGGCAGGTGACGTAAAGAAAGGTCGTAACCTACGCGAACTCAGTGCACGGCTGACGAATTCGATGTACGGACGTGTTCGCGAATAAGTGGCCCCTGTGTTGTGTAATAACTGACTCGATATCGGTAACTTGGCTGAAAACACTGCTGTAAGTGAATTTCACGATTCTTGACGTGGCCTTGGCACTAGCGCCGTTTCTGCATCTGTCACATTTCGGAACACCGTTGGAAAATTACAAACTTAACAATCTTTCTTAGAAAATGGTATAAGATGACGTGTGTGACTAATTAGTGAGTAAGAAATTAGTTTCTATACGGATCATTCTACAAAAATTAAAGTTAAATACACGTGTAATCCATTCGTTCTACAACACTAATTCATTAACATTACCGCTACACTAACTATATAACAACAACGCGTTTACTCATCCGTTAAGGGAGATACATATATTTTTTTAGTGGACGTATTGAAAATGAGAAACTTTCACTTAATTTTCTAAAATGAATGTAAAATGAGAACGACTAAACGGATTTCGTTAAACTTAATTTCAGGGTTAAGCGGAAATACTCGCTTTAAGAAATTTCCCCTTGTTGTATCTTCTCCAATGTGCTAACAGGTCATGTTAAAAATATGAAAAGGTATTTATGTCACACGCGATATCAAAAGGCTATCGGCAGATTAGATATCTTTAACAACAAATTTTATCTATAAAAAAAAATTTAGGTATAGCCATTTTTTGAAAGGCCAATTATCGTAATTTTTATTCCACTTCACACCTACCTAATTTCAACATTTTAAAAAGTTGGCGTAGTAAACAACTATCTATTTCGTATTAAAAATAATTATAAGCTTTTCAAAAATGCTACTTTGAAATGATACATTTCTAATTGTACAACAATTTAGAAATCTATTGAAAAATAATAAACATAGGATCATTTGTATATCGACATATTTTTTAAGATTTCATAAACGATGAGGCAACCGTTTTTTTTTTTTATTTTTTCTAAAGCACGTTCATCTGCAACAATCAACCATCTATTTTTTTTTTCAATGGAAAAGTTATATAGAGATCCGGTCGCTCTTCGACAACAAATATAACTCTCCTCAAACGATACTTATTTCATTACCTTACGAATTTAGAATTTAGTACTTTTTTGTCTATTTAAAGTGTACATGCCTAAACATGTAGTATATATGTACTTTTATAATTTGAAATTGACAGCAGTGACTACGGAACCGTCGAGAATCAAAGTGAAAGTCATTAATAATTTTTTTTAAATTTTTAATGATCTTGTTATTTTATATAATTTTGTTTACTTAATTTGATAATGATAGGGGTTATTTGCCTTTCCACCATATTTATGTACATAAAGTAAAACATACAAATAACCTCTGGCGCCAAATGGAATTACACAGCAAACGTAACGTAATAATATATCACTTAAAAACATATGTAATCATAAAAAAGCATAAATTCAAAGTAAGATCTTTCCGTAGATATTAAATTTAATGATAAAACCCCATATCAGATGTGCTGGACTCAACTAGTTACAGTAGATTTTATTGAAAATTGCTTTAGGAACGTTTCGAAATCGAATCAACTATGATAGCCAAAGAAATCGTGATTGAAAACGCTTGATCACAGATTTTTTTTATTCTAATTATTTACAAATTTGGTATTCTATTAAAACTTGATTTTATGCCAACGTTCACAATAAACTGTATATTTTATATATTTAACTAAAATATTAATATTAGTATTTCGTAAAAAGCATTTCTTTTTTCACAACATATTAAGTTCAGATTCAAATTCAAATTCGAAATATCTTTATTTCGTAGATTATAATATAAAACTTAAAATGTCATCTTAAAATACAGTTTTTTTATACTACCATATTTTCTTAAATTAGCACTCGTTCATAAGGCAGTTATCCCTTAAGAACGAGCAAGAAACTTGAGTATAGTTCTTTTTATACCAAAATTATCTACATTAATAACTTCGTCAAGGGGTACGGTAGACTCGATCGAAACCTTACCTGAATAATGAAACATAAAAAAAATAAAGATTTCGAGTCGACAACATATATCCGCAAAATTCGGATTGTCGAGTATAGAAATACAATCATATATAAAATTATTGCAAAAAAAATAAACCAGTAGGAAGTCGTAAAAGCTCATTATGTCCATTTATACTCTAAACATTCAGAGATTGTATAATACTCTTTTGTGTAAAGTGTTTGCTTAAGAAATACTTTAAGTATGTAAAGTAATTTTTTTATATCATCAGGAATCTTTTTGAACGTGCACACAGCGCACACAGATTTCCTTAAATAAATTCGTGGCCCTATGCAGTAGTTTAACATTTAAACAGAGTTTATTTTTATTTCTAACACTGAAATGATGTGTATCTTTATTGTTATTAAAACATCCTTATTTTTTTATTATGTATTCAAATTTTAATCAATAAACTGTGATTCCACAGTTAAATTCCAATTTCATTAAACTTACTTCTAAGAGGAACCCTAGATTCCAACCCGTAAATTGCGCAAAAATTAAATTCTGTGATTATTCACAGTATGTCCCCAAAGCAGGATGCCATATAATATTAAGCTATGGAAACAGCCAAAATAAACCAATCTGCTGGTTTGTATATAATACAAATTTCTTCACTTTCTAATTAAAAATGTAACAGAGCTAAGCCTTTTCTTACACTGACTGATATGAGGACCCTATCGAAGTTTATTATCTAAAGTAACAACCCAGGTATACAGTAGTAACAACCCAGGTATACAAGCTCTAATCTCTTGTTTCTTTTTAAAATAGTACCAGATCCATTTTTTACATTCGTAAGTGAGAATTTCACTCATTTTATTTTCTCTATTTAGAATTTTCTTCCTATTAAATTATTTACAGTAAATCATATTTCAAATCTGGATATAGCAATATTCACATCATCACAATGGATTGGATGTCTTTTAACTTTAAATAATATAGAGGTATCATCTATAAACATTACTATCTCATGAGTATGCTTAAAAAGACTAATTAAGTCATTAATATAAACTAAAAACAGAAACGGACCGAGGATCGATCCCTGTGGCACCCCCATCTGGACAACGGATCCAGACGATCTCATGTACCCTTTGAATCCTATTAGTCAAATATGATATCAGAACGTCCAGTGCACGGCCCGTAACTTCTGAATGAGGTAGCTTCCTGATCAGTGTTTCGTGATTTTCACAGTTAAAAGCATTAGATAGATCGCAAAATACTCCTAACGTATTTTGCGAATCTTCCCCGACTTCTAAATTTTTTTTAACAAGCTCAACGTCAGGATCGATTGCTGAGCGACCCTGTCTGAAAATGAGTTGTATTTTGGACATTAAATTATTGCTATAAAAGTTTAGTATAAGTGCTTACTAAAATAATGACCACGAGTTCGTGTATCGCAAGCTTTCTTGTCTGCTTCAATCAGAGACAAATCATTTGTTTCCAATCACAGGTTCGGTTTTCAATAATAAATAAAATGTCACATAATTGTAACGTCGCAGAATGTTAACTAATCATTATTTGTTAGGACATACTTACAAATAACGATCAGTCGGCATCCTGCTCAAATAAGTGATATTGTGATACTAAAAAAGAAACTTTGCGTCGAAAATGGTCAAATAGAATTTATGCTGACACGTTACCTTATATAATCTATACGTACATATATAAAAAAATTATCTGTGATTTAAAAGAAAGCTGCGAAAAAACTGCGTTTTTGAATTCCACAGTGTTATTTATAGATGTCAAGCACTCAAATAACCATTTTTAACACGTTTATATCAGATATAATCAATTAATTAACGTCATTAATTATATTACTTTATTGAAATTTTAAATGGCGGTTTTAATTTTTTCAGATATTTAGTAAAACGTGCTTTACTAAATATCTGAAATTTAAGATTTTTACTAAATATCTTAAATTTTCATAGCAGGAAATTAAAAAAAGTTCCCCCACGCATCGATCTTCATCATGATCATTTACGGAACATGTCAGCTTCTAATATTTTTTTACAATACTATCGTAATAAAAAGAAATATTTTTATGTGATATAACTACAAAGATCGTACCATATGGTCTCAGCCTACCCTACTTGCAAATTAAGCGTGAGCTTATAAAATATATATATATATATATCAACCATTTTCAGAGTTCTTACTTGTGCTGTGAGTCATTCCTCATTGCTTAATTTCATGATTATTAACGGAAAATACCCTATAACTTTTGATTTATTTGCGACTAAAAAAAAAACTTTATTTTTGACTGCGTTGAATTAAAACTTGATCTTTTACAGCTCCAAGGGACCAAAAATAAGTATTTGATATTAATTTCAATTTGATACAAACATACATTCCTGGTAAAAATAATCCTGATAAACATAAACAAAGAGACGATCAACGGGATGATTCTATAAGACTTTTTTGAATTTGACCAAAATTGTTGTGGAAGTGTGTGTGTGTGTGTGTGTGTCTATGTGTGTATTTATGTATTGTATATATTGTTTGAAATTGATAAACTTGGACACGATTTTACCCACAATAGACAAGTAGGACATCTTCCTTGGTGGTTCCGATTCACTATGCTTAAAAGTAATATACGTGTTGAATTGTCGAGTTCGCAAGAAATGTCTAAACAAACTTTCAATGATATAAACGTATGAATTTAAAAAAATACTAATTTCAAAGTTAATAATCGAACTCCTAGAATTTTTCGATACACAATAAAAAATGTTTAACATCTACAACAATTATTCGAAAACATTTATAATTTACTGATATCGACAAATTAAAATGAAAATATTTTATTCTAAGTGATCATGATTTGTTGATTGTCTCGATGTATAGGTAAAAGTGTTAACCGGACCAAACGTCATGCGTCGTTCTGTATTCGAGACATCAAGGTCAATGCAAGAAGTGCACAGTAGGTGTTACGATATAAAGCATACAGTGGCAAGAGCCCAGATAAAAGTGCCATTTTGTCGTAAAAAATATCATACGTGTTTTTTCAACTGCCATAAGTATATACGTTTAAATATATTTATCATTACTTAGAATTAAAAATGCAAAAAAAAAATATTTGCAAAAATATTTGATTTATAAATACGATATACTCGATTTTCCTTTGTAGTTTTCTTGAATGTTCTGTTCTTAAATTGGTTTGTGTCATATACTTGGATTTTAATAAAAAAATGAATTGTCTGTTTAAGCGTTAATAAGATGTCAATTTAAACACAAGATGTGCCAATCTCAACTAACCAACCGGCAAATTCGACTTGTTTGCCAGCTAGGGTCTTCCTCCTGCACCGCACCGGCCTTCAAACTTGCTCCACCTGCTTATACCGTTCAATCATAGCCATAAAATTTAAAATACCTTTAATATAATTTCTGCACATATAATATTTTTTCTACGTCTACATATTTTTGATATAACTCACCACTAAACGGCGCGGTAGCGCATTAACTTCTGCACCGTTCGACCGATATATATAAACTTATATAAACTTTAAAAAAGTTTATATAAGTATTTGAACACGGAGAATATTTTCACGCGAATATATTTTTCGACTCTAACGTAAATACATGTCAACGACGGATATAAGGCCTCAGGTTATAGAGGTTATAGATAGACATGCTCATTATTAGCATAAAAGCATGATATTATGAGCAATTGATACATAGCAGCATGTGTGCACATACTTTGCTAGAAATAACCATGCTCGTTTTGAGTATGCTCAATAATTAACCGTCGTTCGATTTTACACAGTGCGGGAGAAAGGGGGCGTATTCTGAGCACGTCTAAAAAGGTCTGCATGCCTTTAATATCTTCTTCTCGCATCTCTGCTAGCAATTGAATACTTACTCCAAGGTTTTTCCTTTAATTATCCAATCACAGGCCCAAATTTTCCTATACCTTTTCTTTACCTTTCTAGATGACAAAAGTTTTAGGACGCATTGCATTACAAGCAAAATGATGATTGTATTCAGTTCTGTGCGAATATCCTCTTGGTTTCTTACTATTCACTACACACTACATTGGCAGGAAATTCTTAATACTCTTTTTTATACATCTATGGTATGTACCTATATCATATTTTTATGAGGACGGAACAGGAGGCAAATATTCTACGGACATGCTACCTATAGAACAGGGTAAAACACGTCTAATGGGCTATCTGGCATCCTATTATATAATGCATTACTATGAAACATCTGGTTGGCCAAAAAAATTAGATTATTAATTTGGGCGAAATTGGGTATAAGCAGTATTTTAAAAAGCGTATATTTATGGTAAAATTTACTAATCGCTCAATAATTTTGTAGCCGTTTGAATAATATTTCACCTTGAAATAACTGGCTTATTAATTTAGAACTGAAAGCATAGATGTATAAAAAAGAGAAGATGCACAGTTGCGTACTATTTGAATGGCCAAAAATGGCTCAAAGTGTATATTTTGTTTCTGTCTCATATTTTGTGATACCATTTTGCAGTGCCAAAGAAAAAGAAAGGAAGGAACATTATTTATCATCTGACATTTCAACCGAAACATCAAATAACATAAGGTTCATTTTTAAATACAAAGAGAACAAGTAACGATCATTTTGTTATTAGAAGACAAATATCATATTTTTTACAATTCACATGTGCTGTTCTAAAACAAGACATCAATGGAGTGGTTTGATAATATTTTAAATTATAATTTTTTTGGTTTAAGGTCTGAAAAGAATCATAGCATTTTTTTTTTCATAATAAAGCTTAATGTAGTAATCACCAAGATTAAAATTAACATGAATCTTCAATTATTTTTTTTTTATTTTGCGTAGGAAGTGGAAATCTTCACGGACTAAAGATACCCAGCCACACGACTTAAAGACCGGGTTATATGGGATTTTTACCCATTAAAACCACTCCCTTGGGATGACTGTAATTGTAAAGCCTATGTATTCGACGCGGAAATAATTGGTTAGATGGGCGGATGAAGCGAACAACAAACAAAGATGGGGGATTTCGCGTCGCACGAAAAAAAATACTTGATTATTAACCAGACTTATCGGTGCGATTGGGATGAAGAGAGAGATAAATTTTAATCGTATTAAAGTTTGCTATTTTTGACCGCCTCCACGAGTGAAACATGTTCGATTAGAGAAATAACTTTTTTCGTTGGATTCGCGGCGGCGCGGAAGTTTTTCGCGAGAATCGCGAGCTCGTTGGTGTCAATAACCGAAATTATCGATGTGAGCTATTTCAGGCCGTTTGATTTGACTTTGGATGACTGGTTTGGCTTTGACGTGGGCGGGTCGCTGCCGGGACCCACTGTTGCTCGGGCATAACTAAGCGAGTTTACGACCGCGCGCGCGGACGCTCAGCGCGGCGCGGTCTTTTCGGACAGGGGGGCTCTTTTTGGAGCACACGGGCATCCTAGGTAGTTGGCCGTGTGGCCTATTTATTTACATAGGACGCAAGCAGGCGGACCGTCTGTGTCCGCGTTACGCGTGCATTGCGTTGTGCCATGATTTCCCAGGCATTTGATGCATCGTGCGGGATTGAAACAATGCTTGGACGAATGTCCGTATGACTAACAGTTATTTAGGGACCCCCCCTAAGGCCAACTCTAATGTCACGCTCCTCCTTAAGGGAGTCAGTGTCAAAAGCGTAACTTTAAGTTACGAGAAGATTTTGCAGATTCCTAAAATCTGCAATGGTTTTGGCCTCCAACTTTTAATCCCTTGAAGGAATTGCGTGCTTGCAAGAAATGGATGTTTTTTTTTTCAGCGCATTTTTTGCGGTCCACCGATCCTTGTTTTATATGAACACAGGTGGTACTTTTGGGCCACGCAGCGCAGGGGTGGGGGAAGTAGTAACGTCAGCCTCGTCGCTTTCATTTTTAATAATATTTTTCGGTGCCGTAGGTGCCGCCGCTTTGTCGGGATTCTCCACTACTGCCCCTTGCGAGGCTACGGAAAGTTGAAATAGATTCCGCCAGCTTGCTGGGGTGTATTAAATCGACTTGATCAATTTAGCGGACATGACTTCGGTAGTGCCTTTTTGGCTTTTTTGGTAGATACCCGGAAGTAGCCTGACCCATTGGTCGCCTGAGCAAGAAATGGGACAGTTTCTGGTTTGACGCGGTAAATTTTTCAATTCTGAACAGGAGTACAGTCCGAGTAATCGTCAGAATCGTCACTCCACCCCGGATCGGAATCGGACTCCTCCGAGAGGCGAATGGCAGCTGGTAGTTTAGTAGATTGGATTCAACCTTCATATCCGAGTCAGAAGCAGAGTCTGGTAAGTCAGGGGGAGGCCGGAGATGAACAATACACCTCGAAATCGCGAAGAAGATCGAGGTGTCCGCACTCTGTGAGGAAGGTTTTCAGTAGTTGACTAGTAGTTTGGGGGAGTGCCCAACCGCAGCTAGACGTTCCTGTAATGAACCGTCTAGGACATCGGGGCACGACGACACGCCGTCGACCGTGCGGCACGAGTCGGGTGGTGTGATAAACGAGTGAAATTGAAGTGGGGACGACCGCAGTGTTCCCAATCGCGATTCGGCAGGGCCACAACGAGAGCGCCGGGCGCGAACGCAACGCGACGCGTACACAACGCTTGGCGCTACCCCGCCGAGAAGGGATCGTGGCGTCGCATGAGTTATCGAACGAACGAACAAGACCCAGTTATTGACACCGTTAGGTTACCCCGGCTAAAAATTATGAAGCAGGCTCGACGCTGCACACTTCACTGGACGCACTGTGGCTCGGTGTACACCTGCACACACAACACACACACACAATTAAGCACAAGGATAGCAGGGACCCACACTTCACTTACGAAGCACTGTAGCGCGACCGTTCAGAGCGGAGGCCGGACGACAAGTGATGAATCTTTAATTTCATGATAACAGTGAAAATAAACATGAAAAAACTTGATAATTTTTAAAGTGTATAGCCTATAGTAATATAAAACTTTCTTATTATGTATATAACATAATAAAATGACGATTTATTAAACATTTACATGATTTTGATGTACATAATAGTTTTATATAATTTGCTAGAAAACAAATTGAAATATAATAATGATAATTATTTTTTGGAAAAGGTTTAATCTATTGTATGATTTCCTTTTAGAGATAATTTTAAGATTTGAATAAATATACAACAAATAAAAACCAATAAAGGCGACTCTATTAGTATAAAAAACAGAGTTTATATTGTTAAGCGACCGAATAATGTGACCACGCAATTAATACGAGACTCGTGATAGTTAGATCAATTTCTTTTAAGTTGGTTTATAAGTCGGATTTTGATGCTAATTTAAATGAAGAAATACAAAATACTTATCGAATGCTCAATATAATACGTGATTGAGCACCTATTATAAACGAACTAAATTTTACTTATCGAAAATAAGAAATACCATCCTTTTTCATACCTTATTACTTGTCATTTTTGCATTTTTTAACAGAATAGATTATCCCGCCTCTACCCATACCTTTCCCAACAGAAGGGTGATAAAGGCCGAAACGCGGGGTCAGAAGGACCCCTACATCTTTTTAAATCAAGTCCCCATCTACGATCCAACGAGCCCTGCCGCTAAAAGCTACATACATCACTGACATAAATACCCAGGCGTGCGTCTCATCCGTGCGCACTCCCATTCTTTCTATCCTGCGTTTTTATCCCACAACCATACTTCTCTTTTTGTGCCATTTTTGACAAAACCTTTTAAAGGCAGCAAAAAAATCTGTGGTGACTTAGTTAGGCCATCGTAGTACACCGGACCTGCTTCCGCGCTCTCCAGTCCGTCTAACATTTTTCTTCATCATACAATGGACGGTCCCATAATACATGGTCCCTTGTTTCTTCTGTCCATCCACAGTCGCAATCCTTCCTTTGGTTCAATCTCATGATTTTTAACAGAACAGTTGGAAGTCGTAACGGAAGGTGCGACGAAACTACGCCGAATGCAATGAGTACTAAACTATTTATTTTATCACTCATTTACTGCGGCCATTTTTGAGCGCGGGACTGTCCATCTTCTCTTTTTTATAGATCATTGACAGAAAATTCATAAATATAAGATATGATAAAATAATACACAATTATTGTGTCACAAAGAGATAAGTAAACCAATTAAAAATATTATGAATTTAATTGATTACCGTATCTGTTTGTACATTGAACGACGTGTCGATACACGTTTTTATTAATATTTCTAAATAAATCATTTATTAAAATGAGTAAGAGTTTTAATTCTCCCTATAAACTTTAAATCATTATTGAACTGCAACGTTTGAATTTATTTATTAATGAGTACTGTATGTTTATGGCGACTAGTCTTATTTTATTATAGCTTTGTGTGCCGAGCCACAGAAAATCATGACAATAAGATTACTACAGCTTTGGTCTTTGTATGTCACAGGTGCTTTCGAAACCGGTTTAGTATAAGTATAAAATAACTAAATTTCACTTAACAGTGACAGAGAAATAATATACTAACGTGCAATATTCAATTATGGATATTTATCAAAAGAAATGAAACTGCGAGTCTCAAATAATAGAAACTGTAACAAAGAATTCGCAAATAATGAACCATACGATAAATAGTAATATTTAACAAAACTAAGCTAATTTGGAAAAATCGATAGTAATACTGGATCTGCTAATTATTGGACAGACAATTTTAAAACAGAAGTTACAATAAATTAGCTTATAACGAAGAAATAAATTTATCACAATATCTTAGTAACATGTGAATAGTGCGAAGTGAAAACACGATTCTACTCGTATAAGAAATCGATAATAAAATGTTATTACTGAGCGCTTATGTATATATCTTTGCCTATATACATATATATATACTTCTCTTTTATCATGTTATAAATATAGATTTTATCATGTTATTTTCGCAAACATTCGTAATATCTTCCCGTTATAAAAAAAAAATGTCAAAAAGATCATAGACAATGAAGTAGCCGTTTCTGATAAAAATAACTTAGAACATCTACGTAGCAATGTCGTACTGACAACCTTAGAAAGCTGACGATAGGTATTGCACCATAGCGCATCGCGCGGCTGGTAAGCAGAGGCCTTATTACGTAAAAGTAGAAATCGATTGCGATTCCGAAATCGATTTGCGAGTCGAAATTGTTAGATGTAAAAAAATGTTATCCTTATACGCAATTTTGAGTGTCTTTAAAGCGTTAGGTTATATTAAAACTTTGCACACTTATCGAAGACCGATGGCTGTACAATTATATGGTATAATTGAACTGATCTGATGATGGAGCCAGAAGGTAGGCACAGGAACTCTATAACGGAATAATATATCCTAGTCGTGTTTGAGCTTGTCTTGAGATGTACTCTCCACCATGAGTGATTTTCAGGGTTTGATGATAGAGCCGGAAGGTAAGCACTAGTACTCTATAATAGAATAACGTAACCTAGTCGTATGTGTTCTTATTGAATTTTTTAAGTGGACTTTGCCCATAATTGGCTTTCAGGGTCTGATCATGGAGCCCGACGGTTGGCACCGGAATTAACATATGACAACGGAACAATATATCCTAACCATATTTGGGCTTGTTGGAATGGCCCTGAAATGTATTATGACCACGATTGACTTTCAGGGTCTGATGATGGAGCTTCCAAACTTCCAGCTCCGTTATCAGACCCTGAAAGCCAATCATAGTCAAAGTGTATTCCACAAGAATATCAACAAGTCCAAACAGGCCAGGCTGCGTTGTTTCATTATGGAGTACTAGCGTCTACCTTTCGGCTCCATCATCAGACCCTGAAAGTCTTTCATGGCCAAAGTACATATCAAGACGATTTCTACAAGACCAAACACGGCTAGGATACGTTGTTTCATTATGGAGTTCCTGTGTTTACCTTCCGTCTCCATCATCAGACCCTCAAATCACTCATGGTGAGAGTACATCTTAAACAATTCTGACAAGCTCAAACACAACTGGCATATGTTATTCTATTATGGAATTCCTGTGCCTACCTTCTGGCTCCATCAGATTAGTCCAATTATACCATATTATTGTAATGTCTTAGGTCTTCGATAAATGTGCAAAGATTTTATTTAATCTAACGACTTACATAAAAAAAAATTATTCACTTTATAAGAAATACGAATGACGGAAATCGATTGTAAATCGCTTGAGAAACGCTGTAGACCAGTCTTCGGTTTGAGAGCGTAATTCTCAAATAATTGCGAAATCGTGATCCCTTACGGTTTTTGAATTCAAATATGCGATTAAATTTCATTATGATAATTTAGTGATTTCGTTCTAGAGGCAACACTGTTAATAGAAAGACAATTAGCATTTCGAAATATCAACTTGGGAATTACTAAAATAATTTATAATCCTGCGAAATCAGAAATCGATTTCTTTTAGGTGCTTTCAGTCTGGTCGAGCATTTATTAGGGTTGTGTCCATATTATTTCATATTATAAGTATATTTTCAATTATATATTTTTACTTAGTTACTTTGGCAAAAATGTTCTAAAAAAAGGAGATTATGAATATTTGCGAAAAGATGTATGATTAAATCCATTTACATTATATATATCTAGATTTTATTATGCATTTTTTTGCAATAATCGGTAGCGTATGGAATCAATCATGCGTCTTTCCGCAAATGTTCATAATCTCCTTCTCTTTTAGAACAAGTTTGGCAAGATTTTGTTGTGGTAGAGCTATACTATAGTCAAATTGACTGCAGCACGGAAATAGATTGACTGATCAGTTCAATACCACTTTTTCATATAACACAAGTGTGAAGTAACAGTTTACACTGTTACTATTCTTCCAGTAAATGAGAGTTCCGGAGGCCTACCACCTACCCATACCCTCCTCTATCAGCCCTTCCCATCTCCATCAGCCCACTCCCTTCTCCATCAGATATCTTATGCCTGCCCAAGAGACCGGCAATGCACTGGTGACTCCTTCGGTGTCGCGAACGTTGGAGAGCGGTGACCTGTATATATATATACCCTGGCGGATCGCATACACGTTTGCCTTTCGATAATGCTATAAGAAAAATATATTTTATGTTATTAACAAAGTAACCTATTTGGACGTGACTGGCAACATTCAATACAGATTTCTGAATTCAAAATGGATTCATATTTCAAAAACCGATCAATCGAAATATCTAAAAGTTATTTTGAATCATCTTTTTTCTTACACTTCGGTTGAATTAAATTGCTTATTTTTCCATAGAGATGGCAATTTCAAATAATGAAATAAGGCAATTTCCTTAATGCGTAAAATTTATGACTCATAAATGAGCATTACTAATATAATTAAAATCATTTGAAATGGAATTAATTGAATTTAATTCAATTTGTATAGAACTTGTTATAGAATGTAATAGAAAATGAGAATCAAAAACAGATCATACTTTTACCCCGAGTTTGCATAATATTAAATCAGTACTTAACTATATTAATTTAAACACAGTAATAGAGTATTTGTCGATATTCTGTAATTACATTAGTAATTGAGAAAGAACAAATAAGCACACATACATATTACCAATTTTAATTTTTATATATAGCAAATTGACGGTACTCTCTCCACGCATCATAAATATTTTTGATTGAATAAATCTTTGACTATATTTCTTACTAACACAACTGAAACAAACGTCATAATACTTACTAAAATAATAGTGATTACTGTCAGTTTTTCGCAATGTGGGTCAACAAAACCATATTTTCTTTTAAATTTACGAAACTTTTATACTTTCAATATAAAAAAAAAAAATACTGTCCTTTACTTCATATATTCCAACAAATTCGTCCTATTTCGATTAGTTTTATTTTGATTATATTAATTGATTGTAAAAAATCCTGTTTAAGTAAATAGGCTTCTTATTTAAGTACCGCACATACATTTTATAATAAATATGGAGATTGATTTTAAAGGAGTCTCTTAAAATTATTAAAGCAATGTTTTTTATTTTGCAGTCCATGATTTTATGGCGCTGGATAAGTATGTATGACTAAGCTGTCAGAAAAATGTTGTAGCATAATCTAAATTCAGATTATACGTGAAAAACCGCAGGAAAGTTTGAAAGTCGCGAGGGGAATGGACGTTCAAAAACGTATATTTGAATTTCGAACATGCGCTGTTCAAATATGGATTCCATTGATCATGGCGTCGACGCAGACCGGTAGAAAATCAGAAAATACAAAAAAATCACTTCACAATCTGCAAATGATTTTGTATTTCAATTGCGAGCATTCATGCATATAACATACGAATCGTTTCGTCTCTCTCTATCACGAAGGTCAAGGCATAAAGCTGATTAAACATCACGACCTGTTATCAGCGGCATGTCGCAACTCAACGGCGAGAGCGAAATACAGTAGTATTTCAATCCGTCGTGCACTACTCGACAAATGTTCGATGACCGCTGAAATATACGAAAGAAAAGGCCTGATAGCTGTCTTCGTATTTTTGTCGGACAGTAACCCATTAACGCGACCGTGTATCGATTTGCTAATCGTTATTTCGATTCATGAATTATAGAAAAGCACACGCCCGTTAATGCCGGATAATTAGTTGTTGTGCACGCGTATGAAGAGAAAATTCGTCAAGTGTGTGACGGATTATAGGTACATAGAGGTTCAGTAACCGTTATAAAAATTCAAGTACTGATATTCAGATAACCCGAGAAAAGAAATAAAGTTTGCTGATATTAATCTTATAAACACGTTTAATGTCTTGTAAAATTAAAATCTTGGTAGGTGCTTGCAGACTTAATTAAAACCCAATTACTTCTTATAATTTAATATAATTTCATATTGAATTATCTAAACGCCATTGTAAGCCAGACGATAATTTTTGCAAACACGAGCGATTGTGTATTTTATGATCAGGTAATCCAAGAATATTGCATTTTGTCTTTAAGCAATAATTTGATTGGGATATTAATCAATCTGGTGTGATTGATTAATGTGTGATTAGTGCGAATGATATAGAGACCCGTGGATGAATAGGTACAGCAACCAATAGAGACGCTTAAAAATCTTTACAGAAGGCCTTCAGCTCCAATTAACGAGTGGTTCTTACTGCTCAATTCGCACTAAATATAGTTCTATTTAATAAGATTAAAATAGTCTACCTTAATTTTAGCGCATTTTTTAACAGTAACTTTTGTAATTTATTGATAAGAAACACAGGGCTTTTTATTTACATTATATCTTAATCAATAATATGTGTTAAAAACAAATAAATTTTTATCTTTTGTTTGTATTTATGCGTTGATGGTAAAAAATTACTATTGAACGAACTGCGCAGGCGCGATGGCGACGAAAAACGTACACGAAGCGGATCCATAAAAAATAAAAAAAATTAAAACCAATCTGTGGAAAAGTGAGCTGAAAACTAGGGATATAAGATGATGTAATTCTGTTTTAACAATAGTCCAGAATCGCTTTCTCGTCATTAGCGATATTAACGACGTGTCTCATAGTAATAATGGCGATAAATTTCTTTGATCGATGTATTGTCACAATTAAGTTTTACCTATTTTTTATTATTTATTTATTCTTGATCAGGTTATCTTTATGTCATGGTATTAAGTGATGCTTTGAATAACAGTCCTTAAAATTATTTTTGAAAGCAGTAAAAGTGCATTGGTCAGTCGGTTTTAAGATTGACAATGAATTATAACATAATAATTATTTTTACATTAATTATATTTTTATTACGATTATATAAGAATTTTATCACAACTTTGTTATCAGTTTTTTTTTTAGATTTAAGTTAAAATGGTTGCTAACAAATTTTTAATCGTTATAGATCCGAAATGTTCATTCAAATTGCAAAATGATTAGAAAAGGTAATGATGATTTCCAAAAACCCATTCAAAGATACCCGGCTTCACATAGTTCTATTTTTATTTTTTTTCTTTTGACAATATATCCGGTTGGTGCCATATTAAATTTCGATTACTATCATGTATTTAGCGATACTCACAAGGTTAAGACAAATAAATTGAGATAAGTATTATCAAAATCGGCTTTAATCGTGTGGTCTCTAGAGCACCAAAGAGGAATAACTATATGTGTGGTTGTATTGAGGATACAGATTGTCACTATTCCAAAACTAAACAAACATCCCTCGGTTGGCAGCTGGTGCTTTGCTTGTATTTTTTGGCAAGTGGTGAAGAGTTTTCCGGTAAAAAGCACTTATACCGCGGTATACGTAAAAGTTTTACAGAAGGTTATAATTCGGTATTAATAACAACAAATTAATAGTATTAATGTTCATTAACCCTGTGCAAAAAATGCAAAAAGCATGTGTTGTACCTGCGAATTTATATTATGGAAGGATATAAGCCCGGTAGTAATAAGGCAATTCAAATCTGTTTAGGTTTGTTGGCCCAGTGTAATAACAGCAAAAAGCCAGTATTGTACCTACTAATCTTCTGTATGGAAGGATATAAACCCGTTAGTAACAAACATAAATTAACAGTTCCGTGACTATAAGGGCGTTAGACATTAAAGGTATATTACCGGTACACTACCGGCTTTTAACAGTCAGACCAAACCGGTAGATGGAAAGGGATAAAAGCGGGTGCTACTCTTAGTCACGTTTTATCGGTACTCACCGGTATTGAATATGGTAATTACCTGCTTCTAATCCGTAATTTTTTCTCAGTGGAACTGCGACAAAACTTAGGGGAAAGTATATGTTGGAGACTAGTATGTTTTAGCTTTCGATGTTGCATATAGCCCTAAATTGTGATCTAAGCAGTAACGCTCAGATGGTGTCGATGACCTGATGTAGCTCGTGTATGCGCCTACTCGACCACTGTAGTATCATATTTTCACCGAACATCGTAATGAATTGGGGACATCGAAATGATATGTTTAGTAATATGAGTTCGAATATAAAGAGAACTATAATCACTCAAACCATCAGCGGTATTCCCAAAGTACTCCGACAAGGGTATTTTCAAGAAAAAAATGTATTCCTTTAAAAAAAGCCGGCAACGCTGTAGTGACTCTTCTGAAGGTATCTATGGGCGGCGGTGACCATTAATGGCCCGCACGTTCGATTGCTCCGTATAAATCCTATGAAAAAACGGCTCCTTAATTTTCATGAGTTGATAGGAGTTTCAAAAAGAGTGTTACCCTAGAGAAGTATCGACACTTTCAGAGTAGGGGAATATTTTTCTGAGCACTCATGGACCAACCACTATTTATCTAATCAGTAGCGTATCTAGCCTGGTTGTCACCCGGGCGGATTTGAAGTGACACCTTAAAACAAAAAAAAACTGTTGAGTTGAAGAAAACTCTAATGATTGACAATGTTTCATATTTCGTTGTGCATTTTTTGTGAATCAAAATTTACGGTCGGATGAACTCGGGTGTCACCCCTAAATGGGTGGCGTCCAGTGCGGGCCACCCCCATCGCCCTCCCCTAGCTACGCCACTGCATCGCATTCTAAAAAAGGCACTATTCCAAAGTCGACCGAAGAACGTTCCATACTTTCCGTACATGTGTTTCTGTAATATCAGGGAAGTCAATTCTAACCTTGACTTCATTAAACTTCGTATATAGACGGCGCAATCTATATTGCTATTGACACACTTTCGTGAAGATGTATCGCAGTTGTGTTATCTGGGCTCCGAATTGGAACATACCTTTACATCACTTGCTATATAGTTATCTCTCTTTGAACGTACTATCGTAAATATTGCGGGATACTTTGAAGAGCTTTTCTGTTAGGATCGAAATTCGATCCCTATCATATATATATAGTTTGTGGTTAGTCGTTCAACACGGGACGTGTTACTTGTGACTTTTGACTGCACGCATTTACACTAGAGAACACATTTCCAACAGCGGTATTTAAGAATAGCAACACCACTGGTCCCTTAAAGCTATAAGTATAGCTTGTAGCTTGATTATGGCTTACAAATAATCTTTTAATAAAGACAAACAGCTAATTGAAAACTCCCTCTGTGTTACGAGTGTGCATACGCGTAGACGTTCGGTTATTGTAGGATCACCCACGTATTTGTTTGTCACTTTTGTTATGTAAGAAGTAAACTTAGTAATGTATAGGTATATTTGTATTATTCATATGTTCTTTCTTAATTTGTAAACTAATTACAGAATCTGGGCAGTTGATCTATATCGCTGCATATGTTTTAATATATCGCGTGTCATGCGACAGATATTACGCTTTGCATCATGACGTACATAGCATTAAGCGAAGGCTACAAAAAACACAATGTAAAATAATTTGATGACTGAGATATGACGACTAATCGATGTATATTTAAATATATTATAACTATCAAGTATTCTCGACTGGGTTGTAATTGGACAGGTATCATAGTTATCAATGATGCCACTTGATTTACTGGATCTGTATTGGGAATGCTAAATTACTCTAGTGCGCCATAACTTAGTTATTATTGAAAGTAAATGAATAAAAAAAAAAATTAAGGAATGGTAATAAAGTTATAATTATAATTTTTAAAGTTATAGATGCAAAAATGTTATTATTCATTATTATAAAATAAAATTAAAAATTCCAAAGTTTTATTCAGTATTTTAGAAAGTATTCATTTATTCGAATTAGAATATAAATTAGTGAATTAAAAATAATATTAAAAAAATCCAGACACAATAATTAAACTAATGTTTGAGTGTAAATAAATTATATTAAAAGAAACCTTAAACAAAACAACATATTGGTAAAGGCGTTATGAAAGCACCAATCAGCACCATCCGTTTCTTTTATCGAAGATTTTGTTAAGTTTATCAATCTACACAATTATGTAACTTTTCATATTGCTAATAGATGTCGCTTTCATACGCACAAGTATTAAATTTAGTCGTTGTTTTCATTATGTTACGATTTCTACTAGTCAACTCGTATCGCAAGCCACTTTTAGAAATTTATTTCCAAAAACAAATACGTTCTAAAATTTTTATGGTGTTACCGTATTTAGTCGGTCTCAACTTGTTTTAATTTTTTTTTTGTATCTTATAAAATTAAAAATGTAACGTATAAAATAGACGACGAAATAACATATTAAATATATTATTATTATTGTACACATAACAATAAATCAATTTCATTGAACCAGTAATACGCAAAATATTAAGATGTTTAGTTCCTTTTCGTTAATTTATTTGACCTTCGTTAGTCGTGCCTAGACAATTCGTAAAAAACATATAGTTAAAAAAATTTAGTCTTCGTTCTCCTCTACGTATCTATGCGGATATGTTTTATTTGCACGTTAGCAATAAAATATTACAACCAATTGCGAACTACATACATAAACGCAGTAATGAAATAAATGAAAAATTCTCCTATTTAAAAAATAGGTGAATAGAACCTTATTTATTTGTCTCGAAATGTGTAATCACCACATCCACCCATTTTAAGATAAATACATGGGTTAATAGATAAATGAAGACGCTTACATTACTAAGACATTTTGATTGATTAGAATATTCGAGATTATGATATATGTTGGACGTATTATTAATTGTATTGTAAATGAGTATACATACCCAAATTCGAGCACTAATTAGTTTACCTTGGACAATCAGTGCGTTCACAAGTGCTATTTGTTTAATTACGAATATATTAAATGGCTCTGCAGTGTATTTATTTTGTATCTCAGTACTTGCAAATACATAATTTTTACTCTTCTTCTTATCTCATTCCTCAAACCTCAATATGGATTGAGGAATGAGATAAGCATTTTACATTATACAAGCATTTTACGCTTTACACGCATTATCTTCACTATAGACTCAATCAGACGAAAGGTTTTAACAAATTCACCGCGTCCATCGTCAAACAGTCAAGAACGACATTCACTTATATTTTATAAAAATTCCATAGACGTAATAATATCTAAGAATTACATGTCAATTTTTTTTTACGAATAATTACACAAATCGTACGCAATTATAATACTTCTTGTATTTCTATGCGTGATTGAAACTCCTTTGAAAACTAGATAAATAGTAAATTAACGTATTCAAACTCAGGTAAAAATATAACACTCTTCTTTGATCGTCATTTACTGTTACTCCTTTGCAAATCACAAATAAACTGAGTTAAATTAAGTAAGTTATTCTATTTTAAACAAAATTAATTACGTATATAACGCTCATTTTTGGGACATTATTGCACTTCACAAAAAAATTGCCTTACTTCCGTTACGTAACTAAAATAATTATACAACGAACGTTGTATGTTAGTTGCAATGAAAAATTGTAAGTGGTCATACAAAGAGTGAACGTGCACTCGATTAGTAGCACGACTAAAAATGCAGTCTGTGCAAAACTTATAATCCCATTTATATTTTCATACAAATCGAAACCTGCAAACTTAGAAATATACATATCCCCCAAAATCACGCCGTCTTTATAATGCTTGAGCTATGGCTAAAGCCATAGCTCGAGCCATAGTGGCCAAGCCAAGTTGGCCACAGCATACTATAGCCAAGTATGCTGTGGCCAACTTGACTTCAGCACAAAAATGAACTGGCCCGACAGGTGAAATGTAGTCTTCCACAGTATAGACATGAAATAACAACCGCCTCTGTTGCATTCCGTTCAGTGAATCATAGTTACGGTGAACTCTCTTTCTCCCCCTCCAACAGCCAGATCCTCCTCTATTAGATATTCTATTCTCTTTCAAGAGACTGGCAGCGACTGCTTGCCTCATAGAATATATAAAAAAGTTCACGTGAGGAGGTAGGGTTCGCATTTGTCGGTAGTTTTTAACACACCTTACGCCCTGGTGGATGTGACTGTCGGCATTTTCCTGAGGATGTACCTTGTTGGCGGAGAACGTACATACAAATTAACAATATAACCATTAGCGGACTAAGATAAATAAAAAATTAACACTTGCTTAGGTTTTCGATATCTGTCAATCCTCTCGAATAAATATTCAATTCTTTGGATAGGGATTCGTAGTGGCAGAACAAATCCGAGAGTCAGCGGTGGGTTGCATGTTAATGCATGCTGGCAAGCGTCAATATTTTTTATATTATTGCATCAAGTTTGAGCCACATCTTTGCTAGGTTATACCCCTAATAACAGTTCTAGTTCCATGCTCTGGGGACTCCCAGAGCATGGAACTAGTGGCTTAACATGACCAGTTAAAGCCCATTAGTCAGTTTGCACGCGGTTAGGATTCAAGCCAGGTATCTTCATGATATGATATATTTTTTTTAGGGTTTCGTATTGTAACATAACGAATATTATTGACGAACTTTATAAATAGACATATTTTATTTCCGAAACAGTCAAATTCTATCAATATCACATCATAGATATTTAACAAAGAATGCTCATACATATTGCTTTAAATCAAATCAACAATAGCTTTATTTTGTAGGTAATAAAAATTACATTTTAAATGCGTCACGAACTATTGTTTTCGACATTAACATTACCACCCATTCCAAATGCTGTTTCGTCTTGAGAATAATGGGCAAGAAACTCAAGGCTTGCTCTTTTTTACTCATTGAAACAAAATATTGAATAATTAATAATTTAGTACAATACTTCGAAACAACATGAAGCAACTTGATTGCCGAACAGTTCAATCTCATGGTTTGTTTTTCATTGCTATATTCAGACATCGTATAATAACCCTTACAATTTTCTTTTAACGAAACGTTTAAATACATAAAAAGGAAAATTTTGGAAATCAGCGGATATCTTATTATAAGGAGCACACATTGCATATTAAATTGTTTATTAACTTTGCTTAGACGGGTTTTATGAGCAGCAAGATCGTTCTTATGCTTATTGTTAATGTTATGAATGTCGCTCTTTTTTTGGAACGATTCTTTTGATATGTTCTTTTTGATTTCTTTTCGATTTTTTTAATATCACGATATGTTTTTTGGCATATACATACTAGGTAATCGTATATGGCTTGCCAAAGTTACAATATTAATTTCCTTAATTTTTTTTCTAAGAGATGCCATTGGTCTCAAACCATAAACAGCACGAATAGCTCGCTTCTGCAGGACAAAAATTGTGTTAATATTGGCTGTGTGAACCCATAACAAAATTAAATAGATCACCAGACTAAGAAAAAAACTGAAATAAGCTAGTCTTGCGGTGGTTTCATCTGTAAGTCTCCGAATTCTTTCCATTGCATACGATACAGAACTAAGACTTTTCGCCAATTTGGTAGTATGAGAATTCTAACGCAATTTAGCATCTATAGTAAGACCGAGGAATAATGTCGTGTCTACATCATCGTTCTTGATGTTTGCGTCGACCGGTTTAACACTAATCAAGGAAAATTTACAATTTTTTTTTAATTTTATTCTCATTGAGAAGAAGATTATTAATACTAAACCACTCAACTGTATCAGAGATGGTACTGTTTACTTCGTCAAAAGCTGGTTGTTGTCTATTAATCTTAAAAAGAAAAGAAGTATCATCAGCAAACAGTATAATCCCAAGCTCAGAATAGAAATAGTTTAAGAACTGAACCCTACAGCACACCCATATTGACTGTAGATTCCGACGACTTCTCACTAAGAACATCAATTCTTTGAATTCTACACCTCTTAAATAAGACTCTAGAAGTTCAAGTGATCGACCTGTGACACCATGATAATGTAGTTTCCGGATCAATGTGTCATGAACGCAATTAAAAGCCTTGGATAAATCACTAAGGCCACCGATTGCGTCTCGTGATCCTGTGATCCCGTGATCAATATATTTTTGATGTCTTGAGAAGACCTAGGCATAAAAAATGTGTAGAATAAGCTCAACACCGGTTTGAGTCGTTGAGCGACCCTTTGTGAACCCAAATCGTTTAACGTTCATGAAATTATTATTATAAAAATACCGCAAGAATTCATTTAAAATGAACTTTTCTAAAATTTTATTAAGTGTCGGTAGTATTGATATCGATCTAAAGTTAAAAAGGTCAGATATACTACCGGATTCAAATAATGGGATAATTTTACTTTGGCAATTCAAATGATAAAAGTGTAATAAAAATTTCTTCAAATATTTTAATCAAACAAAGTACTCTTAGGATATTTCAAGTAACATCTCTACGTTAACAACGAAGGCGTCCGCGATAATATGGTACAATGAATCAGACTATTTTTTTGACCGGTGAAATAATTGGTACAACTCATGTTGTGCACTAATGACGGTATGTTGTGCAAAAACTATATGATTCGAGCCTTGAGTCACTTATTTGAGCGGGTTACTTAATTGACAGGTTGATAACATGATGTATGACATAACTTACCGTTTTTGTTAAGTTAATAGAATTATCCGATTAAATTAAAAATAAATATCTAAAGTCTAAGACTTTTAAACTCTACTTCACTGAAAAAAAATTAACGCTTCTTCTGTTACTATCCGCGAATCACAACTTATTTCAATCGATATTACCGGATAAAATTCTTATCTGTGGGACAAAATTTTGTCTTAATGTATTATTACGCTGGGTACTACTATTCTCCATTTCGTAATCAGTATTACATCAAGGACACAAATGTTACTCGACCCTTCGTACATTTAGTTTTTTTTACAGTTACGGCACTACCATTAGAATGTTAGCGGAACCTCGAGGTGAACGAATTATATTTAAACGTGACGCGTCTAGCGTTTTGTACTAGTTCAATATGCGTCGGAAACAGATTGTGACACACCGCGAGACAGACATAATGTAGCCGAATCGCTGTGTTTCGTCTAATGCCATTAATGGGGGACTCTGCTGCAAGGTAAATTCACTCCATTGACGTGATGTGGTTAGATCAGAGCGGCAAAATGAAGAAAGTGAACTCAAACACTATACTTCAGAAGCCGGCCGTCGCGGCAAACCTTCCCTCAATCGGCCGAGAAATTTGTACTTTAAACCTTGTCCATAAATCAAATCACAAATATCTTTATTTTACATATAATGGATTACACATGAAATACGTCATTATCGTATTTCTGACATTAACATCACCACACATTCCAAATGCTGATTCACCCCGAAAATAACGGACAATAAATTCGAGGCTTGCTCTTTTTTGTTTAAAGATACAAGGATATTTAATAAAAGTAGTTGGACTCTGTACATACCTAATCCAAAGTCCAACGTTCAAGACTCCCTACGAGGACGCGATGCGTTTTCAAAACACGGAGCTGCTGAATCGGTGAGCGAGAATTTAGCCGACCCAGCATAGAAAAAAAATTGTACTTTTTTTACCAACAAAAGATTATAATAAAAAAAAGTTGTATTTTTAAGAAAACAGGGTGCAAATGAAACTGTTTTTAGACTTAAAAAGAAACACAGCAAAAGATATAGTAATTAACGAGAAAAAGTAATAATGAGAATAAGCGCGAAAAATAATTAAGCTGGTAAGAAAAGTTGAGCGAAACGAAATAATCTCTGTAATTATTTGTATATTTTTTGATTTATACAGCTATAAATTTAATATTGATCTTTTGATAAAATTGCTTATAATTAATTAGATAAATAAATAATACACTTAATTAAATAGAAATTGTAAATCATTTTGTAAAACTTTTCTGAAATGTTTCTTTTGGTTCTTTTTTTTTCCTTATTTTTTATTCGTGTCAACATTATGATTTTCGTATGACTTTTTTTTAAGTATAAAAAGTCCTTTTCTCCTTGTTTTTCTAAGAACAAAAACCTTTTTTTACATAAAATTAACCTCCAAATCTCAAATATCAACGCTAACCATTTCACGAAATAAAGCTTATACTAAAAAAGTAAATATGACGAAAAAATAATATAAAAGTTTAACTTCATCAAGTTCTGTTTACAATATTAAAGCACTGCACACTTTAACGCTAGAACGTATGAGAGGGGATAGAATTTCCTGTACTACCTAAGTATACAAGTCGCTATGTGTTCATAATGCATCATCTGCATTTTCTTACAACGCACTTTTCATGCTGGTAATACTTGGAAATTGTTATTAACTGCAATAGATGTCGTTAAAATACATTCTTACGCGTAAATCTCAAGCATAAATTCTTAAGGTCGCAAAATTATTTAGGCGTAGTACTATTGGAAAACGAGGCTATAAAGTCTCACTTTAAAAAGATATAACCCTCTTATATTAAATAGTCAATTTCATTCACTATCCTCCTCTTTATTGTAAACCTTCGAAAATAAATAGGTTTTCATTCGAAAAATGTAAATTCAGCTCAACGCGATATCTGATGACATTTAAATTAGGTGTTACTACATGAATCGAAGAATTAGCGTCCGCTTTGACAAGTCGGTTAAGTTCCTGCGGGCCTAGCATAACGCCTTAAACAAGAGTTTCTCTATAGGACTGTTCCTTTCGCTCATCTTATTAGCGCGACTAGGACAGCCCTATATAGAGACACTTGTCTAGGGCGTCATGCTACGCCCGCTGGTCAAGTTTTATTTGAATAATAAATATATCGTACAGTTCCTCTACAAAGGCCAAAATAAACTCAGCATGTCATTCCGATGACTGATTAGTTGCAATCTTTTTTGATTCTAAAGCAAAGTATTGATTGTGTTCAACCAGCACATTACAATCAGAAAGCTAACACCTCCAACTAAACATTGTAGAGTTTGACAGTGCGTAGCGGCTTTCCTGATTTCAAGAACGGATAGATGGCATCAAATTATTAGTCTACACAAGTCGAAGACAATCACACAATATCTACATACGGAATTCGTACATACAAATATATAGGTACGCATAAATTAAATAAACCGTTGCAATTATCGAACATAAATAAGTATGTCATTAATAAGTATATAAAACTATATCACAAGAAGAATAAACCAGTCAAGCTCTTTCGTACCGAATCCATTAATAGTATTTCAAGGTATATCTGCCATTTGCCATTATTCTAAAATTTATTAAAATATAATTCGTGCCAGGAAGTTATTAAATGAAATGTGCATGTCCTCTTCCTTCAGAAATGAATTCCTCTGTGGTAAGATCGGCGTTTGTATATCTTTGTTTTTGAGTATTTACCAGACAATGCACGAAAAAACTGAAACAGAATTCATTTGTGCTTGTGTTAGCACTTTTTTCGTTTAAAAAACAAAAATATACAGCAAATGACCTCTCTGTATACAACGATACAAAAGCATATATATCTACAGAGAAAACGAGAGACGGATAGTATTAATACGAAACTAATATATAAAATCATAATTATAACATAATTCATGTTATAATTATGATTTTCAAATAATTTATGAAACCATAAATTACTTACGATTACTTTAATTATAATTGTTGATTATGTTTTTTTAAAGTAGTTAAAAGTGGAAAATGCGTGTCTCAATCTTTTACAATGTTTGTTTGCTACGCGACGTTGCACTAGATGTCACTGTTTCAGATTAAATTTGTAATTTGTCCTAATTTAGTATTTATATTCAACACTAGATGTCAGAAGCAAATTTAAAAGAGTTTTACTACTGAACACTAGATGTCGCAACAAGTACTTACAAATAGTTTTCAATGAATTTATTCAACGAGGTTTTGAAAGATTTCTTCAAAAGTTATTACAAGTTTTATTATAATAAACTTAAATTTACAAAATATCATGTTTCAAAGTATAAGACAATCAATTTCCTCTCAATCACAAACAGTACTGACCTTTTAGCATCTAATTAAACAGTATTATTAAATTTTAATTTCTTTCTTAGTTATCCTGCAATCTTAAAATACCACAAAATATGGAAATAAAATGATTATAATGTCTGACGAGTCATATAAAAGTAGGAAATCATGCTATAGATCTGCATTTCTCGGTATAGCTCGATGTCGGGTGTTCTATGAAAAAGGTAGCGAAAAATCCCGCAGCCTTTTCGTGTCGCTGTGATGACGCTCTGACATCATGCGGCTCGCGGCGTGACGCCGTATTACGTCGGATGACGCTGTGTAACTTCGCGCACTCCAAGGCCTGGCCTGGCGCCGATCGCCGATATCATTCGTCGGATTGAATAAATTGTTGCTGTGAGACCTAGAGCGATACACGGTCACTTATTAATGAAACTATGGTTTAATAATTATGATACATCGCGAAATTATAATTAGAGAAGATAAGTCGGCTTGTTGTAAACATCGATACTTTCATAATAATTTTAAATGTCGAAATATAGATTTTTAGAGACAGTCGTCAGAAAAAAAAAATGACTTTAAAAGTGCTTACTAACATGTTAAAAACAAGTAAAAAATAAAAATACGATTTTTCAAAAAAAAAAAAACTTGCAAGTTTTAATATTAGCCCATCAAATTCGTATGTAAAATATATTTAATGAAATACAGGTACAACCAATTCGATACTAATAAATGTTGCGGATGAAAAGACTCGGTAAATTATTCTATTTATAGCGCGACTTTCCTATTATTTTTAAGTTGCCCATTAACGAGTCACACGTGCGAAAATCACAATAACAAGGAAAATCAGATAAGGTCAGTTTATTGACCGCGCGCGCCTGCTTCCGCTTCCTCCGGGGCGGCAAAATTGGTTGCTTATTATGAATGATGTGTGTAGTATATTCTTAATTATATAATTCTTGTGTGTCGGTTAGTAATCCTTAAAGTGGATTGTTTCGTAACAATTAGTGACTAGCAACTATTATTTTATAATTGGAAAAATAGCGAATGTTATTAAATACAGGAATGGACTTTATTAACATCTAAGAAATATATGTAAGAATGAAAATCACAATGAGAGTTTAATGCGTGGACGGGTTCAAGGTCAGATTTTTTTTCAGAATGAGCTGATAAAATTGACGGATTGGACGGATTGAATCCATTCAGTCCGTCAAGGCATACTGTACTCTCCTACGACCTTTTTATTCCAGTTGGAAGGTACTGTATCTTTAGCCCCGCACGCTGGCACGTAATAAACAAATAATTTATTGATTATGCTGGCCCAGTTCGAGTCGAGTACCTCTAAGGAATATTATTTCCAGTAGGGTGACAGACTCCGTGGCCGGTGGCTTAATATCGTTTCCGAGTCTCGGAGCAAGTCGATTTAATTTACTTAGGTACGACAACACTGATATATTCGTAAATATGATCGACGAGTTTTTCGTTTTGATAACTTCTGAGTGATCCGATATAATTAATGTTTTTTATACATCTGAATTAAACATGGAAGCATCTCTTATTTTGGGTCCACACGGTTAGACGATAAGACGATAAGTTCGTATCTATACTCTCGGTATAGATACGAACTAGGTCAAGCCGACGCACCGCGGGCTATTTCGGGCGAGATGTCGAGTTCACGGCCGCGCTCGTTGACGACGCCAGACTAGTCGCCCGACTAGTCGCCCGACCGGCCGGTGACGCCGCGAAAAGCCCGATCGGCGTCGTCATCTCGGCGGCCGTGAACGCTTTCTATTACGCGACACGATACCGCCATAGATCTCGGAACGTTCCGTTTCATAAAGTCCTTAATTGTTGCTGGAAGTTGTATATTTCCCAATCGCAGGCGGTCACGTACGCTCGCGAACTATTCGCTGATTCATAGCTGATTCATTCACCGTAGAGCTTCATGAATGAATGCGCCACGAACACAGACGTTCGCGCCCGTCGAGACGTCGACGAAATCAAAAGTACTGAACGGTCGTAGAACGGGTTTTGGGATATCTCATTAGTATGCTGCGGTCTAAGAATAGACATAAATTGATTACGAAAACGTCAGAAAAACTGTTGGTCTTGTGGGACAAACACTATAAGTTTCCGTTGTTTTCCACCTCGGTAAATTAAAAAAATGTAAGACATGCACAAGCTTTACGAATTTATGGAAATCGATAATATAAGGACTTTATACGTTTTCAAGCTCCTCGAAATCGAAAATATTGCAGTTGTATAAGAATTAATATACCACGCTTCACAAGGCCAATGGTTAGGGGCATGGATACACATAACAACAGATTGGCCCTACACGTAAGAGGAAAGACAATGGAAAAATATCTCTATATTTAACACGTGAACTTGGAGTTGTGCACTATGGTTTCTATTTCCCGGGACTCGCGGATTGGCCGGTATTAAAACCACAGTGAACGCCTCATGGACCAAGAACAGGGCTGGATTTCTTTTGTTATTGCGGTAGAACTCATCAGAACGTGTCGAGCATTCGCGACCGACTGCATACAAATAATACAAAACCGATCTGATTTTGCATATCGGATTGGTTTTAGGAGATCGTTGTATTTGTTGCTACGGGCGTAACTCTATGTTAGGAGTGCTTTGCTCTCACTATGAAAGGAGATTACTCATTATAAAAGTTGTAATATACTCGATATACTCGATTATAAATAATACCAATTAACGACAGTGGTCAATCGTGATTATATTACATGTTCTAGACATATTTCAGTCTAATTAATTAAAATTTGAATTTACATTTATTTGTAATGTAATTCGTTTTTTACTACATGCTATATTAGTATAGCCATGCTAAAAACACTGTAAAATGAACTTTAGGAAAGTGAAACATAAGTAACATAAAGTTATATGTACAATCATGTATGGATAACTTTAAAAAAAAGCTTAAAATTTATTTTCTCAATAGTTTATGATTTTCATTGAGCATTCTGCTTTCTATCTGATTTTCTTTGATTTAATAATCTTTGTGAGTCTTAATAATATACTTGATCGTATATAACATTTTGTTGTTAATTTATTAATCTTCTAAGTTGTTTTATGTCGATTCCGTATATGAATATTTATTTAAATAAATATTTTGTAAAAAAAAACGAAGCAGTACTACAATTGGAAAATAGATTAAATGTTGCAATCAATTTCAGTATGCGATTTCTGTTATGTATTTTTTCTATTATTTTGACAATTAGGATACTGTTATGAGAACTGTGGTGGAATCATGGCTGTGCACTTAAGACTTAGATTAAAATAAACTATATACAACAGTAATATTTATTACAACTCGCTTGTTCTTTTTTGTAAACGTTGATCAGGTTTAAAGTTATTGAGACATTTCATTTATTTTTTATTTAATAGCTAAGTAATGAATACCAAATATTTATGGGTATACTAACACTAGAAAAATATTTTCTGAGATTAATTAATTAATGTTTTATATTTTTACGTTAATCAAATCTTTCGTTCCATCACAAGTCACTGACCATATCTGAAGATGAGAGAACACTATTATTATTTTATGTTATCATGGGTTTCAGTAAACATCAACGAGTGGCATATATTTCGACAGTTCTTTTAAAAACATTAAGGTTACTAAGCCATTTTTCTGATTACGTCAATAATTTTGGAAATGATCGCTCCAAAATTTGCAGAAAGTGTATCCCCCCCCCTTTATTTTCTAAACTGTATGTCAAAAAATATGAAAGAAACAAAGAAGGTAACGCTTAACAAATAATTTCAACGAAAATTATTTTGAACATGATCGAATATAGTCTTACTGAATTATTATCAAAAAATTTCACTTCGCAGCAAAAAGACGTAAGTGCCATAAAGAAACTCTCTTTTGCTGGTGCACTTTAGTTTACACTAGTTTAATAGTAATAGTCGACATATCTACTTGTTTTTCAAGTGTAACAACGTACTTTTTTCATCTGTAGTGCATTTCTTTGTAATAATGAATCCCATAATGACCATGGTCCGACATGCTCTTAGTCAGTTTTTATGATATTTGACAAAACACTGGTATTAGGTTTACGTCGGATACTGACGCAAATAAAATACATATGTATTAAGGCGACCACAAAATTATTTTTTTATCGCGCGGACAAGTTTAACAACTTCGTTTAGGATAAAAATAGACCTATTAGAACGCAAGCTCCTGATATTAATATTAAGATAGTTCGAAGCGCAATATTTGATTTTCCATATAGATAATATATAAGGAAAATTAGTTCTGCTTCTTGTGATTCTTCTAACCGGCTAACGATACGTCATAATCTCTTTATGTACTTTTACAGAGAATTAAACGATGTAAAAAAATATCGTAAGTCATTTTTTGGAACGTAATTCCTCAACACGCCTTGCGGGCGGTGTTCGTTGACAGAAATCGTCATGCAAGGAAAAAGCGTTATGCTCCTCCTTTCGACTGTCAGCGATTCTCTCTGTCTCTAACAGACGCTAATAATAATTAATTAAGCAAGTGCGGCGGCAGGCGAGCGAAGCGGATCTAATTTCGTTTTTCAACTTTTTGTTAAAAATATCTATCCGTCATCATGTTTCATTCATTCATAATAAAGAATAATGTCTTATAGGTAATTTATTTACGTTTATTTTTTGATTATTATTCGATTCTGATAATAGAGTTTTCAATTTCAAGTCCTTGATTAGCTGATTTTATACATATAAAGAAGACATTTATTATCGATTCCATAAATTGTATAATGGTGTAGTTTGACGAACTTAACAAAGTTTTTAATAAAAAACGATGGCGGTATTTAATGAATTATTTAATGTTTTTTTTACGTAACTTGTCATTCACTATTTTATATGAATTATATTCAATTTTAATTAAATATATATTTTCCTTAAGACGTTATTTTGTATTTATCATTTAATTACTCTCAAAAGTTATTATTTCACTGTTCCTGTTATTTGATATAACGTTATTATATTATGTTATGTTAGTTTGAAAGAAACTTCGTTCCGACCAGGTGTCCCACGATACCTCTAATACTTTCTTAAATCCACTAGCTCAAAAGTTATTCGCACTCAAAGTTGGATTTACCTTAAATTTCCCCGATTTTCGAGTATTACAGCATTTCCAGAGGAATTATTGGACTTATTGAAAATTTGCATGAAATTATAAATGTAGAGCAAAATTTTTTAAAGGTAGTAGTTAAATATGTATAGATTTTTTTTAAACCTTAACAATAACTATTAACGTAGCTGAATGATATATCGTAGTAACATTGATTGAGGAATGTAATAATGAACTCACCAAAAGCGGACAACAGCTGCAGTGTTTATTACAATTGATTCGTCAGTATTGGCAATGTTATCTGATTTTCTATATAAAAATTATTCAACACTTTCAATAATAACAATAAAATGTATATATTTTTTTTAAGTTTTTAGGTAAAAATTTAAAATTGTATTACAACATAAGTTGTACAAACAAACATATTTTTGAAATAAAATCACTTAACTTTTGGTTCATATCTTGCGTAAATTACAAAAGCGATTAAAAACTATTTTTCACCTCTAAAATTAAAAAAAAAGAGAATCGAAAATCTCCAAATTTTAAAACTATGTAGTTACTTGGCACTGAAAATATTGTTAGTGTTCTATTTTTTTATTGGGTACTGCAGGAAAAGTATTAGTTCAGTGATTAATAACATCTCTTGAATTTAATGAATTCCATTTCGAATTGGAATTACTTTTGAACAAGCGTATTTATCAAATAATGACTTAGAACATATTTTATAAATCTTTTAATTTAATATTAAAACATATGAAGAGTTTATTTGTATGCGGTATCGTTAGCTAATTAAAAAAATCACAAGAGGCAGAAATAATTTTTTACATAAATTTACCATGGAAAATCAAAAAATGCGATGCAAACTATTTTAATGTTAATATTAAGAACTTGCGTTGTAACAGACCTATTTTCATACTCAAACGAAGCCTTTAAACCTATTTGTAAGGCAGAAAAAAATGATTATGAATCGCTCTAATATATATATTAGGGCGTTTTATGGAAAATCGAAATCGCTATATATGTATAGCGGTTTCAATTTTCCATAAAAGATTTCAGGGCTTAGGGCTAGAAAGATCTTAGGGCTACTTTTCCAAAATTGATACGTCTCATATTAAGTATTTTTCATTTGATATTACAAATAATACTTAATAAAGTAGCTAAAATATAAATTTTGTTGTCAATATCTTCAGCCGTTTCATTTTTAATACAAAAATTTCTCTCTTTTTTAGTTAAAAATTTTAATTACCTTTAAAAACGATGCTGATCATATTTTTTTATTAGTAATGAAAAAACGGTGTGTATATATTTTTTTTTTATTTCTATAAGTAATTAAAATGTTTAAGTTTGACGCTACATCTGTAGCTTCAACGGTTTTCATTTTTCATATTATATTTATTTTTCATACAGTATTTCATCATTTTCGCCCTTTTAGGGGAGGCACATTTTGATAATCCTTCCTTAGTACTCGCTTACCTTCTCACAGGAATCTCTCTCTAAAAGGGAAATGCCAGACTGTGGCCAGAAACGCACAACATATAATGTTTGCTTAATATTCTTTATTTATTTTTTGTAAAATTTAGGCGATATTCGTTTATCATTAACTGGTTAGGCTTTTTATGAAACAAATAAACAGTACTTAGATTGGCAAATATATCTTTCGATGGGAGGAGTAGTAGTACTATAATTTATCACTTGGAAATCAAATTGAAAAGTAAAATCGATGATAAATGGAGGAGTAATAGATGGTTATTACCAATTTTTAAGTTCTTAATGTACGCAGAAACTATAAAAAATTATAAAGGAATTATTCCAAAAGATAGAGATATCTTTTATACTTTTTAAAATAAATTACTGGATAATAACTCCTTGAAATAATATTGTGTTAACCGTCCGGATAAACTTCGATATCAATCTATTGTGTTTTGTACGGGAAATGGCAACAGGTCGCAAGTTAAAACAAAAACCAAAAACAGACAGTCGACAGTGGTCGACAGTGACAGCTGACTGCTTGAGAGTTTTATGTGAAGTTGTTTTGCTGTTCATTGCGTTTTATTCATTTTTTTTAATCTAACGACTTGGCTTTGTAAATGGACACCGACACCATTGAATCTTTCGACCACGGCTTGAATATGAATACCGCTTCTGTTTTTAATGACAACGCCAGCGCGAACTCGGGATCGATATATTAATCACATATCTAATAACAATTCCATCATTCGTACTGACGGAATATTAAGGCATTTGTAAACAATACATAAAATATTCAAAAAGTGAAGTAAAAAAAGTTTTATTGCAAAAAATTAAAACTGTTTATAATTTTAAAACACCAATTTTTGAAGTGAAACTTCTAATGCGACTTCCAACAAGGTAGCGTTAAACGTTTAACGCTACCATGGAGGGGTATGAAAGCACTGTTGCGTTAAACGTTCAACGCTCCTGGAGAGGGGAAATAGAAAGAGACAGAGCGAGAGTGAATGCGTGGCACTCGAACGCACGCGCGTAGTATACCTGTTACAGGCCAGCGCGAGCGTTAGCAACGAGTAACGTCCAATATTCCAACGCAAGAGGGAGAGAGAAGAAAAGATACACAAAGATAGAAAGTAGGAGAGAGAAAGAGAGTGAGTCGGTAGATCCCAAGCACATGCGCGTGGTTATTCAAACATTTCGTATCTTACTTTAGTTATCATAATTCCATTGTGAATGTTATAGATTTGGATATTTCTCCACTCGAAAATGATAATTAAAAGATGCGATCAATTGTGAATTGTAAGCAATGTTAAATAAACTTTGTCTTAATGAAACAATATGAGTTCACTAAAAATCAATTTCTACCCCTTCCTATTTTTATTTCTACATTACGACGTTTCATTTCTTCCGCGCAGAAGGACTCCACGCACTATTTTTTTTTTGTTAGTAATTCCTTAACCCCAGCATTATCGACATTTATCATTATCGTTTGGATAATATTTCTAATGCGTGCATATATGGCCGGAGCGACGATGGCGTCTTGGCATTCCTCTTTGAATTCTCTAGACCTAGTAGGTTGGGGTTGTGCGTCGATAGATCAGTCTGTTTACTCTTTTATGTATACAAATAAACAGACGACAGATTATATATATATATATATATATATATATATATATATGTATGTATATATATATATATCTGTATATTGAATTCTGGTGTCGATAAATTGATGACTTCGAGTAACGAATAAAGTTTTAAATATTTTCCATAACATTTTATAACAGAATTTTCGATCAACTGGCAACTTTCAGATGACTAAGGCAGACGGCAGCAGCTGTCTGAAATTTCCAAATTTCTCTCCAGCTCGAGTTCCCAAAATGCCATCGGATGAATCGACGGGCGTTAGTCAGCGCTGACAAAACGCCGAGGCGTCCGGGGGTTCATGTGTTTTTTGTCGAACTTGGAACGGACTTCGCACCGGTAACGCGAACGCTGTCACGAGTCGAACGCAATCTGGTCGGCTGCTATACGCAGGATGCGATTTTCACATAGTTTTAAAAGTGGGTATGTGCTGTAAGTTGCCTGTAAGCATAACTTTTAAAGCTCATTGCTTTATTTATATTTAAATGTTTGTTTAGAAATACAATCAATTATTTTCTGTAGATCAATGCTGGGCGTGGGTCAAGACGTAGTCAATACAAAATTTAAATAGGTATTCAATAAATGACGGAAAATGGTAATAAAAATCGACGAATTTTACTTTCAAGAAAGAATTTTCATTATTTGTAACATATACAATATGTTATATAAAGCACAAGATTATATAAGCCAATTAGTAGAGATGCGCCGAATAATGGTTTCACCAAATACCGAATATTATTCTGTTTAACCTTTACCGAACCGGATATTAATTAATTATTCGGTTTGCCATTGCATTATTTTACAGCGTAAACAAATCCTAACTTGTACCCTACGTGTCGCTGCTGGCTACATGACGAGCGAGCCGTACCTCACCGCCCGCTACCCGCTCACACACCGCGCTGTCAGTTTGTTTCAAAACATCGCACGATTAAGTTACCAATAAAGCAAAGGTGCTTATCATTACAAAACTATTAAAATATTGAAAATATTAACTTCATTATGTTTGCAATATGAGTGGGCGTAAAAGATCACGTTCTTGGGACTTTTTTTACGAAATGGGAGATGACAAAACAAAAGTTAAGTGCACTTTGTGTTGTTGTGTTATTTTTCGGGATGGAATAGGACGCAGTGCTACGATGAATGGTATGACAAATTATTTGAAGTTGAAGCATAAAGAACAACTGCAAGAAATGATGTCTACTTGTGTAAGTGCTTCTGAATATAGCTTAGATACTTTACCTACAACATCTTGTGTAAGATCTATAATAGACTGGTCTTATTAACAAGGAACACAACGAACTCTGGAGGAGGCTTTTATTACAAATTGGGACATACAGATCCTCGAGTAAAGGAAATTCATAACGCTGTAGCTGAAATTATCGCAACTAACAATCAGCCTATTTCAATTGTAGAAAACAAAGGTTTTAATAGATTATTGCATTTATTGAAGCCTAAATATAAGTTACCTGGAAGAAAGTATATGAGTGAAGTGGTGATTCCGACTATTTATGAGAGAGTAAAAAAATTAATCAAAGATGAAATCTCAAACCCTAAGGCTGTTTCGATTACATCTGATATGTGGACTTACTTGAACAACATGCTTAGCTTTCTAAGCTTCACTGCACACTGGCTTAATAGGGACTTTGTTTTACAACATAGAGTTCTGCAAATGAAACATTTTTCTGGGTCTCACTCAGGTGATCACATACGTTTTGTATTAGAAGAGTTAGTTTCAACTTGGGATATAGCTTCGATTATCCATGTGATTATGAGAGATAATGGTCCCAATATGGTTAAAGCCATAAATGAAAGTCCATTTATAGGTAAGGGATGTTTTATACATACATTGTAGTTGGCAATTAAAGTTTCATTACAGGTTGAAAACGTAAGTAATGCTTTGACCTCTGCTCGAAGAATAGTAACACACTTCAACCACTCCAGCAAGGCGCAAAAAAAATTGAAAAATGTCCAGAAACAACTTAATCTACTTAAGCATCAGCTTGTACAGGACGCCACAACGAGGTGGAACAGCACCTATTATATGTTGGAAAGAATCGTTCCACAAAGACGTGAAATTTTCACTGTACATTTCGGACAATTCTGGCTCAGTTAACATTCTAAATTGTAGGAAAAGACAGTGGCTGATTCTCTAAGAATGTTTAATTCTATTAAAACCGTTTGAAGAAGTCATCAAAATTACTAGTTCTACATCTTCGTTAATTTCTGAAGTGATTTCGCACAGTAACACTTTGATCAAATATTTAACAAAGCCCAAAAATTTCAGAAATATGTCCAATGTACCAGAAATGTTACAGAAACTACGAGAAGAAGTTCAGAGTCGTTTTCGAAATTTGGAAGAAGACAAATTTTACTGCCTGTCCACATTGTTGGACCCCCGATTTAGAATGAGATTTTTTGCTTTCAAAAATTGCGAACTGGTAAGAAGAAGACTTTTTCTAGCAGCCATTAAAAAAAAAGCGACCCTGATACTAAAAGCTCAAGCAAAGATGAAACTGTAACAAACAGAGGAAAACCTCCACAAAATGTTTTAAATTTCTTAGAGGAATCTCATTTCACATTTTGGAATTGTTATGAAGAACTTCAGCCGACGAATTCTGTTATTTCGGAAGATCCTATAAGCCCCATCGCCGTGGAATTGGACAGCTATGCAGCTCAAAGACTTCTACCTAGAGACCAGAGCCATTTTGATTGGTGGGCAAAGCATAAGTCTAAATATGCACATTTATCTAATTAGCCAGAGTGTTTCTAAGTGCTCCTGATAGTAATGTGTATAGCGAACTATTATTTTCTGAAACAGGGAACCTATATGAAGAAAAACGCAAGACTCTTGCCAGAGAGGGTCGAGAGCTTGGTGTTTCTGCACCATAATTTACCCCTAATTAATTATAAATATTAGAATATGTATGTTTCTTTTTGCTTATCTTTTATTTTATTTCTGATCTCTATTATATGTTTATAGTGTCTCTCTGTCTATGTAATATTGTCAATTTGCCACATTAGTGTGTTCATTAAAAATTTAAAATATTCATTTGAGGTTTAAAAATAAATGTTGATTTAAAGTTTCAAAATTAATATTGTTTTGAGGTTTAAAAATAAATATTGATTTAAGGCTTAAAATAAATGTTGACCATACTAACTATAGGTTAAGAAATAAATATGTTATCTTTGACTTATAACATAAATTTAACATAAGAAGTTTTGTCTTTTAGTTCTATGCCATGTCATATAGCTACGAAAATAGTAATGCTTAAACTGAATATATTCGGGAACAAAACCGAATAATTTGGTCGAATAAGCCGAATACCGAATATAAAACGCATATTCGGCGCATAAGTACCAATTAGTAATTAAATATTTTGAACAATTGAAAACTTCCTGTAATCTCTTTTTATTGTGTAACATCTAATCTAGTAGCACGTTTGGACGGAAAAAAATCTGATAGTAAATCACGATAAGGGTAAATTTTGTTTATCCACAGGAATCTTATTGAACATTCACACACATAGCCCCCTAAATGAATTTGTAATCCTATGCAATTGATTAACATGTGAACACAGTCTATTTTTATTTCTAGTATTGAAATTATCTCTATCACTATTGTTATTAAAACATTCTAAATTTTTTTAACATATATTAAATTTTAATAAAAAGAACAGTAATGCCACAGTTAAAATTCAAATTTCTTTAAAATCACTTCTAAGAGAAACATAAGGTCTCAGCCCGTAAATTATGCGGACAGTCCGCTTTCGCAAAACGAAAATTTTATGAACATCCGCAGCATTTCCCCGAAGCAGAATAACATATGCGATTAAGCTATGGAAACAGTCAATATAGACTAATCTAGCGGTTTTAATATCGGACATGTTTCTTATTTTTAAATTGCAAATGCAGCAAAGCTAAGTTTTTTCACCAACTCACCGATATGAAGACCCCACTGAAGTTTATTATCTAAAGTAAGACAGTAGTGTCAACAAGCTCTATTTCTTCGTTTTTTATTAAAATAGAACCAGATCCATTTTTCATATTCGAAACTGAGATTTTCATACATTTTGTTTTCTTCCTATTGAGAAGTAAATTATTTAATGGAAACCATTTTTAAATTTTGGAGATAGCAATGTTCACATCGTCATAATCGAGTGAATGTCTTTTAACTTTGAATGATAAAGAGGTATCATCTGCAAACAGTACTATCCCCATGAATGTTCTTAACAAGGCCAGTTAAGTCGTTAGTATAAATTGAAATCGGAAACGGACCGAGGATCGATCCCCACGGACCACGGGTTCATACGATCTCATGTTATTAACATCAACCTTCTGGATCCTGTTAGTCATATATGATACCAATAGGTCATGTGCACGACCCGTAACTCCATATCTTATCTCTCCTGATGTAGCTTTCTGATCAGTGTTTCATGATTCACACAGTCAAACGCCTTGGAGAGATCACAAAACACTTCTATTGCATTCCATGAATCCTCCCAGGCTTCAAAATTTTTTTCGACAAGCTCAAAACCAGCATCAGTTGTTGAGCAACCCCGTGTGAAACCGAATTGTTTTATGGACATCAGATTAAAACTATAAAAATGTTGTAGAAGTTGATTTAGGATCAACTTTTCATAGTATAAAATGGGCAATGTAATTATATTCAAATAAATATCTTTAATTTATAGGTTATAATATAACACTTGCAATACGTAATATTTTTTTGCGAATTTAATAAACGAAACAGCCCGGTAATACGTCAAGCTGCTTATGGGCATAGATATTTGTATTTTAAATATTCAAAACTTGTATAACACCCTTTTTTACCGACTGATCGTTTAATAACACTCTTAAATTTATATAGGGGTAAATTTTACATATCTACAGGAACCTTATTGAACATGCCCTCTAAATTAATTTGTGTGTATAAAAATGTACCAACAACTGGCTTAAAATTAATTTTTCGAAAATTTTGCGTCACGATAGTATAGATATGGGTCTAAAGTTGTTTAGGTTTGATGCAATACCGCCTTTAAATAATGGGACTACTTTACTTTCATTCATCGAATCGGGAAACACGTATTCATGTATAATGTAATCTAAACTATATTATCTATACTATATATATAGTTATAACAAAATGACAAAGAAAACTTTCCTTGGATGTAAGGGATACTTAATCTCGAAAAATAGTGGTCTGAGTTCAATATTTCTTTTATGGAACACATTTCATTATTATTAAATTTCCAAAAGGATTATTATTTGCTATGAATTGTACTAATATTTTCACCAACGTTATCCACGTATTAGTTACTAACTAAAAGAGAATATATTAATATTCCGTTTTTCAGACAAGATTATGAACATTAATTATATTCAAGGAGAACACTTAAATGATAAACTCCATTGTCGGATATATGAATGACATTTTGGTACTAACTTTATTTTAACATTGCTAGATCGAAAACAAGAGAAAAAAGTACAGTTTCAAAACTCCTACTACCTATATGCAATACTAAACAGATAATAGGAGCTTTAGAACAAAGTTTTTAATGGCTAGTTAAATAAATTTTGTTTTAATTTATGTGATAATGCGTTCCAAATTTTGTAGGATTTATTGAACAGTACAAAACCTGTCTTTTTTTATGCCTTGTATCTGTTTTTCAATCGTTTATTGCAAGAAACTTTATTTAAGAATTAGAGTTTATTGGACCCTAAAATACAATATAACAATAACCGCCTAAAATACAATAATAGCCGCAATCGTAGAAAGTATTTTCCTATCACGAATACAAAATGTTACATAATTAAATATGCCTCCTTTATCCAATTTGATTTATTTTTCTACCAAAAATACTTTTATATTTCTAAAATTATTTTTACTGACGAATTATTTTTAATAATAAATTTATTATTTTCTGATAACATAGAATTATGCTCAAATAGAAAAAAAAAGGCTTATTAAAATATAATTCTACAAAAGTCTGAACCACCAACCCTAAGCGCGCGGCCGAGAGTAGGTAATTCGAATCGCGTACGCAAGAACGGACCCTCTTAGTATACTTATTTTGTAACACTTTCTTCACAATAAATAAATAACACAGTAACTCAACTCAAACAAACTCCCATATATGCGTGCATCTGTATTCACGCGCACGGGCGTCCATCGCTTACGAATCGTCTAAATAAGCTTGGCTATACGACCGTGAGGAGCGCCACCGCCGCGCCGGGCTGCCGCGCTGTCTCGGACGTCGATTTTAACTTAAATTTACACATTGTTTATTTGTGACAAATGTAATGTATTGCATTTACTTACAATGTAAAATGAGTTGACTATGCGTATATTACAGTACTCGATATGTTAACATATATTGCTGTTTACAGGGAACTAAACCCCAAACAAATATTACGAAAAAAATAATTGTTTGGGATCTGTTTGTTTTTTGTCCGGACTAATATTTAAAACGGTTGAATCGATGGTTAGGCAACTTGCGTTGGACTGTTAGATAAAGAATTAATTAGAATAGAATGAAGGGTGGTGTATATCCTGTATTTATTTAGGATTCTTACATAAAAAATCGAGCAATTTTCTTTAATTTTCTTCACGAGGCATAAAAACTAATGTGACGTAAATAAAAACTTTCTTGTATGGCTGTTTTTGACAAAGGTTGCACTAGCTGCAATCCTTATAAATAGATTTAGATTTAAGAGGTCTGCATTTGCACTGCTCATAAAACGCATCAGCACGCAATCTATGTATTCTCTTCTCATTTTTTATTTATACTTTCTTTTGGTCAATCGCAACAAATTTATATTTATTTAAAAGAAGCACATGTTTGCTGCACACATCTGATGAAGGAAAAAATCCGATATTAAAATCTTCATTAAAAAGCTCTTCTGAGCATTGTTTTAGTCACTTTTTAGGGTTTCTCTACAGATTCTTTCGATAATCTCCATAATTTTCTAGCATTTAATTCACATCACAAATAAACCCTTTTGGACTTACGCCTAATGTAAAGGCTTTTGCGTGCCGTCAAATTAGCTATGAATTTTTTAACACTTTGTTTTTTTTTTCTCAGATTTTGCAGATCTTCTATCTCCACTCCTATTTTCTTGGGGATTTTTCCCTTTAAAGAATTTTTTTTTAACTTAGCAAGTTTGTTTTTAAAAAGATTTACCGATTTAAAAAAAAGATCGACATACTCTCACCATATTTTTTGTTATCTCTTAATATATAGTATGTCACTGTAAAATTGTGTTGCTTAGTATTATTTGATTTAGGTGTATACTGTTTTATTGGAAAAGGTGAAAGAGTCCTCTGCAATTTTTCCTTTTTTTTTTTCATATATACGTCAACGATTTTGTATAATTTTATTAACCGTAGTCGTGGCACATTAGTATTGTTTTGTATTATGATTGGAAGGGGATTCGAATCTCAAAGCTAAAGGATCGTCATCTGTATACATACAAAAATAGCTCAAATTCATTAATGTAACAATTTTATAGGTAAAAAAAGTTGTGATATATGTTAAATTACCAAGATTCTAATCGCGCTGACGTCACGATTTCAAAGACAGGGCTGAATTAAAGTACTGCTTTAGGCGTATATTCACCGTGTTTTCGTGTTCACACTCACTACTTTACTAGTGTGTTAAGCCGACTATCCACGCAGGCGCCGCTGCATAGACGCGTATTCATTCATTGTACGCTTGCCAAGCGATTACATACAAATATTACGCAGCGAAGCGAGCCTAGCTTTGCTGCTCCATCGACACAGTTTCATAGTTTTTTTACGCGAGCAGGCATGCAAGCGTACAGAGACGAATACGCGTCTACGCAGCTTCCGTGGAACAGTGGGTTTTAGCGTGGCAGCGTGGTTTCTTAAAGTAATACTTACTGCTTTATCCGTAATTACCGTTTGTTTAAGTTAGATTATGTTAGTAAACTTCATAGAAAAAATATAAAATTTTCTAAATAATGTAGCGTAATCTGTAATTTTTTACTTTTCTTCGTTTTCCCCTTAAAAATATCTTAGTATAAACAACTGAATAAATGTCGATGTTTCACATTTGTTCGGCGTTCTAGTCGACGGCTCATTCATTTTTATTACGTCATAAAAAGAGACTTTACGGGATGATATATTCAATAACATTGTTCCATCCACAAATTCTTTTCATCCGGATGAAAAAGTACGAGCGCGTAATAGATATCACGAAGCGTTATCGACGACGCGAGTTAGCGTAAAAAGGAACACGCGCCGCCGACGTCATGCGCTCCGATAACGAGGAAATACCGTTAGCCGCCAGTCAAAACAAATAATGAATCATGTCATCGATTTGTTTACTACTACAATTTCTGATTTGATTCCTACAGATTCCGTTTCTTGAGCACTACGGACTTCAAACCGACAAACAAATCGACCAAACTCGTATTATGAGAGCTGTTTCTTTTTAACGTTTCTCCAAAATTGAAGACATAATATCAAAATTTTGCACTGAATTTGTTTTGCAACTCTTTTTTCGTATAATTACTTAATCCATAACGCCCATCTAGGCGAACGGGTGAGCTAGTCTATCTATCTATTGAAATTTCTATATCTATACATTCAGATAATAGTAAAACCAGCCACATATTTGCATTAAATATTTTTGAATAAAACAATTTGTTTACGTTGTACTTGTTACCGAGGTCAAAAAAATAGTTTTTAGTATTTTTGTTTGTTCGTCTGTGCGTTTGAGCACCCTAATCTTCAGAAACGGCTGAAGCGATAATAATAAGGTTTTCATTTTTGTCTTGTGGAAAGATTTTTATAACATTCGGTGTTTATTTTTTTCCAATTGATTCACTAACGAAAAAGTTATGTTAATCTATACATATATTTCTACATCAATTTCTTGAATTATATACAGAATACGGTATTTAGTAGTTAGGTAGAAAATAATCAAATGATATATTTTATGAACATTATCATAATTAGAAAAAAAAATTGCAAATAACTTTTGTTTGTTATACTGTGTTTAATTAATATTTTGTTTTTAAAATAACTAACTTCAATTTTACTTATAGGTAATTATAATATAGCTTAAATTTTATTTTTATACTATATTTGCCCCCACCTCGTCCAAATAGAACCAAAACTAGTAGCGGAATCTAAGTCATAAGCTAAACGGAGAGCGGAATCTAAGTTTTAAGCTAGACGGAAAGCGAAATCTAAGTCGTAAGCTAGACGGAAAGCGAAATGTAAGTCGTAAGCTAGACGGAGCGCGGAGTCTAAGTCATAAGCTAGACGGAGCGCGGAGTCTAAGTCATAAGCTAGACGGAGCGCGGAGTCTAAGTCGTAAGCAAGAGCACGAACGGAATCAAGATGAAAACCGAAAGAAATCGAAATCGAGAACGGAACCAAAAGCTGAATCGAGTATGGGACTAAAATTAGAGTCAATAATGTGACTAAAATCGGAATGAGAAGCAGTACCGAAATCAAATTTGAAAGCGAAATCAGGATCGAGAGCAGGGTCAGAATCGGAATCTACATACATCAAGACTTTATTATTATTATTATTGGACAAATAATAAATCTGTGGTTTCGGGTTATTTATTTTTTTAAATTCTATATACTCTTTACTATTTTTTTAATGACTTTCATAACTCACAATGCGCAGCGAAGCAAGTGACCGCTAGAGATGAAATAAATGTGAATTTAATTCGAATACTCTGTTGGTTCAAAAAAATATTGATAAAACTTTACAAAAAAGTCTTATGTGGAAAGTATTCTCACTCAAAGAGATCAAAAAGCATCGCATTCGATGGAAATATTTATTTACGTCGTAAACATATTTATACACATTAAAATGCATTAAAATAATTTGATAAAATAATAATAAAAAAGATCAAATAACAATTTAAGCACAAATAATTATTGAAATGTCGGAATTTATAAATTGTTAAAAACAATAATCAATCTAATTAGTCACAATTATATTATTACAACCATCAAATGTACATACTCCAAGACGAGATTACGACCTCGATAAAAGACGTTCCTTTAATTTTATCATCACTGTATGTATTTGTTGATCTTATTTTAAAGTAAAAAATGCTTATTTAGTATTTAGTAATTAAATATTCATTAAGAATTAATAAATTCAATTAAATATTAAGCTTCGTAAATGATAAAAATTTAAAACCGGACTAGTGCGTGTCGGACCACACGCAGTGTAGGGTTTCGTAGTTGTCCGTCACAATATACGGACGTAGAAGGGAGCTTTTTATTTGAAACTATGAGCCTATCAATTGAGTTCACGGTTTAACGTCTGATAACTTCCTAAACGGCTCCAACATAGGATGGGTGTTGAGGATGTTATGATTTTATATTAACACAATTTTACATGGTTTTTAAACTTACATATTTTACCGACAAGCAACATCATTTAAGTGTTTTTCAATGGAATTTATACGAAATTTTGCTTTTTACTCCTCCAAGTATATTTTATATTACTCGTTGAGTTATAAAGCTTACTTAGCTGCGATAGCTTTTCGTTTAACTTCGTTATTTACGTTATTTTCGTGATTTTTTTTCACATATCCAAGAATAACCCTTTACCTAGTAGAGGGCGAGGACACTTGACTCTAACAAATATGAGCGATTTGCTGCTTATTAGATTAAATTAGATTAGATTGTTCTATTTAGAAAATGGTTTTCACGGACCTGCATTTGATTAGTCAATCACAAATAAATTACTTTGTCGGACATTCAGGTTTTACCCTAAAAAATCCTGAAATATTAGCCTCGAAATTAAAACAACGGAATTTATTACAAACTGGAGGCAAAATCACATCTTATCGAAGACGTCATATTCCTTTATCTACATTTTATTTAAAAGAAGATGGATTATTGTTCTGCAATAATACTGATGTATTAATATCAGCATTAGGTCACAAGCATATATCAAGCTTGTAACATGGGTTCACTAAGTAATAAATACGGTGAAAGATTTCATCAAGAAATTTCAGAGTATGAGAAGAGTCGTCAGGGTAGATGGAAGCCAACCACGCTTGCAGACTACTGTTGAAGCCTCCAGAGGGATATTTTCACTACTGACTATAGAAGGAAAGCCAATAAATAGTTCTAATAATAAATTGTTTTTTTTTTATGTAAAATAACAATTAATGTCACTACTCCATAAAATTTTAGTAAAATAAATAAATGCGTTTCACTACTAAGCTTGAAATGATAGAACAATTTAATTTCAATATTTGAAATACTTTTAAGGTGGCAAACATACTGTGAACCGAGTGGATAAAAAAAATACTTGTTGAATAGTAAATTGCATAATTATTGTAGTAAGAAAATAGCTCTGGGAAGAAAAATAAACAGACATACAACGAAGTCATCCCGTAAGTAATTCGACACTAGTATTTGATCAGTAGATAACGTTTAAAGTTAGAATAAAACTACAAATGCAAGAGTTTGTATGTTCGTAACATAATCATTTCAAATTTATTAAACGGCTTAAAACAAAATACGGTAGAGAACTGAACTATTTTGTAAAACAACATAGAAAATTCCTTATAACTATGGTACCTATTCATCATAAGGATAGTTTCACGATGATGATTGCGATGTCGATGACTGATGATGAGACTGAAAATGGCAATTGTCATATTCAGTCTTCGTAATTACGAAGGAAATCTACAAGAAACCCATCAGGATCAAGTTCAGCTTGTACAAAATGGATAGCCGTCTTACTTAATTCAATTATTTTTACCTATTCCTGCATATTATGTATTTTAGTAACGGTAGGAAAACTTCGTGGGTTGCCTGAAAAAATACTGTTTTTGCAGCAACTGTAATTGAAACTATTAACCGTACGTATGGCCCGGCAGTTATACATACTCATTACTCTTTTGACCGTTAATTTTAATGAAAGTACTTATGATTGCGAATGGAGTTAAAGGAAAAACTGATTTGAAGTAACGTTTGAACTTTGAAATTTGATTCCAGATTGGGATGGTGATTTCGCCGTTTTACTTTTCGTTGTTTTATTTACGCCCAGTATTATTTTTAATTATCGTGACGTTGTAAATAACGTTGTAGCAAATATAATGTGTTTATTATGATATCTTTAAATATTAATAATTCTTTTTAACTATTTAGATTAGATATGTATAAAATGAAAATTATTCTAATAATTAGAGTATTTATCATGATATTTACTAAAACAATGTCAAAACGTGGTGTAATCTTATGTTATATTTAAACGTACTGACGTGACACGCATGCGTATTGGGCTCGACTCTATTTCACAGACGTTTTGGAAATTAAACGGTATTACGACATTCACTTCTCTTTTAACGATTTTACGAGATTTTATTAGAAACTTTTACAAAACGAATACAAAATTTTATTTCCATCTAATAAACTGCGGTTCCTAGAGATAATGAAAATTGCGTTTTGTGTCGACTTGTTACGAATATATCCACTAGATAGGGATATATTGATATATATCCCTATGTATAAAAGTTTCTTAAATAATTTGGTAATAACAAATTATTTAAAAAACTTTCTTATGAACTAAAATTGCGTGCGCAAACTCTTTCCAAATATTGATATAATTAGCGCTCACTTTATATTCTTTTGGCCTTTACCTAACTTCAACATTACTGCTAGATTTTCAATCCAGTAATACGTCAATTAACTCATTGTAATTTAACGACATTATTATTTAATTATTATATCTAGTGAAAATAGCTACACATCACTCGTAATTGACAAATCACAAAATTAGTCTAATAGCTTTAACCCGCTATTAAGAACAGTAAACCAGCAAAGGTCTGTTTGAGATCATAAATGATGTTATTCCGCAAAAAGAACGAGCAATAAACTGGAAGGTAACTCAATTCAGACCAAAATTATATTTAAAACTATTGCGAGGAAAACATGCAGGTTTATTTTTCATGCACTATTGCAAGAAAAATAAACCTGTTTAAGAAAAGAGTAAGAAAACTAACAAAAAAGTGTGTCAGCTCCGGCGCACGAATGGAGTTTACTGCTTTAAGATGATATCGTACATATAGATTAGTATAATGGTAAATGAAAGCATCTATTATATTATTCAAAGCATAATACACAATTCATTTATTTATGTTAATAGTAAAACAATTAATTCGTCATTTAAGAAAATATTGAAAATAATTATGTTATACAATAAAATTTTTAGTAAGATTGATTTTCTCTATCATTGACGTTATCTTGCGCAATGTTTATCACAGAAACAATAGCGGTATCATTAAACACTGAAGCAATTGGTTTATGGTAACTAAAATATGATACATGAATGTCGGAAGATACATGTGTGATAAATCGTGAAAACATCGCATCAATAGTTGTATCATATCTAGTTGTCCCTAGTGTTCTGTCAGAAATTAAATCTAAGTTCAGTTCATCTTTCAGAAAATGTACTAAACGGAAACCATCTTCTTTATTAAAATCAATATTAAAATCTCCACCAAGTATAAGTGGAAGTTCATGGTAACGTTTCTTCAATAGTTTTGAACCCTCTTCTGTATACACTAACAATGATTCGTGGAGAAAATCAATTATATTTGTCACATTCTGATTGATTGAAATGTAAACAGTAACCATGACCATTTATTTATTTCAGTAACCATGACGATAGCGTAACGTCATTTATCTAACACTTGATTTTACTCCCATAAAATTCCATACCCCGGGCCTAAATATAAAATCGATTCTTAAGGAGTAAACTACAAAAACAACTACTTTTTTGGTTAGTAGTTAGTAACTAGATAGGGAGTCGAGCTCGTTATGTCCATTTATCCTCTAAATATTCAGAGATTGTACAATGTCCTTCTTTACAAAGTGTTTGCTTAATAAAGACTTTAAATTTGTATAAGGGTAAATTTTGTATACTCTAGGAATTTTATTGAACATGTGCACACAAAGCTCCCTAAATAAATTCGAAATCTTATGTAGTCCACTAAAAATTAGTAAAATTTAGATAACTGTTACTTATTTATAAATAACAAGACCTGTTATGTAATGGCATGTAGGCAATGAGTTCTAACGTCAAAGTATTTATGTCTGACCGCATTGTGATCATCAATTTTTTGCCTTTTATTATACTTATTTAAAATCTCGAAACCAATTATGACACATAATAAATCCAAGCTTAGCCAATAAACACATACACACACATGTACGCGCGCGCGCACATTTCACACACACATACATGTTGTCATTGATTTAGCGAAAGCCACAATGAAAATATTTGTTTTCTCTTAGACGATGGAGCTAATGGTACTACACGTTTTTGTAAGACTAAAAGTTGAATGAATAGTATTTATTATTAAAAATATATACTCATTAATTTTTTGTACACTATTACAAATAACTTTACTATATAAAATGTGGCATTAGAGAAAATCAGATTTTAAAGTAAAATATAATGTTAATAATTGAGCTCGTATTTGGTGAATTTTTCTAAGCAAAGATAACGAATTGCCCACCTAATTTTACATCAGCGCTCCGTCGTCACGACGATGTGAACGGTTCGTCATTACTGTACCACCTCGAAACTGATTAATTTAAGCTTTTTTTCTTAATTTGGCAATTCAACGAAAGTTTCTGATGACTAGATGACACTTTGTCATTTAAATAGCCTCATATTCCGTTTTAAATAAACTAATACAACTTTATGGCATTCTCAGAACATACAAAACGTTTGAATATGATTCTGGTAACTATTCTTCATGCTATAAACTTGAATTTGTCATTTATCGTTAGGCAATTTATTAATTTTTAAAAGAGAAAAAAATATATCAAAAATACATCTTGTAAAACAGAAATTTATACTTTGCATGCCGATGGGACCGTCAAGTACCCAAATTTTCTGCATAGATTAATACACTATTCAAAGTCAGTTCATTAAAAAAAATAGTCTTAGTTTTTATTTTCTACGAAAAAAAAAACTGTTTTGTCGCGTATAGCCTTTAAAAATAAACAAATTGTGTATAACATATTTTTATCAAATTCCTACTGGAATTAATTTATCAACATATATACCAAATGAGCAGTTTTGGAAATTGTCTATCTGTTAGTATGCAAACTTTGTAAAAACTACTGGTACGATTTATTTTAAGTTTGGAATCTGGGTATTTTTTACATAGCTAAAATACACTTGAATTTATTCCTAAAAGACGTAAATTCCCGTAAAGTAATAAAAAACGAACGACAGGACGAACTCCCCTCGAAATTCTATATAAGAGTGCCGGTTTGCCGGGTCCGGTGTGATATAGGAAAGACATATTATTATTAACTTACGCTTTTAATTAAGATTCCGTGTGAAAATTAGCGTGTGAGTATTGAAAGTCATCAATTTTCAGGCATTTAGTGGTAACAAAAAAATTAACTGAAAAATGCAGAATAAGTGTGTATAAAGCGTTTCACTTAAAAAAAATAATCAACTATACAACTTCTAAAACGTATCGTAGTTAAAACGCAGGTGTTACACGTCTACCAACATACAATCCGTTTGATTTTGATATACATTGCGTGCTTGTCTTCGATATACATTGCTTTCAAATATGAATACATAGGAGCATAGGGCACCTCATCAACATCTGTGCACTAAAAATGACATTACTAAAATTTTTGGTACACTAAATTTGCCGTATCTTTTATTGAGTGTTACCATTCTTTAAAATACTGTTTTTACTATCTTATACTACTTATGGACGCATTACTTGTATTTTGATATTTATTTTTAACAAATTATACTCTTTAGTTTAATCTTTTACAAATTTACGCTGCAGCCTTATATCATATTGTGTATTTAAACTTAATTCTATATTATTATCAAAATTTACTTGTAACTATAATAGGAAGAGCATACTCTTTCATCTACATAATTTTATTGCCCGACTGGCGAGAGTAGTTTTATGTTCTGTCATTTTATTATTTTTTGTCACTGCCCTTTACATGTGTCTTGATTCTTTATGTAACTCACATGTAAAAGTTACACCTTCTTTCCACGTGTTCACATCTTACGTGGGATAATGACACCTAAGCATTGCTCAAAAGTTGGTCTTCATAATCCGGGATCCCTAGCAAAAAATCACGACGAGCTTATATTGGCAGTGACGCAACACTCACTGGATATATTAGCAATAAATGAATCATGGCTACTGTCCAAAGAAGAAGAAAGAGCCTCGTCCCTGCCCGGATTCACGCTTAGGCCTCCCAAAGGGTGCGGCGGCCGCGGCGGCAGAACGGCTTTTTATGTCAGAAGGGGTATTAGAATTAGGATATGTGAACGTCCAGTGTTTGTGCCTGTCGAACAGATATAGTTGGAAGTTTATATTGACGGCAACAAAATTACCATAGAAACGGCTTATCGCCCTCAGTGGCTCGGTCTCATATAACATTAATATTTCTAAATTTTCAAATTTCATTAACATTTAAAACAATTGATTAAAACTCCAACACATTACACTGATGACAGTCAATCACTCATAGATGTAGTGTGCTCTGACGCTCGTGTTCGTAGTATCTTGACCGATATTATTGGCAGTAAAAAAATAATCAAGCGTTTATCGTTTGTGAATCCGACTTCAAAAAACCAACAATCCCTCGGAAAGTAGTGTGTTTTAGACCGTTAAAGGACATTAACTTAACCCAATTTCATCACTACCTTAGATCTACCCGTGGTACAAATTCTTGAGTTCCTATAACGTACTTACTTTAAGAATTATTTGATGTACATGCTCCTGCCAAGAGAATAGTTATACGTCAATAAACAATTCCCTAGATAACTGATTATGATGATATTACGGAATAAAACACATGTGAGGTATCTTTCCACTAAAAGAGACTTACACAAGAATTATTACAGACAGTTAAAAAAACTTATTAATTCATCTCTTTTTCATGAAAAATGTGCTTACTTTAAACACATCATTAAAAGACACACCAAAGATTCTAAAGCCCTGTGGAAAACCTTTAAATTAAATGTTTTATCTCCTAAAATTGATAAACTTCTCCCCGGTCATCTTTATTCTGCCGAGGATATTAATAATTATTTTCTCAATTTTCCAGGATCCAATAGTTTACATATTTCAGACATTACTTATTATGAAACCCACAGACATAGATTTACCTTTAATTTAAAATGTGTTCAGCAACGGGATATATCTGAGATAATTACGTCTCTTAAATGAAATACACAGGGCGTCGACGCCATATCTCTAGACATGCTTTTGCTCACATTGCCAGACTGTCTGGATGCTATAATGTCCATTATTAATCGGTCAGTTACTACATTTTCTTTTCCTGATTCGTGGGAAATTGCTATTTTTCGGCCCTTCCCTAAAAACACAAACCCTACTACATTCAACGATCTATGACGCATTAGCATTCTACCATGCCTTTCGAAGATTATGGAAAGAGTAATTTACAAGCAGATTATTGGATATCTAGAGAGTAATAACATTCTCCCCCAGCTTCAGTCTGGATTTCGCAAAAACAGAATTAATGTAACAGCTTTTTTACATGTCACAGGTAACATATTGGAAGCACAAGATAATGGATCCTATACAATATTAGTCCTTTTAGACTTTTCCCGTACCTTTGATACAATAAATATACCCTTGTTAATCTCTAAATTAACATTTCACGGTTTTGATAAGTCTTGATAAGATAAAATGATTTATAGTTATGTTCGTGATCGTTACCAGTATGTTCAATTGCATAATAGCAACGGCAAAGTATCGTCTTTTTCTCTTTCTCTTGTTAAGCAAGATATTCTACAGGGTTCCATTTTGGGACCCCTGTTATTTATTCTGTATAGTACGGACATCATGAACTGTATAAAGAACTGTGCCTTTAATCTATATGCTGATGATTTACAACTTTATTTTTCCTGTCACCCTAATAATGTAAATTCGGCAGTAGATAGAATAAATTATGGTTTAGATAGAATTCGGTCTAGCAATCATTGCTCAATATTAAACCCTAGTAAGTCTAAGGTGATAGTTCTGGGTACGAAGCAACAAATAAGTAACATAAAATCCCGATCACCAACGATTATGCTGAATGGCGAACCAATTTGCTGTGTGTCGGAAGCACACAATTTGGGTTTGCTTATAAATTCTGGTTTAAGATTCGCGAAACATACTCACGAATTGGTACGAAACTGTCTATCGCCTAAGAGTGACGCACAGAATTCAAAAGTTCTTGCCTCCTAACCTTCGAATAACACACGTTGAAGCTCTTATTCTATCGAAATTTATTTATGGAGATACTGTATATGGACCTGGACCATTATCTAAAACAAAAATTTAATTAACAGAGCGTGTACAAAATGCGTGTGCTCGATTTTGTTTTGAAATTCCATGCAGATCACACGTATCAGTTTTTATTAATTAATTCCGTATTTGAAGCATATCTGTTAGAAGTTCTGTCCATTTTTCAACTCTTCTCTTTGGCATTATTAAAACCTGTAAGCCTCTCTACCTATACAGGAGACTTATTTTTTCTCCCTGAATCAGTCTTGCTCAATTTATAATTCCTCAGTATAAAACCTCTGCGATTTTGAAAGGGAAGTCTCAAACACACTGCTGCAAAAATTTGTATTAATATTCCTCCTCCTCTGCGTAATTTATTAAGTATAAGCAGTTTTCGGTTAAAAATGAAAGAACATTTTTACGCGGGAAAAATAGTGTATATATTGTAAAATATTGTAAGCAACGTTTAATTAAATTACTACTAATTAAAACAATTACTACCGTTAATGCTACCGTTTCTCTTTGTTAATTATTAATATCATTTGTTTTAATTTGTTCCATTGTTTCAATTTAGGTTACCCTTTATATTTTTTATTGATTTAATATCGTTATGCTATTTTTATTATGCTTATATAATGTATAAGTTTTAAACCGCAGTCCCAGCGGTGATATTGTGATGAGCTGAAACCACTGAGCATTGACCTAATTGACCATATGACTGATTTTTTATTATTCCCACATTATTCTTATGCAGAATAACTTAAATACAATTAACCTAGAAAAAATGTGAAGTTCCCGTAGGAAGCAGAAAAATCTACCTCATTTTCAAGGTTATGCATGTCCGAAACGAAATAACGAAAATATTATGGAATCACTGATGTGTTTGACCGTTTGTCTGTCACAGCGAATTCGCTTCGAGTCTATTGAACCGATTAAATCGCAAAAGCTTATACACATATAAATTTCTATGATTCAAACACGGATCTTTAACGACAATAAATAAATTTTAAATATGAGGGATTAGTTTTCGGGGAGTAAATTAGAAGATTAAAAAAAACGTCCAAACTGGTAGCCATATCAATTAAAAAGAGTTTATAAACGACATATATACATATGTATATATACATTTTTTATAGTTTCAAAATGCAAAACTTTACAGTAAAACGCACAAAAATAAATCGATCGTACTTTCCGTATTTCCGAAACGACCCAGTCTAAAGCTTTGACAAAAATAATGGAAATGATTTTTTGCTCATAGATTATAGGAAAATCTATAAGAAATCTATGGTGATAAAATAACATGATAAATCGCTTAATATCGTACGTACAAACTTACATTTATCGTTGTTTTAGTTACCACAAAAATGGTCAGATTTTAAAATAAATGGTAATGGACATATTCATTGTATACTTAGTTCAATTCGCATTTGTCTTGTCTTTTCTTATCCACAAGACTACCACGAATGTATAATCTATAAAACAAAAACATTCATTCAAATTGATTTATAGATGCAAATATATCGCGAAGTTAGATAGCAGAATATTAGGTATTTGAATTAATTTGACACTTTTACCGAGACCCGTCAATAGATGGCGCTGTATGTTTTTTGAAATAAATACATAAATAAATAAGCTTAGTAGTAAAAATATGAGAGTTTTCTTTCATAATTTTGTTTTACGAGAAAGGAGGAAAGTTCGATAAAGGATTAATTTGGAAGGGAGACAGAAAAAGAAAGCTTGACGAAAAGTGGGAGGGATCGACACGGATATAGGACTGAGATCAGGATCAGGTTGGATGAAGATCAAAATATGGATCACGACGTTTTTCCATGCGGACAGAGCCGCGGGCAAAAGCTAGAGTGGCGCAATAATAACACGCTATTCAACCGGAAGGGATGTTGCGTTGGACTTCCGTACACTAATTCATGAATGGGCGTTTTATCAACCGGAATCCCGAATTAAATTCCCAGATTATGAGCTGTGTACGCAGACAGTACAGCGAATTGTCAGAACTCATACGCCGGGTATTTCCATACGGATCCGTGTGACTCCAATACGGAACGACTAGTGCGTCACATTCACGTCACTTCCGATCCGTGACGTCAAAGCCGCTCGACGTTACGGTTAATAGAGCCTTTCACTTTCCCGGACCGTGTATTATGTCAGGTGTATGTGTTTCGATTTAATAATATATCACTGATTCGAATTATTTTAGGAATTCTGTTAATTACTTAGTGATAAAAATAAATAACTTCAATTCAATTTTGTTAATTTTAATAATAATAAATTGTAATAGGGGGACGTCACAGTAGATAGAACAATAATGATAAATTCTTTTAAAATATATTAAATTATGTATATGACAAATAAACCAAGAAAATGAATTAAATAACCAATTGCTGTCAAACTTTATTTTGGGGATAAAACAAATTTTAATTAAAAATGGAAAATTTAAGTTATAAATACACACGCGCGCGCGCCCACACACACACACACACACACACACACACACACATTTATATATATATATATACATACACGGAATTGAATATATACATATTCAATTCCATTTATAAATTCAATTCCGATAAAAAATAATGCAGCACAGTATTAAAAAAAACTTAACCCTTATCTAGGTGTCAATAAGATAATTTATTGAAATTTAAAGTGTTATAATTGCTCATGAAATATGTAGGCCGATTATATGGATATGTCGATTAAAAGTCAAATCAAAATTTAGACATAAGGAAACAATGTAATGCAAGCCGTCAAAGATTGTTGATCATCATAATAATAGGTTACTAATGCTTTCTATGTTTAATTGGAAATTTAAAACGATCATCGTTTTTTATAATTTTCGAAAATAAAATTAATCAAATGGACAGTTTTTTCTTCCCGGTTGTCTGTGTTAATCTATTTTTAGTCATTGACTAGTAACACAATTGCATGGGCGTCATCAAGATTTAACAAAGATCTTAAAATTCCGTTTTTCTATTGAAGAAAGGGACCCTGACAGTCTAATAGATTTGCTCTTTGTTATCGGAGTCAAACATATTGAATAACATTTCATTAATCATGCTATATTTTTGCTATTGGTTCGCGTTAAAATAATTTCGCTTATAAACTTTAAAATTAAAAAAAGTAATTTCTTTTAACCATTGCATCAAACAAAAAAAAATATTATTTTGCTCTATCCATATTTGTTATAATTGTAAAAAATTGTAATAATAATAATTTTTTACTCGATAACAGCGAAGCTCAGAAGATTATATATCGCAGGTTAAGAACGACATGGCGTATTTGTATTTAATTAAAATATTTCGATTAAAAGTAATAAGCGCCGTATTCAGAATTTTTTGCTGTTAATAGCATTCGATTAAAAAAATCGGTAGCACAGGGAAAAAAAACGATTGATCAATGTGAAATACCTAACAGTGTAATAATATTACGCTGATATATAGAACTAAATAAAATTTATATTTCATTCTTCGATATTCAAAATATTTAAATACTAATAAATGGGAAAAAACAGTTTTTTTAAATTTATTAGTCACTTGGGAGCGAGAATATTATGATATTTATGCAATACACAATATCCTTACATAAATCATAAAACGTAATATAATTATGCAATTGGAATTCGGAAACATCTTACAAATAAGTTATAGATAATAATTTTTATAAAATATGAGTATTAAATCCTTAAGGTTGCATATAAATAATCAAAAGAAACAATAATAAGTTATAATGTGTACTGTTGAAGTGTCGTTGACTTATGGATGCTGCCGTGGTGTGGATCACGTAGCGCAATTTTTTCTTCGAAGGATCACGCCATATATAAAAAACATTTATTACAATTCTTATAAACGTAAACCACAAAATATATAAATATATTTGTATAAAATCTATTGTCTGAATAGAACTCGATAAAAGGTTTTTAATTCCATACGTATATCGGTTCCGTATACAAGTTATAATACGCACGTATCAATTTGAATTTAACATTCATGAATACCTTAACAGTGTGATTTTGAAGATTAAACCAAGTAACGATTAAATAATAATACAAAAGCGTACGTCATCTGCCGCAATATTATAAAAGTCATATAGCGTCATGATGTGTGGGTGTATACGATGGCACGTGCTGTCACAGACGCGTATTGATAATACTGCTTATTACTATTGATACGTATATTGAATGAATTATGAGCTAGTTCAGTATCTAATGAGGTTAGCGTGGGTGGTTTCGATTTACGAAGGCTGGACATTTTGCTTCATCTTAAATCCTTTATCCCATTAAGCCATAAGGTTACCACTTTTCGTTTTTGAACGGTGGTCTGATGGTGGATTCGAAACTAACAATACAATACTATTTTAATTCTGAATACTTTTCTCACGTTCATCCGTTATAAATATTTAAACTTTTAGCACTTTTCGATGTTTTTATACAAGTTGGTTACGTAAGTGTTGCACAGTTCACGCGAGTTTCTATTTTACATGCGCGGAAATGTGTGGGCACATATAATTTTAAATAACCATAGACAAATATTGGTAAATCATGTGTGATTGAAAGAGAGACGTTCTAATCACGCCACTGTTGAGCCATATCTTCTCTTTTTTTTTTTTTAATAGTGGGACTGGGTTCTTTAGTCCCACATTGGCCCAGTGCGGGTTGGGAGCTGCTACCAAATATTTTACCAATACGACTATAACGTCAAGAATCGATGACTTAGTATGTTCTCAGAGACGCGAAATAAGTAATTTTAATTAGACTCAATACTTATGGATCGATTCTTTAGCGGTCAGGATTTGAACTCGGTACAGTTTCCGGACAAACTTTCGTTACGGACGCTTTTCGATCTTCCTAAACGACATCAAGAAAAAAAATTCGTTGTCTGAAGGCATTTTCAACTGTACAAATCCATAGATAAACAGAGCACCCGACGAACACAATAGCCGGAATGGGATGTCGACGCACTCGGCGCGCCAACTTCCGAAAAAAAAATAATGAGTCCGATTAAAGATCCGCCTGCGACGTTTATTTTTTGTGACGTCTGCCCGATAGTCCAATTAAATAACTGTGTACGACAACAATGCGAAGGAAGCGGGCGTCACGGACGCCGCGCGGCGGAAGTCCGGGAGGAGGTACTTCACCTTGACACTGACCCGGCCGGCGGAGGAGCCAGCGCCATGTCTATTTCTGCTACGACCCCGCCGTACACATACGAGGGCCTAGTCCCTCGTACTGTTAACATCGTCTATCGTTATTTGTGAGCGATCGTATTATCGGACGCGTTTCTCTGTCAATAATATAAATATAATAAAGTTGTCGTATTATTCTGGTACGCTTTTTCCTATTAAACGAATGAAACACGTATCCGTCTCAGCGTCGACCGCTCTACGTGATAAATGAATATGTTAAATACAGGGCGCAAGATTTTAAACAAAAGTCAACCTATGTGCATGTAATTCGTTTACTCGACGTGTCGTCGACGCAAATTCATAAATATCAGTAATAATTATTTACCAGAATGTTACATGAAAGCTGTATAAATTACCAAGAGTTGTTTTAAAGACCGATAGAAACTTGACGGTTTCGATAAAGTGTAATCAAATTAGAAATAAGTAATCGATAAATATAATGATGTACTGACACGAGTTAACTTCTTTTTTTGATGTCAAATGATTCCGCTCTCGGCGCTGGTTTCAGTACAGATGATGTTATAAATAGTTCAGCTGTTAGATCTGAGTTCTGATAAAACATACTTTGCGCGCAAATATTGTACTTGACGAAGATCAAATCAGCGGTTAACTTCTCGCTTTGGCATACAGTTATTGAGACGAAGTACAGGCATTCTGAAAAATTACAGTTGTGTTTGTTCAGTACAGCTGAACGTTCGATTTCGCTTAAGAATTAAACCCTTTTATTATTCGAAAACCAAATCGTACACATAGAATCTGGACCATCTTATATTTTACTCTTTAATTATTTATTTTTGATATACGCTAAAATAGTAATTAGACATTATTTATATCTTTACACTATTCAAATATTTAATTTTTAATATGTTTTAATAGAATACACAGAAATTCAGGATAGGAAATAAACCCGAAAAGAAAACGAAGAAATTTAAAACAGAAATTGTTTTCCCTTCTGGATTCCTTATTTCTTTATACTTGAGGGTTGATTTTCTAAAAAGGTAGAAGCAATATCCAGAGTTTAAGTGTGACTCATGAATCTCTTTACTTTCATACCATTTTTTTAACCCTTACGTGATTTCTAATAAAATTCGTAATTATAAGGTTTATAGTTTCTAACTTCAGAATTGACGAAATATTGAACAGTATTTTATAGTATAGTACTTTGTAGTTATAATGTAGATTTTACTTTTTTAGAAGACAAGTTTCCGTATATTCTTTTCGACCAATAAAAACACATAGATGAAAAGCACCAAATCTAGTAATGTTTTATTTACCTATTCCTAATACGTCCCACACATATGTTAGTGATAGATACATATTATTCTACATTGAACATTATATTCATAACATACTCAATAATGCTACTCTACGTATAACTCACGATGCCCTCCGTTGTCATGCTTACACTTGAGTGTCATTCACTCCACATTAACGTACAATATTCGTTCATACTATACGCATACATGAGTCAATTGAACCTAAGCATAACCGCATAAGAACACACGGTCCATTTAAATACGTTTAATATAAATAAAGCTCGGCCGAAACTGCGCGGGTGACGAATGAACCGTGTCATGTTCATTCACTTTTTCCCATCGGCCCGCACCTTACCGCGAACGGGCGTGGGTAAGTTGCGAGAGGAACGACACTTGTTTCCTGGCTTCCGAGATTCGTCGTACCTATTTGTTTACGCCGGGCCACCTGGCGATAAGGGAATGGCAGACTGCTCGACGCTCTCGCGCACGGGCGGGGTCCTTCTAGCGAAATACGCTAAAGCGCACTACACACTGGCGAAGATGCTGTCGTCGTTTTACCTAAAGAGATTAAAGCTTATTTCATCTTAAACCCGTAGTATCTTCCTGAGCGGCTTTGTCTGGCGTTTTACATATTTGCCGCAGGGATACGGTGACTTCCCGTAGTAAGAAAAGTTGCTTATGCTCGTTTTCCACAATAAATATTCCGAGATGTAATGTAATAATATGCAAAAATACACATACATATTTGAATTATGTTGTACCATCTGTAATGAAATTTGATGATGAGATCCCATACCTGAGGAACAATGTAATTAGCTAAAAATTTACGACATAGTATTCAAAGCGAGCAAAATAGATGTCAAACAAAAGTTATTTTCATGTTTTTCAGAGGAAAGCACTTATATAGATGAACTCAAAAATTAATACTTTATCAACATACAATTTTTAAAGAACATGGTTAGTACCGTTTCCGAAATACTCATGCATAAATTTACATATATATATACCTTTGCAAGAATTCTTCAAAATCGATATCATAAGATTTCTTCGCATCCCTCATCATATCACTCGATGAAGTGTCACACACAGCGTAGATAATTACACGATGATTAAATATGTGCATTAACGTCATGAGATAAAACATTAAAATTGCTTCGCCATGTGCACCTGCCTTTATGCGGTCGAACACGTAGTCTTTTACCGAGTAGTGCCCAGCTTCTTTAGGTGCCTTCAAATGTGCCATTCGTAGTAAACAACTGAATGTTTTCACGTTACTACAGTCGTTGTTTTAGAATTTCTGATGTTTGCTAAGATTTGAAATTGATTTTAGCATGACTTCAATTAAAAATTCATTGTCACATTCTGACGTGTTTGCGCTACGTACTACCCCTGTTTAGTTTGTTTTATGTAAATGTCAATTGTTTTACCATTGTGGCGACAATTCAAAAATTGCGTGTCTTTATCACCATGGATTTAACTTGTGAAAATTTGTGTGCGATGATTTATTGCGATTTTCGGCGTGGACTAACTTAAAATAGATGAACTTACTTTTGGGGACGAAGCACCATCGAAAATCATTGTGTCACTAATTTAGTGTGTTTAATCGTGGGTGGTCTATGGTGACGGATGAATTTAAAGAAGGTCGCCCTAAATCGGTTGTTGTACTGTAAAATATCGATGCTATGCGGGAACTAATAATGCGAGATAGTCACGTTACATACGCGATATAAAGGCGTCCCTGGGATTAATTATGACGAGCATACATAACATAACTCGCGTCGTTCGGTGCAAAAAATGATAAAAAATACAATCATGGTGCGTCAAAAGCTGTTTATAATATCTTCATAGGTAATGAATATTGGATCTATGCGTATGACCTCGAAACTAAACAACAGTCAACAGTGTGGGTGTTCTAAAATGAACCGACACCAACAAAAGTGATTCGTGCCAAAAGCACTTTGAAGCAAAAGGTTGTCTGTTTTTTTGATATAAATAGGCATGTGGTTACAGTGCCACTAAAGAATTGTAAAACGGTCAATTTGAAATTGTACACGACCGTTTGTTTGCCAGAAGTTTTTAAAGAAATAAGAAAGTACAACCGACAACGCAAAAGATCAAATTGACGGGTCATCCGCCTCGATTTAGCACCCGATAATTTCTATTTATTCCCAAGCATGAAAAATAAATTAAGCGCTCAACGTTTTTCGAGCCGCAAAGAGGCCGTTGATGCGTTCAAAAAGCACGTTTGGGTGATACCTCAATCGTAAAGGAAAAAGTGCTATAAAAATCGGTTTCGGCATATGCAAAAGTTCATCGACCATGCCGAATATTTTGAAAAGCAATAAAGCCTTAATATATAATAGATGTTGTTTCTTTTTGATATTCCGGGCACATACATAGGAGCTCTCGTAGATTTATACATGTGACGTTACGAGGCGTATTACTCGCCTCGCCTCCACACCTTGTCACACGATGTTACACTTTGTTGGCCGCCTACCTCTGGTCCCTAACAGTATAAAAGTGTCATTATAAGAGGTTCGTATCACGTGATACAGATATATATATTCAAAAATTGCATGAACTTTGAACTGATTCATTTATTTACTAACTTCCACTATCCGTTATCACACGCTAACAGTTCACTGCAAATCGGAGTTGGCGATCTGTTGACGCGCGCTGTTAGCTTTTTGACGCACATCATGTATTCGATTTCAGTGAAAACAGTCTCTGATAGGTACGAGCAATAAATCGCCTACTTGATAAAAATTTGTTTTGATCGTCGTGAAAAAGTTTTGATGAAATGACACCGAAGTAACCCAATAGATTTGCGTCAGACGGGCTTAACTATAGTCGGTACACAGATGTAAATCTAATTTATTGCGATAAGTTAATAGCAGAATACGGTTATTTTTTTTATACAAACACACGACAATTATTTCGATTGTTCGTGAAAATACAACCATGAGTCAACTCCGGATTCAATATCGCTTCGGTATTATAAAAATAGTTAAATTAAATTATAAAACAAAATTAACTTATAACACTAACCACAGTCGTGTAGTTTTTTTTTTTTATTTTTTTTATAATTTGACAAACTTTACCCATATACCAAAAGCAACACCATTGAGCAACTACAAACTAGATGTATGTTTGAGTATAATGATGATTCAACTGCGAAGCCGTAGGGGACTTAAAATTATATGGTGACGGACTTGTTAGTTATCATTAACTTTTATTATTAATTATTTCACACTAAATATCTAAACACGATAACTTTTATGTATCATTAATTATTTCACATTAAATATCTAAACACGATAACTTTTATGTATCATTAATTATTTCACATTAAATATCTAAACACGACATACAGTTTCACCGTTAAGTACCTAAACATGACTAGCTTATTTATTGTTGTACGGAGATTCGCTCTAGAAGCTGAGCCTTATCGATACTCGAGATCGTCAATTAACGAGCGATAGAGATATGAACTTTTCATATATCGGATATATCACTGGTCAAGCCGTCGATGTGATATTAGTTACACCAAATTCCTTTCCTCGTTACTACTCTTAGGGTGCGAGTCTCTCTTTCTAGACACGCCTCTACTTTTGATTCGCGAATTGAATAACCTTTCATTATTTTGCGTTCAGAAACAGAACTAACGTTCGTGTCACTCGGTGCGGAGGCCGGACGCTTCGCGTGTTACCTATTACAATAAACTTTTATGTTTATGTCGAAGTTCAATTTTTTAATTTCGGTTTCTATTTAAAAAAAAATGGTGACTACACAATAGTCCAGATTCATGGTAACTAAATTATATTCAAGAACTACAATACATAATTTTTTTCTCCTATATCTGATGAGACTTTGTTCCTTATAGTCATATTAATCTCTTATTTATTTTTATTTTTTCTTAGCATCTTCTACATTTTTTACCTTATAAACGATATCCTACATGCTACCATAAATCAATGCATATATTTAAACCCATAATTCGCAAATTCAGGTCCGTAACCACCCAAAATGGTTTTAATTAATTCCTGATATAAACCCCCAGAAATTATGCTTTCCCACACCTTCTTCCTAACTGTATCACATCTCGCATATTCCATCAGAACATGACGGAATATGCATCTTACGTCTTCCACCACATGACAATTGTCACAATTGCATGAACTACAGAGTTCTCTTTATTAAGAATGTAAATTTGTTTAATGAAACATGTCCAGAACGGAGTTTAAAAGCAGCAATTACATTTTTTGAAAATGCTAATGATTCTGCATAGTTTTATACGAAAGGCCTTTCACAAAGGAAAATTTATTAAAAGTCTCTTTCCAAATCAGTCTGATTTAATTTTTGGAAGCTGCTCAATGTGTGTATGGTTCCAAATTAATTTCTACAACTTTTACCATACCTATATTTGCTACCCCGTCAACCTTATGTGTGATGCACCCCACTGAAGACGCAAAGCCTTACGAGCTCTGTTCAGTTTGTATAATACTTCTAAGATATAATATGCAGTCGGTGCTCCTCGTTATTCCTAGGAGTATCGAGTAGTATGCTGCAAAGCACTTTCACTTTCCGTCAAAATACTATATTTATGGTTGTGCCAGTGGTAGGACAGGCCATTGCTTCTAACATATCTAGAAGTTCTAGAAACATTATCAAAACATCCATCTTAATTATAATACTTATTCCTACATTAATTCTTGCATCATTAAATCCTGCTCCTGCTCCTTGTTTTTGTTTAGAGTCATCTGAATATAGCTCATTAAAATCTTCGTATTTAGTTTTAAGCATATTTGTAATTTTAATTCTACTCATCTTATTATTCAATTTGTTATCTACATGTTTGCAACAAGTTATTTCCTCTGTATTAATATTACCCAAGTGCTTAGATTAAACATTTTTAATAAATTCGGTGTGTGTTTTTTATAATCTTTGATTTTATCTATTCTAATAAATATTATAGAATGTATCTTGTTTTTTCCAGTAGTTGCTTAAACTAAAAGTAACAAAGTTATTTAAAATTCTTTTGTAACATTGTGTTCTCGTCACCGAGCTTTGAGACAGTATTTAGAGCGTAAGTTTAAGAGCGAACCTACGAACATTGAGGAGGAATGCTTAAAATTACATTCAAAGGTGTGTTTTTTATAAAACTTCTTATTACACGAGGAGCTTCATTTTGTAACTTGTCTAATTTATATAAATGTGTTTTTTCGATATTACAATACACGAATAAACTATAAACTATTCTAATTCTAATTAAAGCCATGTACAATCTGATTAAATGTATGGACTTCCTAGTTTAATGTCGCCAATACTTTGAATGTATCCAAATATTTGTGAGCTTTTATATATATTTTATTGATTTGTTTTTTGCACATTAATGATTTATCGAGCCATATTCTTAATGATTTAAATTGATTAACATTTCTAATAGAATTCCTTTAAGTTGTATTTCTATATTAATTCTATTCATTTTCTTTTAAATATGGATATTTTGAATTTATCGTGAGAGACATTGAGACCTGTACCTAATGAAATTGAGACTATTGGCTAGGATTACACTGGCAATTGAAGCGTTATTATAGGCATTATCAATGTCTAAGAGATAACCAACCATTCGTAGATAGATCGTTGGAAAATCCAATCTGCTCCTCGGATACGACATGAAATGTAGTCCAAACATGATTGAGCTTTACGAAATCCATCCGTATAAGAGAATAACATCTTATTTCTTTCTACATACCATTCAAGGCATTCTGCAACCATATATTATGAAAGATTTTGCAAAGACAGGATATTAATAATATTGGTTTAAGATAAAATAGCACCTGAAGAGGTCTTCCTGGTTTTGGGTCAGTTACAATTTTTACGTTTTTCCATTGTTTAGTTATATATTCTGTATTGTATATCACGTTATGTAAGTCTACCAAAATGGATTTACTATTCTCTGGAAGATTATATATCATAGAATAAGTAATTTCATCTTATCCCGGAACAGATTTTTTTTTTTAGATGTTTATATTTCATGTATTATAAACATACGCTCTAACATCGGATTCGCAGATTCAATTTGTGGATTTGATGGGACAACGAAAGCTGGATCGAGATTGTATAGTAAGTCTTCCATTTGATCTGGTGATATATCTGTTTTATTTCTTTTTAAGCCTTTCACCCATCGCATACGTCTCCACAGTTCTGAAATTGACATGTTCTTGACTTTTAAAGTTCTATTTTTTTAATTTCCCTAAATTTAACGAGTAGGATTTTTTCTAAATTCATTGAGAGCTAACCTTTGACGTACTATCGCATGAGAAAGTTGAGAATTTCAATATTTTTTGGATCCAAACATTTGTTCTGGGTGCGTAGATATATTGATGCATGGTATTCAGCTGCGTCATTTATTTGTTTAACGAAGTTGTCGTATATTTCTTGAGAATGTAAATTATTTTGAATGTGGTTATTCTGCTTTGAAAAGAAATACTTTACGAAGTAGCTAATCAGCCCTCTTAAAGTTCCTTTTACTTTTACAGTTTGGTATACCGTTGTATATCGTTATTTTTTATCGTTTTAATAACCATATGGTCGCTTCCAAGGTTTTATTAGGCGGTTTACCAATCACAAATTGCAGCCAGGTCAATGTTAACAAAAATAATATCTGGGTTTGACTCTGGTAAATTCTGATTCACATAGTTGATCCTTGCTAGATTTCTACCATTAAATTAAATAAAATTAGTACCATGGAAGAATATTGAAATTGTGTTCTTCGTGAAGCGTTTTTATTTGGCTAATTTGTGTGATGTCCCTTACAATTACCCGCAATTAGTGTTTTACTTTTAAACGCAGTAAATATTTGATCCCAGTCGGATTTTATAGTTTTGACAGACGGGGGACAGTAAATACATATTTTATTTTCAAGGCATATTACGATTCATTATCTTCAATTGGACTATTTCGGCATTATTGTTTAGAGTAAGTACATGATATTGTCGTACCGGTATTTACTTATGTATCAAAATAGCAACATCTCCGAATCCGTCATAAATATCTTGTCCGTGTACATTATAATCGCTAATTTTAATTATAACTTCTGGTTTTAACCATGCTTAACAAAACAGAGCTATGTGTTTTTTTCTTTATGAAATACAGTTTCTAGGTCTCTTAGTTTAGGTATCGCTCTTGGCGAATTCTGTTGTAATATGTTAATCTTATTAAAAGTACAAATAAGTTTCCGCCGTTTTTTGTTAATAAAATAATATTTATTATGAAAAAACGGTCATTTAATTTTAATCGAAATATTGTCCATCACTAACAACTAGTCTTATCCATCTTTCAGGCAGCGTTCGGATTCCAAGTCTGAAGAACTTTTTATTTTTTGAGGCTATTCACGAATCAACCCAATTTTTGGTATCTTCGTATGATGTGAACCGCTGCTCTGACAGAGCATGTGCCATTGACCGGAACAGATGATAGACGGACGGCGCAATGTCTGGTGAATACGGCGGGTGGGGTAGTACCTCCCAATCAAGTGTTTTCAAATAGTTTTTCACCGGAACCGCTCCATGCGAACGAGCATTATCATGTAGAAGAATAATTTTCTCGTGTCTGGAGTAGTATTGAGGGCGTTTTAAACACGCTTTTATAAGCTAGGGTTGCATCTAACTATGTATATATGTAACGGAATCTTTGAGCTTAAATTTCACCAATTTTAAGAAGTCTGATTAATTTGAAACTTTGCATCAAGGACCAATGACAATGCAATAATTTGATATCAGTTTCCCATTATCCTTATTAGGACCGCCAGGATTAATATAAGCTTGGGTTGTATGTATCTATGTATGTAACGGAATCTTTGAGCTTAATTTTCACCAATTTCAAGAAGTCTGATTAATTTGAAACTTTGCGTGCGTATCAAGGAGCAATAACAATACAATAATTTGATAAGTTTATCCTTTTATCCTGATCAGGATCGCCAGGATCGAATAATTTTGTTACATATCGTCTGCGTCAGAGCAAGTGGCTTATTACTGTTACTAAATTATATTACTGTTTTGTAATAGAATTTAGTAGCAGTAATAATTATTAATAATTCAACCATTGTTGTTTTGTTAAAAATTACAAATTTTTACCAATCAACCGAACTAAAAAGTGAAAATAAATATAGTTAAGAAAAACTAAAAAACAAGCAAGCACATTAAACTAAAAGTGAAAATTCTTAATATGAACTCAAAAAAATAATGAACAATGACGAAAAATACTAATATTATTGTAGAAAAAGCGTGGGTTGCTCTTTATACGAAAAACGTGGCACAAAGTGCCCCACGCTTTTTCTACAATAATACTAGTGTTTTTCGTCATTATTCATTATTTTTTTGAGCTCATATTAAGGATTATTTTTCACTTATTAGATTAATGTGCTTTAAAAACGTGTTTTTTAGTTTTTTTTGTATTTCAGACCTCGGCTCAATCTCATCAATTGTGTTCGGTATAGAGTTCCAGTGATTCAAAGTAAAAACCTTTTTTTTTGTGCCTAGCTAGTAGCATTTCACTCATGCATAATCGGCGTTCAACATCTCTCGGCTTTAATTCGTATGGAACCCAATTACCTTGTTTATGAATCATTTCTAACGATTGTAAACGATGCAAGTCTGCTTGCTGAGTGACTTCTATAGTAAGTGCAAGTTGCTTTTGTGTTTGAGACAAATCGTCCTTCAAGAATTCCTCTAATTCTGCGTCCTCATAATATTTTGGCCTTCCACTGCGATATTTGTTTTCTACGTCAAAATTACCGTTTTTAAACTTTTGAAACCATTCACGACATATTCTCTCACTCAAGGCAGCCTCATTATATGCTTCTACGAGCAATCGATGTACCTCAGCTGCAGATTTTTTTTAAATTAAAGAAGTGACGCTTATTTGGGTCAAATTTAGACATTTTTGGATAAAAAAAAAATATGATGCTTATATGAAGTTAACAATATGATAGGATTATGTTGTTCTTGAATGAGCAACCTAATTTTCAAGCCGGTTATCATCTGCGCATTCTAACGTAAGCCTCGTGCCATGCCATCTCTCTCAAACCGCGGAAACTTATTTGTGCTCCTAATATAATGATTAACTGATTACCTATTAATCAAACTTAAAATAATGTTATTTGTGAGGTAAATATCTCCTAAGCTTACAAATTTTATAATGTATTCTATTTTTGTTTTGATGATTGATTTTATTTTCTTTTTGTGTGATATTTCTGAACAAATTATTTCTTTTGTTTTGCTTATAATGCTACTTAATAGCTTGGTTCCATTCTTTCTTGTTTATTTTTATTTTTAGCTTCTACGTCACATTTTGTGGTTTATATTGACTTTCCTGTTTCTTTATGCTTGTGTGTTTTGTTTTGATTATTAGTATTATGAAACCGGAACTTTTTGTTTGTCTTAGATCGGCCGAATCTATAATTAATTAATAATATTGTGTCGGCTACAGGTTTTGTGTGTATGATTGCTTTGATTACTTTGATATATGTTTTCTTATTTGGTTAATTTTCTTCTGACTTTCTTACTTTAATTTTAGATATGTTATTGCTTATTATATTGTCTTCTATACTTCTATATTTTTAGTTATAGTTTATTTAATTCTTTCTTATATGTATAATTATATACGGACATTATTTCTCGTATTTCTTTTCTGTTCAGGTAATAAAGACATTGTTTATTTAGTGCCATATTATTATTTTTATAATTTATGCATTTAAAATTCATTGTTTCACAATTTGCTTAGGTTCCACTGCATTTACACAAATGATATTCTTTATTGGACAATTTTTTTCAGTATGGTCGAATCTCCAACAACCAGAACATTATGTTACTGGGAATATGTATGGTTCAACTTTCATTCTACATCCATATATATAAATATGTGTAGATAATACAGAACTCTGAAAGCCAATGCGCACTGTATTGCTTTCTACCCACTCCACCTTGTAATTTCTACGTTTTAATCTAAGAATAGATAATATTTCGTAAACAGAATAAAAAAGGAGTTTTGGTTCTTTTTTTAATTCTATTTCTATATTTTTTATTACTTTGTATGAACTAGAAACTTCAAAAGTAAAACAACATCTGAATCCTGTTGTTTTTAAGTTTTTATTTTTCAATAAATGCAGGCATCTTCTTTGTTCTCAAGTCAACAGAATTTTAAATGGAATATTTTATTTAACTTTCAATATATAACTTATCTTTTGTAATTTTAGCAATTTAGCTAGGCCTATGTGTTTCGGAAGTATATTTATAGAAGATATACAGACTTCGTAAAGCGCGTTGCTGTCATTCTGTGCGGTTTTTGATGGCCTCTTATTATTTCTGGTACAGTCAACAAAATGTTCCTCTTCATCTTCTTCATCACCAGATGGTTTTATATTGCTTTTCTACATTAAGAATCCGATTCAAATATTCATTTAAATTATTTACAGAATATTCATGGTCGCGTTCTAAATCAGCATTTGTAGATATTCGGTTCTTATCGTCATCTCCACTTTTATTCCTTTTTCCTAAACCGCACTCGTATAATATGTTACGAAAAAGTATTTTCATATCGCCTGCATTGAAAATGCCTAGTTTCATGCCTGTCGAGCCGACAGAAACTAGTCAATTTCAGACCAATGCGACCGTCGCCAGGCAGGAATTGACCATTTTCTGCCCGCTGAACGAAGTTGCAGATTTATTTTCAATCCTGTCAGAGTATCTTTTGTTTATTTCATGCCTTATAATTGTCATTCTGACCGTCGAAATCGAAAGTTCTTGAATTGTAATTTTTGATTTCCTCAATAAATTTACGTAATAAAATGGTATTATCGCTATTTGTCTGAAATAATCTAGTTCTTGTCGGCTCCAGACAATGAAACTAGCATTTAGCATTTTCAATACAGTTGATATGAAAAATATAGTGTGTGACGCGCGATGAAACACGATTTCAGACCGAGTGATGTCAGCCTTCGCTTCGCTCGGGCAGCCAACTTCACTCTGGTCTGAAATCGTTTTGTTTCATCCCTAGTCACACAATATACTATTATAGCGTTGTGGGTATTTCGAGAAAAAAATGAACACGGCTGAATAACCGTCTATACACGCCCGCTGTCGGCTTCAAACTGTATATTTTTATCCATCATTGAATAATTACATATTTTTTATATTCGTATTCATTTTTATGTACGAAATCTACGAAACACTGTAGATTTTCGGAGTTTCAAAATGAAGACCATTTCACATTATACTAAACTCAAAACATTTGCAAAAAAAAAATATTTAAAATTATAAAAGTCATATCCACCATGTCGCGTATATGACGTCATAAAGTCCACGCCGAATTCTAAGACGCAACTAACGACACCTCATTCGTCCAAACGTGATAATGGGACTTAAAAGTTACACGGGCACAAAAGAACATACTTGTATGCACAGCTTGTTAGAATCATAACCGTCCGTAGCCTGTTAAAATATCTGTAATTTTTTTAAGAATTGTACAAAGTTAAATATTTTTTTGCATAAATAAGTTCAGGATTTGACCAAAAATTTACATCGAGATTCTAAACGACGATACTGCTTATTACACAAAAAGTGTTATAGTCCTAGTATTTAAATAGAGGATGTATTTAAAATTCAAATTTAAATGGCCCATCTAGAGAGCTCGGCTGGACCGTCGTATTGGCTTTATCAAGTGAAAAATTCATTGATGTCTATAATCTTGTAAATCTATTGCTGTCTGTAAATTTTCGCTGATATAACATCGATCGGATCGAAAAGTTAAAACGTTTTTTTTTCAAGTTTTTTTTTACTCGTTTTTTGTTGAAACATTTGGTTGTATTTTCCATGGATTTAATTCAGTGTGACTTGGGACAATCTCTTTTTTTGAATAATCCGGATAAAAAATATTTATCTAAATTTAAGGAATATTTAATTTTATTAAGTATGTGTAATCAGTATCTTTATCTGGTTTGATACTGGAATTGTTTTGGGAATTAATAGAGAAATTTGGACAGATTTCTGTTACATGTCATTTATGTTGTATATTCAAATTACAATTCAAAATATCTTTCATTCTTAGTTTGTTATATAATTATAACACTTAAAATACGTCATAACATTAAATAATTTACAGTAAAGCAATTTTCCTCAAGAACAGAAAAGAAACTTGAGGAAGGCTCAAGCCAAATTTATATAGAAATACAATAATACATAAAAACTATTATAAGAAAAACAAACCCGCAGGAAGTCGAGCTCGTTATGTCCATTTATGCTCTGAATATTCAAAAATTGTGTAATACCTTTCTTTTACAAAGTGTTTTCTTAATTGCGTATTAGGGTAAATTTTGTATATGCTCACAAATGCGTACATAGAGCCCCCTAAATAAATTCGCGACCTTATGCAGTCGACTTACATGTAAACACAGTTTATTTTTATTTCTATGAAGGGTTCATCAAATGAAAGTCAAATATGATGTCGGAAGGTTGAGTGCATGGATATAAGACTTTTATCAACTCGTTGCTGAAGCACACGCTCCCACGATGTTTTTATTTAAGAACACTTTCTCCTTGGCTCCACACGAATGGGTAATAAATGAACTCCTTTATTTTTATATGGATATCATTTTATTTCAGTTCGCAAACTCGCTGTTAATTCTGATTAGGTTTTTGTTCTCAATTTCCATTCGGATCTCGCCCCGAATTCCGATACTAGGCCCTTTACCAATTAAAGTCTAGTCTCGTTCTCAACACTCATCTCGTTTCGCTTTCTAAGACCCCGATATCACTAGATACCCCATACTTTAAAATACTCTGTAATATATCTGTCATCTCTATAATAAAACAATACGTATAGTAAACATTGTACATACATACTCACACATACATAAAGACGAAATTGCATTAAAATTCGCATAGGAAACTTAAATTCTACTAGAGGTATGCATTTTGATGGAAGAAATGTATCTTACATTAATTATGTGATCTCAAAACGACGGAGAAAGTACCGCAAAATCTCATCATTCAAACTGAGGGGGGTTATAATAAATTTAGTCCTTTATCAACAATAGAGTAAGTCTCACGTGAGGGAAAAAGAGGCCCAATCAAATCTTTCTAAATTTTACCAAAGAGGGAAGAGCGATTGAAATTGTAAGAAAAAAAGGCTCACGTCATTGATGTATGTTCCCTTGGACAATTTCGACAACAAACTAATCTATAAATTGAAATTATTATAATCGGTATGAGAATTAATTATTGTCCCACAGGTCCCGTACATAATTAGTTTATGTCACTCTCCTACTCATAAATTATCTCTATATAATTTATAATATTTGTGTATGCATATCTCAAAAAAAATATACACATAAAAATTTCAAATTATTTTAATAACAAGTAACAAAATCCAAAAGGCAAAGCGTACCGCGGCAAGCGAATTTAATAATACATCAAGATAATGCTCGTCTCGTTGTATGACAGGCTATCATTTGAGGAACGAATCTAGAACACGAAAACTAAACCTGGGCTAATTTATGACCCCAGGGCTATTGGTGCCATTATCGTTATTACTAAATTATAAAATCGGAGCATAATCACGCGCTCCGCAAGAAAACAACGCATCGGTTTGTAAAAACGTAAAAATTTAATTTTTGCATTTAAGCGTTGTTATTCATTAAAAGTAGGTACGACTACTTACTATAATTGTCGGTTTGAAATCGCCTAAATGCTAAAAGCACAAAGTTACTACTACATGTTGAAACTCCTAGAGCTAATCCATTTTAGTCTCCTGTTTAGGTACCTGATTCTGGTGTTATTTACACACGTGTTATTGTTTATTCAACTACGTACGTATTTAGTTTAAAGCGATATTCTTAAATTGCTGTACTTACATACAGATTGGAATATGGAGAAATTAAAATTTTGATCACCCTTAGTTGTCAAGATATTGAAATTTAAAATTTGAGACCAACATTTTACCAAGTGAAAACAGTAAAGAAAAACACAATATATTTTAAAGACATAAAATTACAAGATCTCGGATATATTGCACGTTTTTAAAGACTCTCTAGCATATAAAAAATTGTTATTGATATGCTAGCGCAATTATATCAATAACAATTTTGTATCAATTTAAAATAAATTTAGTCTTCAGTTCCATAAAATCTGGCATTCATAGATGTCGCTTACTTTACCTAATTCTAAAATAAAATACATTTATATTGATGAACTACATAAGTTATGCTTGTAAAATTATTCAACAATTTCACATAAAAAAAAAAATCTAAAAAGCGGTTTACCATACAAGGCATCTATAAGACTTTTTGGTATTTTCAAGTTCAAAGCGCTCGAAAATATACCTTACAGTAAGTCATTGAGTTCTTAGAGCTCTAATGATCTATTTGAGTGCTTTTATCAGTTCTTCGAGTTCAAAACCAATTTTTATACGTTTTGAGCTATTTGAATTTGAATATTTAGTTTTATTCTAAAAAAAGCGCTTTATTTTAATTTTTCAACTGTCTTTCGAGCGCAGATTCGATTTAATGTACTTTGTGATATTTGACGCAGTTTTTAAGCAGAACAAATTAACTGACCAAAAATCAATCTAACAAGAATTTTGCAACTTACTTTGAAAAAAAACAATTTTTTGCGAATATTTCGGTAGCGATATCTTTGGAATGAATCAACTGATTTTATTGTGATTTGCACAGATATATTTTGTTTTTTGAGGAGAAGAGGTGATTTAAATTTTGGCGTTTATCGGTAGAACAGTTAATTTTTGCACAAAAACAGCTCTTGAACAAAGCAACCGATTTTTACAAAGCAACGATTTGCGGCAATCGGTGCAACTTTATGGGAAGAAGGATTTAAAGAGAGATTAGATTTTGATATCAAATAGAAAAGTAGCCTAGAAGTTATTTCAAAAAAAAAAATTTTTTCTAATAATTTTATTTTCGAAATTTGTTAAAATCTATACCACCGTTTCAGTTCAAATTTTCAAGAAGTCTAAGCTAAGGGGACTCCTTTTGATTAAAACACAGCGTTTCGATTAGTTAATCCATTTAAAAGTTATGAGAAGTTTACAAGGACGCCTCCCTCCCATGCAAAAACAATCAAACACTCATACATACACACACTAAACAGTTTCTTAGAACCCTAAAACATCAAAATATGATGAAAACTCAATTTTTCTAAATCGAATTGAAAACAGTGACTAGCTATTGACGGTAAATTTATAACTACCTTAAAATAACCTTCAACAGCATTTATGTTTTGTAGACGTCGTAAGAAACTCATCTTTCAACTTTTCATGTATAGCAGTTTTTTAGTCGATTAAAAATCACTTATAAAATGATTTTATAACTAGAAACTTGTGAGTATTTTTTACAAGAACATCAATTACACATTACAGAAAAAAAAAAAGGATTTCTTCTATAATTTAGCATTTAATGTATTGATATGAAAATTTAACCCATAGTGAATAACAGGAATTTAATTTATCTTTAGCTTATTTTTATCTTACAGAATTACTATTCACGTATGTTTTATTATTTAAGTAACTGAATCAACGCTATTATTAATATTTGTTATAAGTTTGTTGTGACCAATATCTATCGGTCTATCCATCTTACAGTACTAGATTGATTTATTGTAATTTGTAATTATATTTTTTTCAACAATATATGTTAGTAATGACTGTTGGTAAACAGTGATTAATATCATTTGCTCTACTAATTTTAGAAAATGCTTCCAACTTTTCAAAATAGATAGTACTTTTGCTTTATCATCAAGGATCTTGATCAATTCTTAATGTTTTATTTCTATTCTTTTTTTTTTTGTCTTTGTAAACACACTAAAGTATCGTCAAATACTAAAGTAGATATTCCAGTGATCACTGTAGAAATTAAACATTTCTTTCAAAAATAAGAAATAAAAATAGACATGAAATATGGTTACAAATATTAAATATAACTAGTTACGTCGGGCACCGTCATTGGGATGAAGCTCCTTCTAATTATCGTCAACTGATTATTTAGTAGTAATTTAAGTTTAGTTATACACGAAATTCTGCTCACAACAATTTTTATTTTAATGAAATATTGCGTTGATTTAAAGTTTACTGACTCCTATTTTTTTTTCTCAGATATACATCGTGTTCGAGCTGTTGCTTCAGGCATAATTAAGGTAAGTCATTGTTAGTTTTCGGAATTATGTGCAAAGTCAATAGTGTAAGTGATAGTTTTTGTCAAGTATCTAAAATATAATATGTACAGTTTTGTTTGGAGATCATAATTATCATAATGTATTGGTAGAAAATTCAATTTAGGAAAATAATACCGGTTATTTTTTAGTTTGTTTTGAAGTTTTAAGATATCTAACCTTAGTAATTTTTTAACCATTCTGAAATCCATTGCCATTTCATTAAAGTAGATTTTTCTTATACTCTTCCTGATACGAATTCTCGTAAAGAAAATTGTTTTTTAGATATATTTCCAAGAAATATTTTTTCAATAATTTTTTCTTGTTAGTTTATTACTCACCTAGCAATAAAAGTATGACTTTCCGACTCGCACGCATACTGCTGAGATGTACTATCCTCTCATGGTGAAAATATTGGAGGTGAAAAATGCTACATTTTCTCCAGGCTCACGCCTTGATGAAAAGCTCGCTCTTAGTCCCCGACATCATTCTTCAGGAATGCAGGAATTATCAGAGGTAGATCGTCGTCACCCTCGCTCAGGGTTGAACTGACGACATCGAGGACGGGGTGACGATTGTGCAGGCGGCAATATTTCAACGGAAACGCGGGAGCTTCCCATAAAATTTTCCACCGGACTTTCCATAAAAATGCGAAAAAACCTCAGAATCCTCAGAAATCCTCAAAGTTTTTTATCTTCAGAATTTTCTAGAAATACTTAATTTCGCAGCAGCAACAGCCGTTAATTAATTTTCCCACGCATGTGAAAAGGTTTCAAAGCTATTTTTTTTTTCCTCCACGTATGTAATGGGTTCGTCAATGGAATAATTTATTCCGAAAATGTATTTACAATTAAATATAAGTTAAAAACATATGTACTTGTCAACATAAAACGTGTCATACATACAACCTATTTCTCATTCGTCTAAGACATTTCATTTTGTCAGTTCACGCGGCGACTTCACATCGCGTCGCGTCATGCAAATGTGAAATTTCTAATTGAGTTTTTTTTTTTAATATTTTTCGTGATTAATCTATTTTTGAAGATATCGTTTATAAATGTGAGTCATGGCGGATTATCATGTGTTGTAAAATATATATGTCTTATCACAAAAACCGGGTGGTCGACATATCGGAGAAAATTTGTAAGCGATCATCATGTTGAACGGATGGTTGCTTCCGAGTACAAGAAAAGAATTTATTGCAAATACAACTATAATTCAGGTGAAATTATTATTATTTATGAAAATATTATCATTAAGTTATTAAAAATAATAGAAATATGTACCTAATCTTTTCAAAAATCTCTCATTAATAAATAATTTTTTCATACTCATATTCAATGATCGATAATGTGACATTTAAACGCGATGTCGTAAGTATTTACTTCAGCATTTCTACTTACGCTATTATTTTAATCATAAAGCATACATTGCTATTTAATTGTAAATAAAAAAAACCTATTTATGTATAAATATATAGCTCTGGCGTCATTAATAAACTAGGACAAGAGGTTTATAACCATTTAATTTTATTTAACGTGACTGTTACCAATAAGTAATGTCTTAAAATATTATTATTTATCTTTTTATATTATTAAAACGCGATTTCAGTTATCATATTTTTCTTGTATTGGGTCTGTAAAAATTTTTTGATATACTAATATCACGATTTGAAAAAAACGAGAACACTGTAAAAAAACTTAACCTTATCTCTGTGAATACAAAATGTTTGGCATTCACAGATATGAGAATAGTAGATTGGGCACTTACATATACATATAATGAAATCGTAATAAAGCCAAATCTGTACATTAAATAGTTTTTGAAGAAATTATTTCGTATAAACTATACACATAATGTAGACCCCAAAACAGCTGCTTTTAAAATTATTGTCTGTGTCTGTACGTTTGTATGTATGCTTATCTTATGTCTGTCTGTATATTTATCTATTTGAATGTTTTCATGCATTACTGAAAAACTAACAGACCGATTTGTACAAAACTTTTTTGTGTCTTATTAGCAGTAATACACTACTTAATTTAGCACACAATTTATAATACTACATTACCTAGTGGCAGACAGAGCAAATTCAAATTTTTCCCTTCTCATTCAAATAGAGTATCTACTATATAGATTTGTACAATGGCACTTCCTCCCATTGGATTTTTTGACAATGAGGGTGTCACAGAAAAAAAAATGTGTCGAATTATCCATAACCTTTTTAATATATTAAATTAATAAAGCTCACTAAAAGGTAGAAATTTTGCTATAAACATCGTAGCTTTGAAGGAGATACAACGACATGACGATATTCTATGGGTGACGAAAGGCAACGATAAAATAAAGAACGGCTTTCATATCTTTTTAATATTTTATGTTTCATAACCATCACGCGACCGAACTCGCGGACAATAGCTAGTACATTTTTTTTCTTAAGGTGTCACGTCATCAACGTGTCCATTCTGACACCCAAAATGAATGCGTTGTTGATGATGACAAATGTTAATCTGTATCAGATATTTAACAGTAACTAAATTTTAGCGTAATGTTACACCATATTTTTCTTAATATACAAAAATACTGTAACACTGTAAAACAGTAGGTGGCATTGTGTAATCGCTGAATACAATAAGTTACACAGTGTCAATTAACATGGCGTAATAAAGTGTAACGTAATATAACTGGGTGGCGGCTGGGTCATTGATTAAGAGCTTCGGGCTCCGACCGAAGGGCATCGGATTCGATCCTATCCACGGGCGAGTGGACCGTTAAGCCGCCTGTCCTGCACTGGACCAACTGGAAGGGCTTGGGGTCCAAGCCCGTCGATATGAAATGAGAAAGAATTTGGGAGGGCAGGTGCGCTCTTCAGCAGGCAGCGGGGTAAATAAAAGTCAACACGGCTATGCAGTACAAACCCCGGGATTAGAACCGAGACAGAGATCGGGATCACAATGGAATGCGAGATTGATAATAAGATTTACTATTACAAGGTTATCGAGTTGCCGCAAAGTTTTCTGACTGTGCTTCCTGATATTTTAATGCATTCCTACTGTATGTTGCATCCACAAAATTTTGTAGATACCTCACATAAAGGCATCAAACTACATGTAATTTCATTATATTACAAACAAGACCCATGGCCATTGCTGAGATATAATGTAAAAGTATTAATTTAATAGAGTCACAAATGATGTGCAATTTTGTCGATTATATTCAGCAAGTAAGAAAATTTATTTCATTCTTGAAGATAAATATTTTCGTAAAATAAAGCAACCATAATATTTATATAATTACTAGAAATGATTTTTAATCCCAATAATATTGGTTGCCTTTACTTTGATATTTATCGTATTTAATAAAAACGAATTTATAGACCTTAAGAAACAGTGTCGGGAAATACAAAAAGAGTTCTATCTATTGATTTTGGGTTAACTATTTAATTTTTGAGTTTATAGTCATGAGTTTTAAAGCATTATTGAAATATTAACATTTAATAGAGTTCTAAAAAATTAAAACTTCAATCAAAATAATAATAAGCCAAGTGGATCCAATTTTAGTCATTTCAATATTTCGCAATACTTTTGTCGTCTGTTCTTTTCGTCCCACATTTAAATGTTATTCGATGTACCTATTGATGTTTTCTGTTGTAATACTATCTACTAAATTTTAAATTTTTCAACAATAATTAATTACATCATGGTTTATTAATTTTCGCTTTGAAATAAAAAAAAAAACATTTACTACAAACACATTAAATGAGACAGTGTTGTTGTAATGCTTTTATGCGAAAAAAATATATGAGAAACATGGATCGTAGACGAATTCAATGTTGCATTTTGTATAGTTCATTACCAATATTTTTGCATTTGTCTGAAATAGAATATACGACTACAAAGAAGAATATTTGTCTTAAAATTACAAAAAGGTGATTAATAATCGTGAAAATACTATAAAGTTTTTTAAAATCTTTCAAAAAAAAAACGAATATTTGCGACAATTCACGATAACAGTAAGTGTTTGTTACGACAAAATTCAAAATTGCCAGAAATAATAATTCCGCTTGATAAACGTCAAACGAAACGTACATTTTAATCCCAGCTCCAAGAACTTCCCCTGCATATTCAGTATTTGAAACCGAAACAATTTCTAATCTATATTTGCAATTTTTTAAAATAATCAACCCACTGTATGACACGATTCGTCCTGAAATCACTGGAAACCAACTGTATTCGGCATCACGGCGGACGCTTTGGCCGCATGAAAAAGAAGAAAAAAAAAACCACGCAACTTCCCGCTTCAGCCTTAACGACGTTCAATTTTAATCGGCGCGGGGCAATCAGGCGGCGCAATTTGTCGTCGGCCGGCGCAGTAATGTTTTAATTGTCCGCGCTTCTTGCCAATTACGCTCGCGGGCCCGTGTTGAGTATTTAGAGCGGGCGACGCCGGCGGGTACTCTCTTTGGGGGGTAAATTTCTAGAGCGAAAAAGAGAGGAGAACGAGCCGGCTCGCATGGGAAACTCTAGATATCGTAAAAGGTTATACGTACGGTGATTGCTGATTGTGTACTAAAAAAAAAGAAAACAAACAGACGGACACACTTCGCGCGTGATCGGTCTCGGTGGGACGGCGGGGTCGTTGTAAGTGAGAGCTTAGCGAAAAGGGGGGTGGGGCGGGCGGGAAGCGGGACCTCGAATTCCCGTTGCGACGCGAGCGCGGCGGCGCGGCCATTTCGTACCGTTTTAAAATGGCATGGGGGAAAAAAAGGCGGGAAAGGGGGCCACCCGCCTGCCCGCGCCGTCGGGAGGTCCGAGCGCGGCCGCTCGCTGGCGAATACCGACAATTCCAGAGCTGTGGGGATCGTTAACCCCAGAAGTCTTATGTCGCGTGATGTTCCATAGGTAAAATAAACGTTATTATTTTCCGCTTAAAGTCGAAAATTGTTTGTTGGAAAGGCTATCAATTTCCTTAATCGTCGGATAGTTTCGGCATGTCAAATCAAAGAAATTATGCTGTTACATCTTGTTTAATAGCGGTGCTTTTGCGGTGGGTCGCGGGATGCCGCCCGCGCCGACGCCGCTGCAACTCATTAAGACTTAAGTAATTTTCCTCTTGTAACTGATTTCGCTATAAAGTGATCCATTAAAAATTTTGCTACATATATATGTGAATAAAAAGCGATATTGTATTTATCAACTGATTGATATTTTTCAATGATTTTTTTTTAAATAGCTTTACGATTTTCAATCCTTTGTTCACCGTCACATACTTTTTTTTTCTTAATCTCCATAAAAACAAATTAGTGTTTTATATAAAAAAAAATAACAACGAACCTAAAATTTTAGTTAGTATAATTACGATTGGATAATTTCGTTTTTGCCCGAGCGTTTATCGGATTAAAGAACATTAGCGAACTAACTAGGTAAAAATACGTAACTAACTGATTTTTAATGTGTTTATTCAAAAAGAAATTATTTAATAGTGTACTAGATGATGATCTGTTACAAGTCAAACGAGAGTACGGAACATTTTATTTTTTTAAATGTAGGATTTACCTGATTCGCGAACGTTTATTACACGTCTCGTATTTTGGAATTTTCAATGTGGTAATTCATCAAATCAAGTAATTCCAAAATTATTTATTTAATGCCAATATAAAACCTTTTTCGTAACTCAACGATGAAATAAAAAATTTCAAGTATTTATAAAGTGCGACTTCGTACCTACTTACAGCTATAAAAATTTTCGTTTAAGTTGAACTTAAGAATTTTGAATTTTTATGTATATAAATGTTATCATAAATAATAATAAATTATATAAATGTCCTCCCCTTGTAGCACCCTGTTCACCCTCTCTCCCTCTTGATATAGAACGTAATTTAGGAGCCCGGAGGTCCGATACCTGAAATGACAAACTGCTAAGTGATTAATTTTGAATGTCGGTCTATCTATGCATACTACACAGGTACACATCAAATATAGACGACTTTTTTTTGTTTGCTTAGACATACTTAACATGACTTCAAAACTTCAGGACATTTATTACTCTCTACAAATATAATTACTTTAAATGAATATAAATAAATATTAATTACAGGAAATTTTAAGCATATGATTTATTCGAAATTTTTATTCTGTTTTAAGATAACTAACTCTACTGAAAACTATTCTGAATATTACATTCTAAAAACTGATAAATTTAACGTTTATTCTGAATATTATTGAAAAATTTTTAAGTAGTATTTATATTATAAGGTTTTTTTAATATTATACACATAATATTTGGTTCACAAAAACACTTGCATTGTGATATCGTGTTAAAAAAACATTTATATCGGTCATTGTGTACAATGAGTACACAATGACGGATATATAATAATAACAAATGTTTTTACTTTTTACAGAAAACTGTACAATGTAATTCGATACTCGCTTAGTATAACGTACGAAAGATTTCAACTCGCGTCAAGTTTTTACGTTCCGATTAACGCTCCTGCGCATCCGTGCGTGCACTGACTCAGACAACCTTCGTAGGATAGACGGATCTTTTTTCATTCGGCGATAGGTCCTGTTTTAGTCATTATGGCATGAATGTTGGTCGGTGAAAGCTAATTACAGATGACGCCAACATAGCTTGGTCTCTTTCCGGTTCGTATTTAAATGTGACTGTAATACTTAGGGCATCTTCCGTCATCTCGCTTTAAACTCGCTTTTAAACCAGAACTCACTTATAAAATTGATTTTGCGTTTCGTGTCTTCCTTTTGATGGTTGTTCAGACTAAAGTGCGCTGAAAAGGAAGACATGGAACGCAAAATTAACTTTGAAAGTAACTTTTTGTTAAATGTGAGTTTAAAAGCAACTGGTGGCAGAAGTCCTAAGTATTTTATGTCCCACAAAATCTCATAATATTTTTTTACCAAAATTGCGGCATTTTAACTATTGTTTTATAGCTTTTAGAAGTATCATAAAGGTTTATTAGTAACCATTAAAGAGCAATTACTGTTTATATATCGCAGTATTATTCGCTAATTCCTAATCACTAAGGAGTGTTGGGGCTTTCATTATCAGCTCAATGACATTAGATGATGATTCTGAGACGCAAACCCCTGAAAAATTTAAAAAATCAGCTCAAACACACCATAGCTGACAATAACGTTTGATGGTACCCCTGGATTTTCCTGCGATCTCATCCTCAGATTCTGACTTTGTTACAATGGGACCACGTGGCGGGTATACACTTTCAAAAAAAAATTGTTATGAAATCGATTTGCAATTAAGGAAGATTTACGCGAACATACACGAAAGAAATACAGACGAATTGAGCACCTCTTCCTTTTTTTTTGAAATAGGTTAAAAAAATGGTAGCGAAATGAATTAAAAACTATCGCATAAAATTTTTTATCAAATTCTGGATAGTAGTTTTTGCTGTGTGCACGAACAAATGTACAGACAGACAGACGAAAATTCTAAAAACCATCGAAATGTATTTTGTCAATTTTTTAATAACTCCCCGTAAATTTTTCCGAAACATATTTAAGGTACAGTTTTTTTCTCACTATTGTTTTATTGTATATATTTATTTTATCTTATTCCATCAAAATTATATGAAGATTATTTTAAAAAATAATTAGAATGATATGTTACATAAAAGTTATTTATTATATGAATTTTAATATCACTATATATTTGTTTCTTTAAGAACAACAAGAAATATCTAGGTTTTATATTTCTCAACAAAATTCATTCATAACGACGAACTTACCTTTAGTAAGAGAAAACGCCTAGCGAAAAAAAAAATTATCTTGGAACCTTACAACTTATTTTGTGCTCACAACGAGGGTCCCGAATAAGGTGTTTACGGCATAATTTGTCAAACAAGACTCGAAAATAATGCACACAATTTTGTAGAGCGTTTCGCGTCCGTTGCCCTATTATTCGAACTTTATTTGTGCAGTAGCCTTTGTTCTTGCCTTTTTAAAGGGGCCGACGAAGGTACAGCTGAAATGAAATTTCGGGTCTGGCGTGTGCCTGTCTTTAGGGTTCCTCTGTTAACTTACGAGAGGCCCTATACATTTTTCTCGTGTACGAATTATACAATTTTTTTTCGAGAAATAACAATGACTTCGGAGGCGTATAAGGCTTACGCCCGCCTGCCCTCGACCAGAGAATTTTGGATTGCATTCAACACTATTAACATACCTTTAAACGCACTTTCGTCACGTTACACTGCACGGTTTCAGTGGACGTAATGCGCATTATTATATGGATGCTTCAGTTTAGGGTCGAGGTGGCGCAGTGGTTAAGTACGTTGCCCTCCAACTAAAAGGCACTGGGCTGATCATGACACGTGCGAATTAACCAATGAGCTTTTAATTTGAATCAATTTACAACACACAGTTCCTACTTCGGGCAGCATATCACTTTCGGTGACAAACCTTTCGTGAAATAAAAAGGTGCCTCAGGAGTATGATAATTCAATCGATACGACAACTTAAGTTTAAGCAACGCAACATTTTCTACGATTCGACAGAATATTATGTTTTGATGGTATATAGGTATGCCGGTACAGTTGAAGGGGTTAGTATAGTGGACTATAAGGTTTTATGCCGCGCAGGAGTCGCTGTTCCTGTAATGCACAGGGCACTGGAAAATATCGTTCTCGAAAAATTTTACATAGTTTTCTTTCTGAGATAGGTAGTATTATATAGACATGTAACTCCAATAAATTTGACAGTTTTGAGCTATTCTTTTGTACAGACTCTGTCTCAAAGGTTATTTAAATTTTTATTACACTTGTTACTCTTTATTACCTATTAGGTATATATTTGTAGCCAATCAGTATCACGTAGCTCGTCGTGTATTTCATGAAGAATTAGCAGTCAGAAAGCTAACCCTCTTTGTGTAATTTCTTGGAAAATAAATCCTTGAAAACTATATTTTTACAATTTAATTTGGAACGTATTTAATGGTATAATTAAAATTTATCGCCAGATATTGGCGCAATAATGTTTTTAAACATCAATAAAACATATGTGATTTTTTTTTATATATCAAATGATAACTGGTTTTATCTGCGTTATGAACTCGACAACGAAATAGACTTAACTGTTATATAATTTTCTTGGTGTCTTTAATACGATCGCACATCAAAAGTCCGAAATCCTAAGCATACTTGTTTCGAAATTCGCACTTGACTCTATATAATTCGGACCGCCCAAATGAAACGCGCTGCTGTTAACTTAACAATGCAACTTAGAATGTTAGCTTTATGAGCGACATTATTGTAATTTATTACATAAAACTTTGGAAAAAAAAAATAAGTGAAAGTTAAGCTGTTGTGTTTTATTGCATGTAACGGTGAATGACACGAAATATGATGCTTGCTTACAAAGACATCGACAGTTTTAAAAGTTAATTAAACAGTTTGACAGAATTGTATACAGCTACTTACGAAGCTATCGCATGCCGTTAAGATATTAATATGGGTGAATTTATAAATTATTTACATATTACAATGTTTTTCTGAGTAATGGTTCTACTTTAATTTTCGACCTGTAAAATATTACGAATCTAGAGAAATTTGTCCTCTATCTATTTCTTTCTCCGTCTGTCTCTCCAGTTTTAAACATCCCATAGACGTAATATTTATCTCGAATTTAAAGTTAATATTATAATGAGTGCTCATTAACGACATTGTAATTTTATTGTGCATGGATCTATATTTTGCCATGGGATCGTCCGTATATTTATTCTGTATGTCTTTCATTTTCGGTGATTTAAGCGCCCCTTCTTTAACCACATTACGCAAAATTACTTCATTGACAAAGTATAAACAAAGTATTCATTTCAAAATTAATTTACAAAAGTAACAAATTAATCTAGTTACTTATTCATATTTAGATGTTTAGATTAAACATAAATGTTTATCTATGTACTATATAGGTTATACGTAGGTATGTTATTAAGGCTAAAAAATTACACAGATTAAAGCATTAAAATTAGCTACATTATAATTATAAGGAAAATTATTTAATTAGGATTTTATCGTTTTCTTCGATTTTCGTATAGAACAACCGAAAGGCCAATGAGCAAGCGAGTCGTTAGAGAGTAGTTGGTCACCGTCGCCCATCGCTACTCGCAACCCCTAAAGAGTCACTAATGCGTTGCCGGCTTCTTGGAAGGAAATAGAGTATCTAATGGAGGGGATCGGATAGATAGGAGGGGAGAAGGAGGAATGGGCCAGATTTGTAAGTGATGACATAAATTTTCATCTTCGCCAAATACTCCTATTTTTTTTCTTCCAAAATTCTCTCCCTGCTCCTCTAATTTTAAACTGTATAATATGCATGATGGCCCCGTGTCACTGTCGACTGTTATTATTACTATTATGATATTGCATTAATAAAATATATTGTTCTCGACTATAAATCATAAATCCTCGAATCGGTGACATCTCAGAATTCCTAATAATTTTCAGCGCATTAGCTTTTTCTTATGTATATAGTTATGTAAAAGCCATGCAATGTCATCAACTCGAGGTTTCATCGTTTATAGCTCACAGATGACTGTCATAATTCAGATGTGTCCGTATTAGCCTTGAATTTTTCTATTGTGTGAGGTATTAATTCGCGGAAACCCATAATAGGCGCTTGCCTGCAACATGCATTAACATGCAGCATGCAACCCACCGCTGACCCTCGAATCTGCCTCTCCACTACGAATCTCTATCCAAAGGATTGAATATTGATTCGAGAGGATTGATAGATATCGAACACCTAAGCTAGTGTCAATTTTTTAATTATCTTAGTCCGCTAATCGTTATATTGTTAATTTTTAAGTAAGTTTCATGTCAACCAGGCACATTCAAAGGAAAATGCAGTCATGACATGACAACGCTGTCATGTCTGCATTACATGACAGCATTTCACTTAACGGGGTTGTGTCTGCATTTGTGGGTCGTTTTTAAGATTCCTTAGACCCTAGTGGATGTGACTGATTGCATTTTCCTTCGAATGTGCCTGGTTAGCATGAAACTTACGTAGAAATTAACAATATAACGATTAACGGACTAAGATAATTAAAAAAATGACACTAGCTTAGGTGTTCGATATCTATCAATCCTCTCGAATCAATATTTAATTCTCTGGATAGAGATTCGTAGTGGAGGGGCAGATTCGAGGGTCAGCGGTGGGTTGCATGCTGCATGTTAATGCATGTTGCAGGCAAGCGTCGACCCTTGAATTCGTTACGAAAATTTAATTATGTTTTCCTGTTTATTTGTTGCATAAATATTACATGATTTAAATGAGTTTTTTGGAGACCAAAGGACATTTTCAACTTGAATATGACTCACTCAGTGACTGGTACCTATTTTATCAAGAAACACATCGATAATTTATCAAAAAATAAGAATAATCTAAAATCATTGGGACTACGTCGCCACTGCATCATCTGCGTCATTGATAAATATATCACCTATTCGCGCATCAAATGCAAATTAATATCTATCTGACTACCTACTACGGAGGAATTTTTGCAGCCATTCATTACTGCAAAAAATGGGCATTAATAATGTATTTCCATTCTCTTAATGTTATACCATTATTTTAATCTTTTGATTTTTAAAGCATTTTTTTTTTATCTGATACTTTCGGTACTGTTTCGGTTCACGGAGACAATACGATATGTGTAAAATAACAAAATGTATACGTATAAATAGACACTACCGTTTTTTTGCGAAGTTAAAACTTTTTTAACCGCGTTGGGCATTTTTTGAAATGGGTAAAAAAAGCAATGAACTAGTGACACCGTTACCGTTACCGTAACCGACACCTCTGTATATAAGTATCTACATATATTGGCCCGGTTTACACGAAAGTTCGACTTTGGGCTGAAATACATTGATAATATTCCACGTATATACACAATATATAGTTATTGTGTATATACGTGCAACGCAGATATATATTCATGTCGGAACTTTTTGTATTGTGTTTGTAAATTTACGTGTTAAGCTATAGATTGCAATTTTTGTAGTGGTAGTTTATAATAAAGAATAAAAAAACAATTAATTTCAAAGTGTTTCCTGTACAATAAAATATTTCCTGACGATTCAAAAAATACACACGTAATTGTTCAAGTTTTCACTTCTGTCGTCACTCTCGGAGTGCCACAGTCTTTTTTTGTCGATTTATTGTACACTTGCAAAAGCACTTGTGTACTTTTATTTAATTAATTTTCATTAAAATATCATTTACTAGCGATTAGTCACAGCCGTATAATGATTTTTCACATCGCACCCACTCCAAGTACCAACCCCATCCTAACTTCGCTTCCAATTTCAGGTCATCCATGACATTATGTTATATCGCGTTACACTACTGTATGACACATATTAAGTAAACGTCGTTAGTGTACATTATAATACAAATAATAGATCGTATACAATATTTTCTACCAATTTTTACTTCTTATCTATAAATACAAACCTTTTCTGAAAAGAATGAACAAAGTGTAGACAAAAATTTCAAATTGTTCTGCTTAAAATCCATAACAAACAAACATTAAATATGAATAAGAACTTTAAAGGACTATTTATCTTCGATTATTATGTTTTTCTAGGTCGAAATAGTTTCATTGTAGATTTAAATAACGACCTAACAACATTAAAAATCTCCAAAAAAAAAGTTGTCTCCGATCGCGGTCCGCGTTTTCCTCTTACATGTACCTTGCGTATGCGTCGATATTTCGTTATGTTTATTCATGTAATACCGATCATCATCGACGTCAAGGAATAAGTCTAGTGCACGCTTGGCCATTTGATTAGGCGGATGTACGATGAACGATTCAGTTCTGCTTGGAGGAAAAACGTCGCGCTAAAAAGCTCGTCGCAGTACACACGTGTAGTGAGCTTGTGACGTGCGAAGTTATATCTGATAAAATAAAAAAGTATTTGTTGCAAATTTGTATTGATAGCATAGGAGTGTACTATATATGTGACGTCAGTTTATGTTCAAACCACTGACGCATGACAATAAGGTTATAGTGGCTTAATGTTTTATAAAAAATAAGGGTTTTTCGGCTGTAGAAATTAGTGGAAAAACAAAAAAAGGTATTTCGCACAAGCGTTATTTGTTATGACACTTATAGATTACTTATAACCTACATGATATCTGTTCGGAATTTTAAAGTCCATGTGGTATTAACTTTATCGATCAGAGAAAAATATACTTATCTGATATAATAAAAATGCTATAATAATAATATAACTTCTGTTATGTTCTAAGTCGTGATTTCGAAACGGTTCCATTTTCCCAAGGTAGGTAGTGGGTATCCGAAATACTTAATATGGAACCAGCTCTGATCATTTCATAGAAGATATTCACTCAGTTAATTTTCAATAAAATAATATTCAGCGCAGATCAACACATGGGTATTTTTTTATAAATTGAAAAAGTGTACCTACTTTTTGCACTAATTACCTTAAAAATTACTACAAGATGGGTAAGCATTGTGATTTTGTGACGACTTACAGTCTTAAGTGTACGTTTTTATTATAAGGTGAATTATCCTATATTTGGCAGTTATCTTTGTTGAATGTAGACATAAAATATATAAACCTGCTCAAGTAGGTATTGGACAAGGATAAATTAGGTAGGTACTTGCATCGAAATGATCTTCGAAACGGAAAGCAATAATTTTAGGTTCTATGAAATCAACTCTTCATACGTAAAGTTGATTCAAAAGTACTTAAAACTATTGAGTACGAATCTAAAAAAATCCAAAGTCCAAAAAGAAATCGATAACAGCTATATGGCTGTCATTCACTTTTTGGATTTTGGATCCTTCGTCGTGTTACAAAATCGGTTGACCCTGCAGGCCATCCGTAAAACTTCCCTCTATGATATTAATTGATGTGTTTTTGAACTCCTTAAGTTCAAAATACTTTGAGCTCAAAAAGTTGTCTCAAAGCTCAAAGACTTATCTTTAAGCTTTTCGATTCCAAACATTCGGCAAAACAGTTGACCTTGTAGGCCATTCCAGAAAATTTTTGCTACTTTCAAACTCAGTCTTAAAAATTAGCGAGTGGTTTGTAAATTAATATTTAAAATATGCTTTTAAAATGATTTGATAATGATGTTTCTTCAACGAATTGATGAAACTGTATTTTTTTTTTGTTTTCAATCTGCTATATTTTGAATAGGTCAACCAATCTTCACGCGGTTAACAGTAATCGATGCAGTTTTGCTAGTCCTATAAATAATTTGTGAACGAAAATTGATCAGATAATAAATTATGGAGTTTTTTTTAAACAATTTTTTTGATTTTTTTTGTTCACGATATCTCACGAACAAATCGACCGATTTTGTTCGACTAAACGACGACCGACGTGGTTTTTTGATGTTAAGAGATGATTAGTTTTTGGAATTGACCGATGAAGCCATTTAAAAATATTTCAAAAAAAACACAAAAAAATTTTTTTTTTCGTGGTTATTTTGAGATTTCTTGGAATCCGCCAATCCAAACCGGTTCAAATTTTCAAGACATTGAAGTTTGATGGAACTCTTTGGAATGCCAAAATTTGATTTTAATCGGTAAAGTTATTCAAAAGTTATAAGAGGTTTACATACTTACACACACGCGCGCGCGCACATGCAGACATAGTGACATCGCGGGACCCGTTGAAATAGCTTCCTAGGACCTCAAAACGTCGAAATCTAATGAAAACTCGATTTTCAAAAAACGAGATTAAACCATTAATTTCCCGATTTTCGAAAATTTTTGATTTACTTAGCGGATATTTAAAACAGCTTTTCAGATATTTTTTTTATATTAGAATTAAAATACTAAGGCACGACACAGCATTTATTACGAATTTTTAGCAACTACCTAGATGCGCTTTTGCAAAATAAATGAGCGTAAATGCATGCGATCAGCGAATAAATAGGCGCGCTCCGCCCGGTCGGCGATAGGTATATGCGATGCCGCCCGCGTTTTTAAATAGTTTCGAACGAAAATACGCACTTAAATCTTAATCTTCGCAGCCATTTTGAAAGATAGAAAAAAAAACGAAAAGATAATTATTATTTTTTCTTGACTACTTTGGCATTTGTAGAAAAAACGTTTGTCATCGTCGTTGACAATCGATTCGAAATATGGTATCTACGTAAAATTGTGTATTGCATCCATATTATAACTGATAGATTTTATGATAAAAAGTGTTCACTTTATAGATCTGTCGATATAATAATTTTATTGCACGAACTTACAATAGAAAGTGCATTGGATCGACTATTTTTACCAATAAATTTGAATTAAAATGGGTCGTACGTTTAAATTGGATACGCGATCGTATGGTAATAATTTTCTAAACACACCTCGACTGATCTTTTTCGGAATCACCTTATTCTCCGTCTATATCACGTCATAGACGCCCGCATCCATTGTCAGTTTACCACTTCGAGACGTCATCGTTTGTCAACGAGCACGTCACTGATCCATAATAACGAAGAGCGTTTAAACAGGCATGTACGCATCGCGAGATACGGCGTCGTTGTTGCGGCAACGCCTTCCGCGCCATGTATAGCTGCGCAAACACGCCTGAGGATGTTGGCAGTGGCGGTATTCGGCAAACTGTTCGTCAAATATGACGTATGCCCGAGGCGAATTTTTAGAGATTTTCGCCTATCATCGCATCTATGACATGGACAAATTACGCCCGGGAAAAACGTCCGGACGGTTCCTTGAGACGTTTATTTGCCAGGCTTCGCGTGGGCTCATGGTTCGCGTCCGCGGTCTCTCTACGGTGTTCGTGACTCGTTCGGCTAACTGATGTAATGAGTAATTGTGGGTTTTTATGACGGCAGACTCTTAAGTCACACCGGCGGATTCGAATGCTTCTTTTTTTCTGAATCATAAATATGTCAAAGTTATCCGATAGCTTTATTAGGGATTAGTCTCCAGCCCCAACCTTGTTCGCGTGGATATGCAATGAATTCCTTCAGATCTATATTAAATCATTGATCGATATAGATCTGAAAGAATTCATGGAATTCGTGATTGAGATCGCGATCTCAGTCCCGCTCTTAAGTCCGGTCTTAGTACTGAAGTTCAACCAAAAATCCTACAGAAAACAAAACACTTGAAATTTTTCCATAATATTTCAATTTTTCAGGCAACTTACTTTCTAGACAATTTATTTACCCTAAAAATCTTATAATAAATATTAAAAAATATAGCTAACAACTAAAAGATGATATAAAAGTGTTGCCTGAAAGAAAATCGATCCAGTAAGTGCTTTTCACATTCTGAATAAAAAAAATTGGTTGCCTGTAAAGTCGGTATACGGGCGAAAGTTTTACGTGACAACGACTTTGAATGGTAAAATCATTTTAATGTGAATATTCATTCGTATAGTAGGAAGAAGGATGAAATAATAGTAACAATTTAAAACATTTATTTATACAAAGAATTATATTTAAAACATTAATTTATACAAAGAATCTCGCACTGAATTTCATATTAACAAAATTTTATTTTTACCTTTACACATACATACGTATTTATATACAATATACATACAATAACTTGCAATACATTTGCAAGCTATGCACTAATTCTCTAGTGCTGCGCGCGCGGCAGACCGATCATAGTTGAGTGGGAGAGAGACGCAAGGCATTCGGCGGGCCTCTCTCTCGTTCGGTGACTCATCGTAACGTTACCGAGCGTTACACTTTTTCATAAGTGACTCCCAGCCGCAACCTAATTTAAGACGTTGTCACGTCAAAAGCGAACCAGAATAACCTGCAATAGAATCTCGATATCTACGCAAAAATAAGCCATCATCACTCTAACATTATTAGAAATTAAATAATATAATAACGTTTCTAATATGCAGGTTAATATATTTAGTAGCACAAGTTTGCAAATTTATTAGTTTTCATAAGCGCGCGAGAAATTCCTTTAAAAAAAGTTACACCTCGTCCATCATATATATTGATATTAGCTTAGTACGACCCATCTCGTGACACTTTTGTACCTTTTTAACCAATAAAATCATGTCATTTCATAAGTGCAGTTAATCATAATAGGTATCATAGACATTTTTTTTATCCTTGTACCTAATGACCTTGTTACGTACCTCGGTCTGTTTATGTTTTTAAAAACTTTCTCTCTCTCTGATTTTTTTTATTGCTGTGTGATAAATAAGTAGAATTCTACCTGATCCATAACTGAAATTGTTGATCTCGATACGAATGATAAAAACACAAATACCTCGTTCTTTACGGCCATTAAAGTCCACTCCTAAACATAAGCCTAGTCCATACTGCGACATCCAGTTAGTGGTCGCCACTCGATAACCTACCTTCCCCAGCAGTAGTTGAATCAATCAGCAATTTATCCGTCTCATTGCCACTTCAACTTACCAATTGTACGGGCCATATCGGTTAATCCCGTTCTTCTGTGAGTTTCCTAGTTTCGTATATTATATTGCAGAGAAACTATGAAAATTATCCTTTCCAACACGCGGTAAGTGACTTTTAAGTCGTTTGTAACACAACAATAAGGAATCAATTTTTACATCTGTAAGTCATCACTGGCAACACGCATTGTTGAAAAACTTTCGTCTTTAGGTATGTACGAATAAATTGGACTTGAAGATATTTCGTAGATAATTTTGTAAATGTTTCCCAGCCGAGCTCAGTTCTTCATGTAACTTCTGTCGCAGTTAGATGAACCTAACTGGATAGTTTTTCCCAAATATATACATTTACCTACGGCTTCGATTGGACAGAGAGAAAATACTTATTAGACTCATGAATTAAATGTTATTAGCACATGCCAGCAGAATAACATTCTCAACTATCATCAGAAACATCATATCCAAATCAAAAAAATAATAATTAAAACGGTGATTTTTTCTAATATGCATTCTACGATCACCACGAAAGTCATTAAATACCAGTTATCAAATAGTAGTTAGTATACTTACCAGTGTAGTGCTTATAGTAAGACATTTTCTTTAACGATGATTATTTCATGTCAAAGGACATTTCAAAATGTCCTTTAATCATATTTTTAAGTGATGTATATAGTGACAATGACAAAGGTATATACCTGATCGCATAACTTTCAAATGTTCATATTTACTTATTTGCGTGGTGCGATCATATCATAATTTGGTTCTTTAAGTACCTATCTGTATAAAAAACAACAAAATCTCATTAAAAATATTCGTCAAAAAACCAATGTTTAGTGTTTTCATAACGATTTTGAAAACTGTGTTAATTGATAAGTTTCCATCTTGGCAATTATTCGTGTCTACAACTAAACTTTGCATTATTTGATCTGGAAATGTTCATGTATTTGATTCATAGAATATTTTACTGTTCTCATCAAAAAAACTGCCATTCTTCAATGGGATACATTCCTCCGAAAGACGACATCGAGCTCTTCGGTTTCGCTTTCCCGATCATACATACATTGTCATCGATTTTCCGTACGGAACGAGAAAAAGGACGGTCGACGAGTTGAAAACGGCGCGTTCGCGGGCACCTCAGATAAGGCACGTGGCGCGGGCCCGTCGGGGAGGCCTCGAAGGCCCTCGCCGTCTCCCGGAGTCGAGTCGCACGGGTCGTGTGAGCTCGTTCGATTCGCGGGTCGCGGTATGCAAACCCGCGGCCAGGTGCACGTGTGACGTCGCGCTTCTCCGTTCTTGGAAGCTACGCCGATGCGTCCGCCGGACCACAGCGAAGCGTGAGAGTTATTTCAACTGTTAGAACTAGGGACGCCGGCTGTTTACATGAAATCTTATTACATAAGCTCTGAGCTGCAAATCGCGTAGTAGTAGAATTTTAAAATTTGATTTTTTTTTTTTTTGAAGAATTTCTTTCTCCCACTTTAGCTTTGTTCTGTTTTTTGTTTTTGCGAAGGTAGCCGCGATTAAAATTTTTTTCTCGTCAATACAAGCGTTCGCCTTAAATGACATATTTCAAGTTCTCATATATTGTACATTAAAATTAATTAGCCCCCGAAAGTTTGAAGTTTTCTTTTTCTTTTTACTGAAATTAATGCATAAGCGCTATTGCTTTGAAATCGAACAGACGTACTGTAATCTATTTATTTTAAATCAAAAATTATTTAAATATATTTTTTATTGATAATGTTTGGGGTTATTATGTTGTTAAGTGATGTGTATAAGATATTCAAACATTGAGTATTTTATTCATTAAAAAAATCGCAACAGTTCTTTTTGCAATGAACCGATCTCGGCGACAAGGTAAGCGAAAAAGGGATGCTTTTTAAATCGCATGTCACACGATAATTTCTATAGGTATACAGTGAACCACAAAACCGATCTAATTAGAGCTTTTGTTGTTGTCATTATTAGAACCGACAATAAAATATTAGGTTCTTTTTATTAATTTAATTTAAGTAATAAATTTTCTATATCAGTTTTTATTTAAAGTTAGTCCGTATTCATGTACACAAAGTGAAATGCACTGATATAAATTGAAAGTTTGAGATTGTTTTTATATATTTTAACAAGTATCTGTTTCGTGTCGAACGATTTGTTTGCCTGCCTCTGTATTTATTATACAGTATTCTTGTAAATAGTTAACATGAATAATGATCTATATTACGTATTCGTGAACAGTAAAAATTTTAATGGGTGTTTTTTTACTGGATGTCCTTTTTTAATTTTTATAGCCTTCGTATCATATAAGCAATTTTATCACTCTAATAATGGTCGAACCTGTTTTGACGATTCAACGTTTTTTTTTTTGTGTCAATGATATCAATGTTGCAAATGGAAACAGAACCGCGTGATTAAATTCTATATCATGATATAATGTATGACGTGCGCGCGCGTCGCGTAATATGCATCTACCGAAATGAATCGATTTTCTTAATCGGGTGCATACATGTGTTTAGATTAAGAGATAAGGTAACCTGTGTCATTGAATCACCCGAAATGTGTGTCATTTTACAACTGCAAGATAATACGTATTTCCGCTGACTCAAAATAACTATCAAATATTACTGCACGAAACAGGTATATTGTAATTTTTTTCTGGTATATTTTTTTTAAAGCCACGTGTTTGTAGAAACATAAATAGACGCATAACAATTTAAAAATAAATAAACTTATTTTGTCATAAACAGGCACTCATTTAATATCTGTGGATTGCTCAAGTAGTAATCGAAATCTTTTACATATAATAAAATATGGTATCCATGATACCATGCCCTTTTTTTTTATTAAATAACTATTGTGGGTCATTTCATGGTCTGTTTTTCATTTGCTACAATTCCGTTTATTGCGTCCAGTTAAAAAATGGCGTCCTATAAATATTTTATAAGCCAATCGCGTTTTCATAAATATATATTTGCTCTTAGATAATAATAATTATGTCCAACTTTTAAAAAACTTCTCAACCTTTGGCCATTTTCTGTATCTGTACCTTCAGAGCACGCTTTAAGTGGGAGCAGGTAACTGACTGATTGTTTTTAAATGTCGCTTTAAAATTTTAATCCTTCGATTGTGTTTTTTTGTTATCGAGTCTTTACCTTGATAATAGTTTTACCGGCGTCCACCCCGTTATGGCGGAGTAATAACAATTGCCCTTTTTTGATGATTATGCGTACAGTTTTAATGGATCTTTTATATTTTAGATTATTCTTAACGGTATTTTAGCGACAATGGTGCACGTAAAAACTTATTTTTACATGTTCACGACTGTAGCAGTCATTCAAAATCGAATATTCACAGTGTAAAACTTGAAGTTGTGTACTTTAAATTTGCCGACGACACGATACGTATCGATTTTTTTTTTTAATAACGCAGAGTGCCTGTGCACTAAACTTCCCGGAACGCATACCGTGTCGACCAGATGACAGTGTGACTCGTCGCGGAGAACACAACGGGGGTATTAACAAACGCATACGAGAAGTATTTATGCTTACCCAACATCTTGCTACTACTCATTTCTGACACTCTCCTACCGATTGAGGTCGTGATGTATGCATCCGCGAGCATTGGGCGGATATAGGAGTCTTCGCGTTATTATTGTAACCGGACTGAAGCCTGTTCTGACTTGACCACTGTCCCGTGACCCCCTCTAATTCGAGAGCCGATGGATCCACCCTCTGCTCTGTCTATTCGATGTCATATTAAACGATTTTGCGTACCAGTAAGTATAGAAATGTATAAGTAGGTAGTTTATACGATTTATGAACATAAATGCATGGTCATGTTTTTTTTATTATTGTGCCCAAACTTAAGTATTGCAATTTTAAAAATTACAATATTACTGATAGTCGTGTGAAATCTATTACTTTTATCTAATTTATTACAGAAAGAAGTTTTACCTATTTATTTAATTATTTAGTTGTATTTTTATATATATAAACAAGGTGATGATAGTCTTCAACGTAATATTAGAAATACGAAATAAAATAGAAATCAAATCAATCACTCGGCTGATTTATTTGAGCGCCGCTCAAATAATAGACGGGTCACTGACAGCTGTCATAATTCGCGTGACGTTCCAATATATTGCTTTATAATTGAAAGGCATCTAATTTGCACTTATTCCGAGTCGCCTATAAATTTGAGAACTCTTTGAATCTAACGTTTAGAAAGCGAAGTTATAGTTTAACGGCATTTCAAATAGTTGCACAGGTCTTAAATATAAATGACGTTTTGTTATTCGTCTGATAGTGACGGAGTGCAAAGCTATACTAGATGTATTTGTTTTAGATATTAAAATTTTTAATGTATACATATTCTTCCAATAAAAAGTTTTCTTACAGACACAGGAAATATAAATTATGATGATTTTCATTTTTTCGCATGTGTGCCTTACATATGAATATTTTCTTCGTGGCAATAATCATGTAGTTAGATGCTAATTAACAAAAAAAAAAAAAAAAACTATATTACTGGCAGGTACAGAAGTAACGTTTTATTTTTTGTTTGTGAGTTTTCGTTATTAAAACTACAAAATATTGTATAACCGCGCGAATAACTCAAGAATGAGAAAATTTCAGTTACGCCAATAATTTCGTCAACGCTGAGTAACGCGCGAAAATGAACTGTTTTATGCTATCACAATTTACTGCCAAAGCTTGTGATTCACGTTACATGACAGTAAATATGGTCACTAAACTAGATGAATTTCGCAATGATGTCACAATCTTTGTTTACAAATTTTTAAATTTTCTCTCTTGCCTCCGATCTTGAACGCGTGCCACATTTTCGGGTGGCGGCCACACATTTTTAGACAGCTGCGGTCTTCGAATCGAATGATTGCAGACGCGAAAAGCGGAAATGGTAAAACAGAAAAAAAAAACTGTGCTATATGGCAGCACTAGCTTTCGCCCACGACTCCGCTCTCGTTGAAATTTACATATCGATCGGTGACGCTGACAATCATGATCCTGCTCTCGGTCCCGCTCTCGATTCCGATTTTTAGGCAATCTATCTAATTCAAACCCGGACCGGCGTCGACCTTGATTCTCTTTCGAATACTGCTGTTGTTGCCAATAACCGACCGGTGTAAGAAAGAAAAAAATAATTCTATGTTCACAAAGCGAAATCGCGGGATAAATCTGATATCTTTATAAATTATTGTCTATTATATGTCATTGTAACGTGTCAGCTATGTCGATGTAAAGTTTTACCAAAATCGTTTTGGTAGTTTTTGCGTTAGCAGTGTAACAGACATCCATCCATCTTCACAGACTCGTGTTTATAATCAATCAAATTAAAAATGTCTTCATTACGAAGGTAATACAATTGTACTTGAAAAACGTCATTATTGTATTTTTATAACAATAACATTACCACCCATCCAAAATGCTGATTCACCTCGAGAAGAATGGGAAAGAAACTCAAAGAATTGGTTTTTTTTTTGCTCAATACTACCAGTCAGATACCAAGATAGAAGTTATAAATCTCGTTTCGTCGAAACGTTATGATATGTATATACGGCGCACGCGCATGACCCGCGGAATCGGCTCTCGTCGATCCGTTCACGGATCGCGGCACTGTACACATAGATAATACAACTGAACTTTTGACTCGCTCGCGCGCGGACGGAGTTATCGCGTCATCGTATATATCGACGACGGACTTAACGCGTGCGTAAACTCGCTTACGTCGCGAAACGATGACGTTGTATCGAAAAAAAAGGTGTATTTTCCTTTTGTCTATCTACTTGTATCCCCCAATCCGTCAATAGAAAAATCTGATAATGCTTTTCGTTTACGCCGTTGGCCTCTCGAACCGGATGTTATCTGCGACACGCCAATATATTAAGATGTCGTTATGCCGGACATAAATATTTAGCTTATAATTATATTGCATAAATATATTTTATGCGCTATTAGTTTTGGTGAACGAGCTTTTGACTGTCTCGATGGGTACAGGTTTCATTAACGGTGAAAATGGTAATTACGCTTGAAATTAAATAAATAAATAATTTTAACTGAACAAATACCTACCTACATGTGCATGTATGTTAGATAGGTACACATTTATTATGTTTCATTAAAAGTTTTCTAAATTTTAAATGGATTTTGGTATTAGAATAGATTAATTGTATGGACTATTCTTTAGTTGAATTGAAATCTTAAGGTTTTTATAAAGCTGGTTGATAAATGGTTATTTTGATTAATCTAAAGATAAAAATACTATGCTGATCTCACCCAAGATTTATTAAAAGTAAGTTTATTCTATTTTTAATGGATTATTTAAGCGAAAGTTATTCTATCGTTCTTATAAAATTGAATGTTTATTCCGATTATTTGACATAAATGAAAATTTAAATTCGTACATAAAACTTATACGTTGCTTGTTGACTTTTATTTTTTTCAGGAAATTATTTATCTCAGGTCTTATTAAATTAATGAATATCTAATAACAAAAAAAATCTAAACAAAAAAAACTGTTAAAAAATAATTATTTGTTAAAATTTTATTAAAAGCACGATCACGTGAAAATCTAAATATTTTTATAATTTGCCACTCACCCTTACATAAATCATCCCCTAGTTATCCTAAGCGAAGGCTGTAAATACTACATAAGGGATAGACAGGGCGGAGCTTGATAAGGCCGGCTAGCGCACGCGCGCGATTAGCCGCCGGCGGGAACCCCGCCGCTTTCGTCCGTTTCATTCGTCACCGGCACCCCCCACCAGGGCGACGGCACGTGTTAGGGATGCGATGCGATAAAGCCGAGCCGGCGGCACGACAAGACTTAGTTGACTGGAAAACGTTAGCACGCGCACACGTCAGGAGACAGTCATGGAGATCGCTTTAAACATACCGCCCTGCGCTAGGGTAGTGGACCCGCGCACCGTCCACGTCAGGATCTATAGCACCGAGAGTAGGAGACCGGAAGGGCACTGTCGCGACGGCGGCGCCGCCGAGAGGCTAAGCCGGATATCCGGCTGTGACTGTAATAGGATAAGCGAGGAGTACAGTGGCTGTGATAGTGTCGTGGTTGGCAGGTGTCGTCCGCAAAAGTCGAGGTCGACGTGGAGGAGTGAGTTCGATTTATTAAATAAAAAAATTGAAATATTAAGAATTATGATCTGAATTTTATTTATATACTATATTTTAATTTTCAAAAAAACGTATTTCGCAAAGTTGATAACTTAGAATGTTACGGGTCAATTTAATAAATAATATTTCAGTGTTCGAAAATTATATTTTCAATAATAACTATAGAATTTCAAATAGTCGTGTTTAATATTGCAATAATTTAAAAATTACTACCCAAAAAAAAACTGTATTTCAACATGATTTAGTTGAAATAAAATTTCTTATGATTATATGTTGGTTATTGTATAATTCAGATCATAATTTTTAATCATCCTTTAAATCATGACCTATAATTTTAGAACAGCATCTGCTATGGAATTCCACGTCCATAAAAAAAGATAACATATAAGTCACTTAAATATTAAACTATTTACTATTTTCATTTCTAATTTTTAAAAGATTTAAACAGCCAATATTGTCATCACTCAAGCTTTTTCACTAAAGCTTAATTATTTTAATTGTAAATATACAATTTAGATACGACTCGTGAATCATTTTCAAAAGTTTAAATATTGAAAAAAATAAATTTAATAATGTATTACAAAATGAAGACAGTTAAATATGATGACAGTTTTTGTCTAAATATTATTTTTAATAACTATTTATCAATAAACATATTTCATTATACCTATATAATACTTTATTATTATGATAATTATTAATTTGTTATTATAACAACTTGTTACCCACTACTATATCGAATTAATAATAAGTTATATTTATTTCTGTTTATAACACTATTTATTTATTATTAACATATTTATTTATTATTTAGTATAATGAAAAATCATTAACTATCTTAACAATTATTTCTTAGAGATTATGATAATTATTTACAAATATTGGAAATTTTATTGATAAGTTATAGTAAAAGCATATCATTAAAAAAAAAAGTTTTTAAAGCTTTCTAATGACCACATCATAATTTTGTGCCACATTGTAAAAAAATATACCTTACTATTATTCCATACTCAAAACTCGTACATTTCTAAAACTAAACAACGAAAGCTTCCCTATTCATTCGTCGACATCGAATTCCTTTCCAGTAACTGCGGACGATTTCAAATAAAAAAAAAAAAAATGCGAACAAGCCTATCATGCAGTACTTATACCTGCAGGTCGTTAATTAGCCACGCTATTTCATCATCACAAGCAAAAAGCATCTCACTTCATCCATCACGATCCCAGGCTCGCACATCCAACTGCGCTAACCGCACATAAACACCGCGGCAATTAAGACCCACCGGCGTTCTCTCACGCCCGCATGCCGGCCTAAACGCTCCTGCCCTAGCGCCGATCAACAGTTAGTCTAGGGCGGTTTCGTAATTCGCGGTACCCGCGCGCCCATTAGGCACTCTGCACAGACCTAGAAATGATTTACCCGTCTGTCGGCCGGCGGCTCGCGAAAAAAAAAAAACAAGAACTCGGTCCGCTTCCCAGTTGCACGTCGATTAGGTACTGTTATGTCGATACCTTTGGTGTGCTGGACGACACTCGTGCGCATCTATGTTCGACTTTGGGCAGAGGGTCGGGCTTGTAGAACATGCATGTGCAGCATTGCATACACTTGTCGAAGTAACAAAGCTAACGTGTTTTTCGTTAAATATGGAAGTGCATTATTTAATGATGCAACTCTGCATTTTTTTTATTTTCACAACTAATATTACACTATTTTTTTATTTGTAATATTTCCCATTTGTTGCGTATATATACTAAAAACAATTATTCAATTATTATTAGTAATTGCAAATATGAAATGATTACAAAAAAAAAATTTTGATTTTGCAAAAAAATTGTCAATTAAAAAATTCAGAATTTTTTGTAGAACTGCTTAGTTTCGGCAGCAATAAGAACAACAAATCAGTCTGGTTTGATAGACCACCTCTGAGTACAAATTTAATAAGCCGCTATATCATAATAAACGTCAATAAAACTAAATCGGAATGCATATTCTGTACTAAACAAAACGAATTAATACACAATTAACATGATCACTTTTTCCATTACAATTTGTCTAAATTAAATTTTTTAAATTCAAATTTTTGAAAATTTTTTAACTACTTTTCGATATAGATAATAAATACCCTCTAATAAAATGTATAAAATGAAATTTTCAGGCACATTCGTTTTATTGCAATTCCTTGCATAAGACCAACATAAAATAAATGATGATTATCTTTTGGTTTTGAAAACACATAACGAAAATATTTTACTTTTTACCTTTAAACCTAAAATTTATATTGAAGACAGTTTTATTGTTGTCACAATAATACAGAGCATATTTTTAAAAATTCTTTATGTAAATTCTATTTGTAAATTGTAATCGAGGAACACCTAACTTATTAGCATCTCTATGGCCTTAAGTGATTTATATTACTTACGACCTAATTCAGAAAAATACAACACGAAGCCGTCGCGCGACATCAGCTTGCAAAATTAGGCCTGAATCGTTTCTTCCGTTTTTTCGAATATATGTAGTCAGATAAAGTAAACTAAAAAATAAAATAAACGAAAGAAAAATAAATAAGAGTCCGCATTAAAGAATGATCGCAGGGGAATGCCGCGGTACAGTAAACATTAAATGTCTCATTAGCGGCGTGCTCGTACGAAATAGCATCATCGGCCGGCCACCTCAAAGGCGGGGGCGCCGAGCGCGCGCAGTTATGTCAGGGAGGCGATGCAACTCCTAATTGCTCATGTGAGACAGAAAACACGCGTGACATAATCTCTGATAGAGATCGCGCACGCACCCACCCGAAAGTTTTGGGTTATCATATATGATTGGAAATATTTAATCGAAATGAAATAAATGCATTTCGATTCATTTTTTTGAAGATTTTTTTTTTGTTTCTGTTACTTGACGGAAAAGAAATTGAAAAAAAAAATTCTGTTTAATTACTTCAGTGATAGTATAAGTTCTAAAAGCACGAGCCATTTGTTTGTCGACACTTGTATATTTCTATAATAACTTGAATTTACTTAGCGGCATTAGCACGCTCAATCGAATACCACGCACAAAGCCCTTACAGTAGAAGAGTCGCGTCCAATTCAACGCAAATAACTTTACGATCGTCGATTTCGGCGTGATTGTGGGAAAATTTCCCGGTTAAATCGAAAAATGTACTTTCACGGTGCGCGTATAATCTTTAGGGGACCGCTAATGTGTCGGCGCTTAAATTCGAATCCTTTACCTCGTCATTCTTTTAAAAGAACCATTTTCGCTTAATGCACACGCCGGTCGCACACGGGGCGATCTTTTTATTACCTTCCGTTCCGATCGCCCCGAGAGTCATACTTAACGGCGAGTGATCGCCGAAAAATCGCCCGGTGTGCAAGCTCGCGCAGGACACCGGGCGACCTGCGCCGGCGTCTCGCCGCGCGGTGTAATCGCTCTCATTATGCGCAGTCAAATTTTACGATCGCGCCGCTTGTTAGACACTGTTAACGGAACGCTTATGACCGCAGTTAAATTGAACCACGACGGTGGACAAACTGGACAGATTTAAAGGTCATTCTTGTTATAATTGTATATTTTTTTCAGGCTATAGACTTTTTCAAATATAAACAAATGCAATATATACAACATATCTTAAAGTCATGATAGTTGTTAGTTATAAAGTGTAACAATTTTATGTAATTTGTGATCGCCCAGCAGAATTATTACTGCAACTTTTTAATTACAATTTATGTGTATACTATTTAGTATTCTGTTTAATATGTTATGTATTCTGTACATAATACAAATTATTTTATAGAATTATATTCGACTTGTATATTTGTTCAGAATCTAACAAAAAAAGTATTGTGTACAAAGACAATAATTAAAAAAATATCTGATTAAAGCTCACGTGATAAACATTGTTATCGCTTTGAACTATTTTTATAAAACGTAATAGTTATACATTATTTCTATAATTAAATCGCTGACGTCATTAAAATAATTACATTTTGAATAAATTTTTGTACTAAGAGTAAATTATACATCAACAATATAGACGTATAACTTACATAAGCCGGCGCAAACGCACGGTCCCCGTTTTACATAAGGCGGGCGCCACTCGGCCCAGTTCTCGGTTTTGCAGCCGAATTTCGATTATTGTCGCTCCGGGTGTTTCTCTTTTTTTCATCTTCTCCTCCTCATTCTTCTTCTTCTTTTTCGTGAACTAACAAGGTGTTCTCGTTATTGTTTTTCGCCTTTATACGCCGGCGCCGGAGCTGTTAAAAAATAAAGGAAACTCTTTGTTTCTCCCGGTCATTCGCCGGGGCCGACCTCCGGCGAGCGGTCGATTTTTTTCTTTAACACGGCTATAGGTTGTACCGCGTGCCGTACGTGTAGCCATCTACGGGTTTTATGTCCCCCGACGGCGGGCGAGGGGCGGTCGCTTTTTCAATGGGCTACGGAATGCCGTGGAGGCGTACTGGATATCTTTCAAATTTACAGCTCTGCTGGCTTTTTTGTTTCTATTCTGTAGAGCCGTAGCTCGCGTGTGCCGGTCGGGTCGGCCGTGCTTGCGCGCGATCGACGCTACGAGGCGTCCGTAACTCGGTAGGGTTATATGCCGTGTACGCCTCTACTCGTTCCTAGCTCTTACCTGTTACGTTTTTTTTATTCGAGCTCCAGCGCGTCGCGGTCGCTTTTGACCGTAGCAGCGCTAATAAAATGTTATGATCGTGTGTTTGACGCGCGCTGTGAGCGCCGGCCCCACCTTTTGACGTGATCGTCACCGCTCCGCGTGCTCCGGCTTTATTGCCCACGGATTTGTTGCGTTTATATTGTTATTGTTGTTATTGTGTTTATGTGTGATTGTTTGTTGATAGGAATGATATGTTAGAAGCGAAAGTTCAAAAGGCACGTGTCGCTGCGTGTTGATCGTTTTTCCAACGCACAAGATATACCGGGTTGATGATGCGAAAATTTAACATTTGTCAAGTCGGTTCACCGAAAATCGTTCATACCGATGACGGAACGCTGCGCGACAAAAATAATTTAGTCACATTGATAAGGAAATATTTTTCGAACATTTCTCTCCGTCATAGTCCAATTTTCAGATAAGCAAAAATAATCGATGCGTGTGAGACAAATCGAAAAGTTGAAAAGAACGGGACAGCCGTATGCTTCTTCCCGCTTCGGTGGCCCCGAGGGGCGTGCGTGGATGACGGGGCCTCTAGTTAAATAACAAACGACGGCCCTGTTATTAGCGCGCGCCCGACCGCCCGCTCGCCCAAAGCGATGCGCTCGCGCATTCGCCCCGGTCATTCCCTGACGAAACGAAAGAGCCACGTTCGACATGTCACTTAACACATATTACACGCGCATAGCGCAAAAGAAAGGCGAGAAACGAGAAAAATCGAAAAGGAAAGGACGCGCGGCAGATGTCGTGACTCAATAATATAATATGTGGACGGACACCTCTTGATTAGACACCGCCGTGACAGCAGTGAATCAGTTTCAGCTGTTTAACTGTTTGTCTGCGCATATTTAACGGCACGATAATAATATATGTAGGTATGCAATAACGAAAGCATATACGTGTGCCCGTGTAGCCGCCGTGTTGCTACGCTTGCAACGTAGCCTGTTATACGATACGTCTGTTTCATGTCGCCCGTGGAGAAATTTGCCCTGTGACCCGTTTCGGGTTGCCTTCGGCCTATAGCAGACAAAATTTCACGTGCGAAGTTTACGAAGTTAGTCACCTGCCGAGCCATCGCGACCGGCGCGTGACTCACTTTGACTCAAAGTAGCGTAAAAAAATTTACTCGCCGTGAGTAATGTATGCATGCTCTTAGATACAAACCGATTGAAATTAGTTAACCGGTTTGGGGAAATCCTATGAGTTTTTGTCATTTGTGATTCTGTAAACAAAGTACGCGTGCTTCGGCATTGAAAACGAAATTATTTTCAATCTATTTGCAACATTCACACGACACTTCTACAATTTATGTGCATAGTGAGACACATAACGTATCAAGTACCTGTAGTGATGCATAACTTCAGCGTATTGAGGTATACCTAACGAGCATTTCCCTAGTATCACTCAAAATTATATCATTTTCCTTCGGACATCGTCTCAACGCTCAAAGTTTGTAGATCTGACAATTTTTAAAGTAGGAAAAATGAATGGTTAAAATAATGGTTTAAGATCGGTTTCGGTTCATTGGTTTTATTTATAGGATTCACCTTAACGAGTTTGATGTTACATACATAATAAGAGATGGATGAGGGCGTCGCGAACTTTTGTTTGCCACCGGGTCCGCGGGGCGGCGCCACGTCAGAATGCACATTCAATGGACATTTGTCAGAACCGTCGAAAGTCGAGAGGGAAAGTTTAAACTTACGCGTTAGATTATTATTTTCAATCTGGCAGAAACGCATCGACCAACCAGAGCGATACCGAATAGAATCGAAAAATTCGCCGGTACACCGTAATCATACGAATTGAACAACTTCGGCAATCGAAACACGAACTCTCCGACCTCGCGACAATTAGTTTGTACGTACACAGCGACACCGACAGCGACGGATGTACGGACGACGTCGGCGCGGCCCGACCGAGCGACATCTGGCGGGCCGATAATGCATTGCCGTCATTCACGCCCGGCGTGGGCTATCGAATTCCGTTACGTCCACCGGCCGACATGGACCGGTCATCGTAGGGCAATCGATGTACGGGATTCGCCCGGTCGCGATAACGCGCTCCGCCCTTGGACGTCACGCTACCCCAACTCGAGTCGCTTTGACCTCGCGCGCGATACGCCGGTGACGTCACGCGGCCCGCGCACGCTCTTATCGCCGGGGTTCATTGATACCCATTACGTGTTTTTATAGAGCGCGATATACGAATTCCGTAATAGGGAACGTACCCATTATGTAATGTTTGACGTTCCTTTTTTGACGTGACAACGTCTTAAATTAGGTTGCGGCTGGGAGTCACTTTGAAAAAGTGTAACGCTCGGTAACGTAACGATGAGTCACCGAACGAGAGAGAGGCCCGCCGAATGCCTTGCGTCTCTCCCACTCAACTATGATCGGTCTGCCGCGCGCGCAGCACTAGAGAATTAGTGCATAGCTTGCAAATGTATTGCAAGTTATTGTATGTATATTTGTATATAAATACGTATGTATGTGTAAAGGTAAAAATAAAATTTTGTTAATATGAAATTCAGTGCGAGATTCTTTGTATAAATTAATGTTTTAAATATAATTCTTTGTATAAATAAATGTTTTAAATTGTTACTATTATTTCATCCTTCTTCCTACTATACGAATGAATATTCACATTAAAATGATTTTACCATTCAAAGTCGTTGTCACGTAAAACTTTCGCCCGTATACCGACTTTACAGGCAACCAAATTTTTTTATTCAATGACGTATATGGAGAATGCAAAATTTATGTAGGCAAAGAGTGCGTTGTTGCAGTCTGATAAAGAAATGATAATTATAATTTCCCATCTTTTGTAGGTACTTCTCGATTTCACACATTATTTTCGGGATACCAAATCGGACGGCGAAAGGTTATCCGTTAGAATGACCGCTCTTTACACACGACCGTTATAATAAAGTCACCTTTTGTACTCGACTCGCGGCGTTAATTGATAATCGATTTATAATGGACCTTCAGCGTGACCGAGGAAAGAATAAATTCGACTGTCTTAGTCTATCGAAGCGTATAAAACAATCGCCACCTGAATTTATTATGATTCACAGCGGCCAATAGGACAATTAGCAAAGGCTGTGCACCTCCCGGTCGCGTATGTATTCATTCATCGGATGTCTCCGGCGGCGCATTACCATAATCGATAAGCTTACGGCCGGTGCATAACCTTGCGCGCGCGCAACTCGCACAGATAAGATAATTAGGTCCGAGTTGCGCGTCGTCGATTTAAACTTTTGACCTCGAGATATTTTACGGGTTTTCCCTCATTCTATATTTAAATAATGTATAACTTTTACAAAAAAAAGAAATGGGCTTAAGAATATTTAAAATATTATTATCCTCAATGATTTTTCATTTTATATAGACCGACATAATTCGTTAAATAGCAAAGAAACTGTAAGCCATTAGAGTTTTTTTTTTTTGTAATAAAATGTGCAAATTAAGATTTCACACTTGCTTTGATATGCGATACTACTACGGTTTGCGGTAAATGTTTCATCTCCTAGTCGACAATTTAAAGCATTTCTATATTTAATAGTTTAATTTTAAAAAATAAATGCAATTTCATTTTTAAACTCTATAGTATATAAATCAGAAATCGTATATAATCGCCTATACAATAAATAGTAAAAGATAAAATATGCCTACCTGAACTTCATAAGTTTACTTACGAACGTCGTTATAGTTAAAGAAAGATTGCTTCGGACGTTTAACTTTGAAATCGATATTACGATATTTAATATATAATGTGATTGATTTAAATATGAGAATCAACATTGATTTATTCCCTCCATGTCTCGTGCAGGGTACGTCGACGTATCGGCGGCCGTGTGCTTGCTGCTGCTCGCGACAGCGCTCACTCCGCGGTCGGCGGCGGCGCCCACCGGCCTCAGCACCACGGAGACCATGGAACGGAGGCATCCGTGGGAGAACCCCTGCGACTACACTTGTATGGTGAGTGGCAGTCTGACCCGCTACCGTATACCGTCTGTACATGCACCACCTCCTAAGTCGCACACCGCAGAATCGCTCTCATTGTTAGCCATCTTCAATGGACTAGATTTTTCATTCTTCGGTGCTGTAGTTGAATTGAATGAAAATCGTTTTTTTTTTTTTTGTTTTAATGGCAATATTTCGTGTCTTTTTTTAGACACAACAAACAAGTTACGAGCGAGATATGGCGAAGTTTGTGGCAAATCAGGCTGAGAACGTGAGGACTGGCGCCGAGATATATCGTGACGAGTTTGTAAGTATACAATCTAATATATACGTATACGTCATATGTCAAAAACTAAACGTCGTATTAAGACGCGACGCCCCTACATCGTCAAATAAATTTTTGATTACACTCAAATTGAAATTGAAAATGTATGTTGCATTTGAAGTTCATATCAGATGTGATTTAAAAATAAAGCAGTGCAAGAATAAATGTCAGTAGTTAATAGAAATAAATTCATCTCTTTTCTAGAGTTGTAATACACATTTTTATTTTCTACAAATAATTGTTAAAGGCAAAAAAATTATAGTGTCAAATATAAGAGATATATAATAAAAAATGTGAGCAGTTCGCACGCAGTAGAACTTAAGCCTTCACAAAATTAAACTGCGAGAGAATGAGACGATTGCAGTATCAGGAATGGGGTAATTATAGAGTTTATTTATTAGAATATTTACACTGATTTCAAAAGTTATTTTAAGTAGTATTCACTTAAATAATCGAAAAAATTAGAAAATTGCCCTAACTCAGTTTTTTTCCTATTCTCAAGTATCTGAAAACTATTAAAATACACAGAAATATTATCAGAAATGTTACGGTTTGTGGCTGTCTCGCTCTCTATACATACGCAAACAATGTGGCACTTCTCACTTGGTGATGTGGAAAAATAAAATTAATATCCACTAATTCATCATTATAATAATTTTTCGATATCGTTCATAATGTCCAACGTTAAAAAAAGAGTATCGCGAAATCTCAGCGGCGAATCTGTATGCCCGCCGCGTACTTTGAATGGACGGACGGCGGCGTGACGCGCCCCGCGCCCCCCGCGCGCGCCCTAGGGCACCGCCGCGGCCCTGCGTCTAGACGTTCATGAATGAACTGACTACATATCTTTACCTGATGCTACTACAATCAAATACGATGTAGCGCATTCGAAGGTAACGAAACGAGTCGATGAGCGATCGTCTTTTAATGTTATAGTTTTTATTTGGCACTATATATGACTATTCATTCTCTACAATAAATAATATTTTATTGTGTCAATTTGTTTTTTTTTTGAATAGATTCGCTTTAGATTGTAGAACGTGTAGAGGCATAGTAATATATATTTTGCTTCATTTTTTTTTGTTTTTTCTTTTGGTTGAAGCGTCTCAGAGAGTCTCGCATCTTAACCGCGGGTTATTTTCAACAGACGATTAAGACGTATGATCGATGCACATAACGAAACGTAAAATAGAATCCATTAGCATAAAATTCACATGCCGTTTAAAATGTTTAAAAAATACCCACTCGAGGCACAGTAAATTAGTATATTTCAAGTCGATAAAATACCTGCGTTGAGGTTTAACCTACATTTATGAAAATCGGATTCGAGCAGCGTTCGCGTCGGCGATTAAATGCGTCAGTGCGAAATTATCGATTCGGCGGCCATGCGCGCCGGCGCCGCTGCTCTCGCCTGCGCCGGCGGCGGCCGCGCGGGCGACGTCCGGCCGGCCGGTGGGCCGCTTCCCCTCTTTTAATTATGATTTGCTTTGAATATGAATGCGGGCGAAATGTGAGGCGTAAAGTGTTATGTTTAATAGCTGCCGATTAGAGTGTTATCAGTAAAGTTGGAAAAAATCATGAATCCCATTTAGAATCAATAGTTACTGAATACATTTTTCGTTTGCATCTTATTATCGTTTAATCGTAAGCATCTTATGTTAAAACAACATTCTCTCTAAAAGGTCCCTTAATATTAGATCAATCTGTTGATTCAAAAGCTAAAATTTAGAATAGTGAAAAAATTTGGTTGCCTGTAAAGTCGGTATACGGGCGAAAGTTTTACGTGACAACGACTTTGAATGGTAAAATCATTTTAATGTGAATATTCATTCGTATAGTAGGAAGAAGGATGAAATAATAGTAACAATTTAAAACATTTATTTATACAAAGAATTATATTTAAAACATTAATTTATACAAAGAATCTCGCACTGAATTTCATATTAACAAAATTTTATTTTTACCTTACACATACATACGTATTTATATACAAATATACATACACAACTTGCAATACATTTGCAAGCTATGCACTAATTTCTAGTGAGCGCGCGGCAGACCGATCATAGTTGAGTGGGAGAGACGCAAGGCATTCGGCGGGCCTCTCTGTTCGGTGACTCATCGTTACGTTACCGAGCGTTACACTTTTTCAAAGTGACTCCCAGCCGCAACCTAATTTAAGACGTTGTCACGTCAAAAAATATATTAAAAAAAAATCTAAGTATTACAGGGATTTAAAACGATGGCAGATGTAGATAAAACGTATTAATGCATTCGATGACGGTCGAGACTGTCAATAGACAGATTTATATTTCTATCCGATAAATATATTTCCGAATCGGAAGTAAGGTGGCCCCGTGAACGAGCAATAATGCGTTGTCTCGACCGCGCCTCGAATCGCTTATGATCGTCACCGTACCATCGCATCCCGCCGTCAACTACACTATTTATGCGTTCGCGATACGATGCGGTGATAGAAGCCTCCGCTTTGAAGCGCGACAGCTCAAAAGCGGCGATGTATCGCATCATACGGTCAAGTAACCGACGAAAAGTCGCAGTCGGCGAGGCGTTCGGACGGTCTCCGTAACGACGGCGACGTCCTGTCCGGGCGATACCTTCGCGTCGTAAAACGACATATCGACGCACAGTAGCCGGAACGAGGTACACAGGACGGTGCGCGCGGGCATCGAATACTGATCGCTCATTAATATGACGCGTCGCACCTGCCCGCCTCCGTGCCCATATTCCCCGCTTCTTTTTCACGTTCGCCCATCCTCCCAATGTCGGTCAGCGCGCCGCCGACGTCGCCGCTCGCCGCGGCCCCTGGTGCCCGTGAGACGGCGACCTGTCATTGTTTCGATTCAAGGCTACATCGGGCGAACGGACGCTTCGAAAGCGAAATCGATGGTTTTCGATCGCGATCGAAAAGCTCTCCCGTCTCCATTCAAAGCGTCAAATAGATATCATGATATTAACAATTCGAACATAAAGCACGTCCGTCCGTCTGTACACGTTTAAAACTATCGGACAGCGATTACGGAACGTTATTTGCGACAGTGGAAACGCGCACTAGACGCTTTCATAGCGCGCAGTTCGCCGTGACAATTGTAAGTTAAGCTAAAAGCTAACAGCCCGATCATCGCCCGTGCAACTTCACAAATGTTTAGGCGTAATATCGCCAGCGCGCACGCCCATACAAAGATAACTGTAGACGGGTCGTACCCGGAACGTAATAACAATTTCAACGAACTCGCGGACCGTGTGAATGTCGCAAGCGGCCGCGCACGTCAGGTGTCAGCCGGCGTTGCCTCATACGTGGTCTCTCGGCGCGGTCGGACCGCCGCCCGGCAGACTAAGATGGGATTTATCAATGATTCGCTGATTATGAATTGCTAGTATCGATATATTTAAGAAGCTGAAATAAATAGATATATTGATGTCTTTTTCATACGATAGAATTCAGTGTTTAAGGCATTGAAATGAACTTAGGGTCGATCGTTACAGCGCTCCATCGATGGTTTAATTTTTTTAACTATAATATATATGTTTGAAATATTATTCTTCTTCATTATACCATACAATTAGAGTGTATTTTTACAAAAGTACATTATCAATAAATATTCGACGTGTCTCTACAGAAAATATTGTTCTATTTATATATCATCATCCCTGTATATGTTTTTTCAGTCGACTCTGATATATATATTTTTACGGAGGATTTAAATAACAATGTAGCTACTTAAATGACCACTAAGGGCAGCTTTAGCTATTTTAATGTTTTGGCTGCTAAAAATACGGTGAAAAATATTTAGTTTGATTTAAATTGAAAACGAAATTGTTTATATTTCCTTCGTCAATCATTTTACGCAAGATAGACAACTCTAAAATTAATACTCCAACTCTACAATTAATACTCCATTAATTGCTTCCGAGATAAATTGCTTCGTAAACTAATTGCTGATTTATCGACATGACCTAGATTATCGAAAGATGTGCTTCTTATCTCCAAAGCAACTAAGTCACCTCGTTTTGACTTATGTTGAGCGTTGTTTATTTTAAATACGCCCCTACGCACACAATTTGGATAAAAGCATTCATTATCGCGAGTCATAACATTTCACATAGTAACCGGCTACTTAATCAGTACATTGGCGTGTTTATCGCTGGGAGATTTCCGTCTAAGACATCTAAAAGTCACTTTCGATTCGACATTCGTAAGCGGACTTTTGTAAACAATAAAAAGGTCATTTATGTAAAGTGACCTTACAACACGCACTTTATCGTGTCTTATCACACGCAATTAACGCTCTCGCGGTCGCGTCCCGCTCCAGCGCGTTTCAGACGTCATAGTCCCGCTGATCGTTTCTAATCCATCCACCGCCTGGCCGAGATCCTAGCGACCGCCTTCTATTTATAGATAAATCCTTCACAGAGCCTCCTAAAGTGGAAGCTTTATAAGTGCAAATGGTCTTGTTTTTATAATCAATCGGAGGTTGTCCTTCATAATTTTGGTACAATGTATCTAGTCAGTCCATTAAAAATTCTCTCATCAGAGAATTTTTAAGTATAGAATAAACTAATTAGCTACTACTATTTTAATTCTATTTTTAGTTATAACTAACTCGATTCTATGGATATATCCCAAGGATCGAATTTCAGGAAAATTGTCGAAAACAAAAAGAAAACTTTTGAGGCGTGTATAAAAACGATAGAAAGAGGAAGATAAAATTAAGTTTATTGGCCTGATGTGTTATAGTTTATAATTAGCGCGATACGTAGCCCGACCTCGGCACCGGCAGCGGCCGCGCGGCGACATGCCGTCTGCGACGCCGGCGCGCGCGCATGTGTGCTCGCGTGCGCACGGGGCTGGCGTGCGTTTGTTTGCGCGCACGCCCGGTTAGTAATGATAAGCTCGATTCGCGACAAACAACCCATTCCGTGTAATCTTTGTTTTCTCGGCATCAAACCTAAGCTCCGGGCGTATATTCGGTCGTTACACAAACATACAAGATAAATTAGATTGCTGTATAGGATATAACACTCTTAAGTATCTTTTAGTTATATCCGTGATAAGCGTACGCGCAGCGGCCGACCTCTAACCCGCTACTGTAACGATATCTTTGTTATTGCTAAGCTTTTGCTTGACAAACATAATCTCGAGAAGCTGTAGCAAAATATTGCTACAGCTTCTCGAGAAATCACACCATAAACACCTGAACATGGAACGATATTAACGCATAATCGTACAAAAATATGGAATGCGGGTTCAGATAATGGAATGTCAAAGATAATTTTAATCATAAAACTGAAGTGGATATCAAATTTTCCCGGCACGCTCTCTTGTTTATGATCCGATATTATATCGATATGTTTTTTAGCTCGCCGCGTGCGACAAATATTTTGTATTAAATATTTACGCAAAGAATTTGTCTAGGATGAATCAACATGTTTTTATTCGGCACGCGAAGATAACAAACGAAATAGTGTCCAGCCCCAAACGAACGATAATCATATCGCATTGTTTCCATAATTTATGTGTTGTATCTTATATCTTTACATATTAATCTTTTATGAAAATATCACGCCTCCGGTACGGAGCCAGCTTCTCGCACGAATATCATGAGCGAGTGTCGCGTTTGTTTATAAAATTAATTCGGTCACTGGACACCCCGCGACGCCCGCGCCGCGTTGCACCTGGCGCGCCGTCCGCGATCGCTTAAGCACATTTCTTCGCTTCGACGATATTCGCGTATTGCACAACGGCCACGTGCGTTTCCCTTTTGCCGCCGTTGAGAAATAGCGTGTCTCAGAATATTTTTCTTTATCGTGAACTGTAGTTATCATATCCGTGAGCACAGAAATATTAGAAAAGTCGACAACCACGAGAATTTACAGAACCGAAATAAAAAATTGCATGACATCATATAGCTGTTTTTGTTAGGTGTATGCATGTTTGTCAACAGTTTAGAAGTGCGTTCCTAGTTATTAAATAAAATAATTAGGAATTTGGATAGAACCTTACACCTATTTAAGCGATAAATATGTAATTACGTAACACTCACGTGAACATGACCTACATTCGCGTTCCCAATCACTATCGTGGTCTTGATTTTGACTATTATTTAATAACAAATCGCTATCCATGCATTATCCTGTCGTCTTGTTAATTCTATATCGATTCCAATCGATTATTTTCAAATCGATAACGCTAATCGGAGATTATAATAACAAAGTCCACTCTCTATAATTTTATAACATATAACCTATGAGCTACGTATCTATCAATGGGTCACGGGCCGTGTCCGCCGCGACATGGGCCACTTTAAGGCAGTTTCAAAAGAGTATTTCCCCGCATACATTTTCAGATGGCGCGATCGTGCGCAGCACGGGCGGCTCATTAGCCATGACGCCTCTGACTCACAGCGCATACACGACGTGATGAGATGAGCCAAACATTCCTGAACATTGACTATCGTTATGGTATTTCAGTGATTCAAGTAGGCTCCGCGGTGAAATCGGGAATGAAACGCGCCGCCATTCTATTAATTTTCACATGGAAACACGAATCGGAAACTAAAAATAATGAAACAAAAATTCTTTATAATAAACTCGAGTTCCACGGCTGCACTTTTTATCCCCCCTCTAACCCTCGACGTAGCCAAGCATTCAATCAACCGATCGCGATGAAGCTTATCATCTGCGAATCATCGAGTCGAACGCGTTGATGCTGTCACAAACACGCAGCCGGACGGCACTAACCGGTGACCTCCCGCGTTTTAAGGGGCCTTTGCAAAATTGGCGCTTAATTAGCCGCATTGTTTCCGACAATGATACTTCTTCGATTATTATCTACGGACGGTGTGCGTCGCCCGCACGGGGGTTTTCTAATTTCTATTGCTTTCGTGACAGCTGCCGGTGTTGTGCGGTCGGGTGCGATGTTAAATCAATTTGAATCCTGTTACGATAGTGTTAAGACGCAATGTCGTTCAACGGGCTGTAGCGGCGACAGTCGTAACGTTCAAACGGTTCAGTTACAGTTCGGCTCGGATTCTGGCTCTCGTTACGCATGACCTTCGTGCGCGCGCAGACGGACAGAAATATTTGCGAACAACCGAGGTGTTATGTTCGAGATCCTCGATGGTTATACACATGATATAGCACGTTTGCATTGTAAGCAAGACATTTTTTTTTTGTCAGAATTCTTACCTTGTCTTGCCTCATACCATCATATACGACGTATGAGGGTGTAATATTCAAACGACTGTATTATGCGTTGTTTCAACATGCTGTTTAAGTCCACAATGAACGAACATAATATTAGCCGTCATTAGAAACTGTGTAATATTGCTATTTTATTCTTTTATAAAATGCAAAACGATTTATATTAAAAATTGTAATTCTTTTATACGAAACGTAGACAATATAAAATGATAATCAAGAAGTGAAATGAATGAACGTTATACCGTTGCTCATAAATATTTTCTGATTGTTACAGGCGAAGAAAACGCATAGTTACGATAGCTTCGAGAAGCTCGTGAACCAGTGGCAGTCCTACGAGTGGCTTAGGAACTTCTCCTGGGTCAAGGAGACGCAGCAGTCGTTCCCGACCTTCAAGGACTACGGCCAGAACGTGTCGGCCGCGAGCATCCAGGACTTCGTCCAAGAGGTGAATATCGTATTGCCTTCAATATCAACTACCACATATAGTGAATGTAGTCACCTTAGAACAAACACTACATCGGCATCTCGACCAAGACTAATAAAATCGTTGTCATAAGTTTTATCAAGCGAGACGATTTGAGCGTAACACCGAAAAACAAAAACATTCATTGAAAAAAAAAGAACATTCTATAAAAACATGGACACCACAATTCGTTTACCTTTTTCATCGATTATCAGTACATTATACCGA